>CAJNOJ010000187.1:0-206637 GCA_905250025.1 Adineta ricciae
TCTTTTCTTTCCATTCAATCAACTTTCTCATCTTACAAATTTTGACAGATTGAAATCTTTCAAACAAGTTTTCTCTTTATATTTATTCCATAATCATGTAGTTGAAATTATTGACCGAACATTTCCATATGTCAAGGTGAGAAGTCACTCTGAAATCAATTGATCTTCGTTCGAATCTAATTTATTCAACTTTTTCAATGATCGATATGAATTTGAACTTTTCCCGAATCTATTTGTTATCACCGAATGAACATCGAAGACAAATGAGCTGATTGTTGAACACACTCATATTTCATTCCAAGTAAAAGCAAAGAGGAAAAAATGAAGCACTAACGATTTCCGCTTTTTTCTTCGTTTCTCTCTCTCTCTCTTTCTCTTTCTTTTTTCTTTATTTCTTTTACTTGTCTTCTTTCTTTTATTTCATCTATCTATCTCTGATTGGTAGATGAGAAGAAAAAGAAATATATATATTTAGATATACATATCTACATATATATTTCTCTTTCGCTCGACAACTTCATCGCTCGAACCAATCAGCGCATTCGACCAGTCAGAATCAATGGAAAGAAAAGAAACATTTAGTTCGTCTCTTTCTTCTTCTTTTATAGGTCATTGATTTGTAAAAAAGAGAAGCAAAAGAAAAAGACGACCGTTGCTGGCCACATTTGTCGTTATTATTTCTCCTTTTTCTTGTCAGTTTTTTTCCATCGTCATCATCATCATCATCATCATCTTCTTCTTCTTTTACTTCTCAGCCTTGTAACTTGATTCAATCAACACACATTATCCTCGTGTGTGTGTGTGTATGTGTAGCTAAAGATTTGCATAAGCAAGCGACAAACGAGAATCTCTCAATCTTCGTTTTACAAAAGAAAATGCGCATCATGTCACATGAGCACAGTCCAACAGGTGATAGTAATTCATCGTCAAGTGTTTTATCTCCTGGTTTATCCCCACCGCGCAACGCCATTTTATCAGGTAAACTCTACGAACATGACCGGCGCGCAAGTATCTGCTCGCAACAATCATCCTATTCAATGAAATTCGAAAAAACCACCTACGAATCAGCACCTGTCGCACGCAACACAGCCGAGAACAATCAAGTCCGAATTATTGACTATCGCGGAACAAAATTAACATCATTTAACGTCGAGGGGCGCGAATTGATCTGTTTGCCACAAGCATTTGACTTATTTTTGAAGAATTTAGTCGGTGGTTTGCATACAGTTTACACAAAGTTAAAACGTTTAGAAGTTATTCCTGTTGTGTGTAACGTTGAACAAGTTCGCATCTTGCGAGGTCTGGGCGCCATTCAACCGGGCGTTAATCGATGTAAATTACTCGCTCCAGCTGAATTTGATATTCTCTACGATGATTGTACAAATTCAGGGTAAGAACACGACGAGAGATTATTAACATAAATATAAAGAGAAAACTTGTTTGAAAGATTTCAATCTGTCAAAATTTGTAAGATGAGAATGTTGATTGAATTGAAAGAAAAGAAAAACATTTTCACTTGAAGAGACGTTTTTCAAGAGAGAGAGACGAGAGGATGTGCAATGAAATGGAAATGTCTTTGAACATTCAACATCGGAAAACATCTTTGCGATACTTAGTGATTAATTAAATATCCTCTTTGTTTCTGTACATTTAGTTCTCGACCTGGTCGACCACCGAAACGCAACTCAGCACATCATATCGATGATTGTCTTGAAGATAAACGGATGAAATTATCATCAAGTCTACTTCTTCGCTCATTTCCCGAATTTGCCAATCAAGGTAAACTGAAAATGAACATCACCATGAATCGTTTTTCTCTATGAAAACAAAATACACTAGCTTTCAAATATCCGGTTCATTCAAATGGCTATTTATCTATTCCATCAACCAATGGAAACCAATCGTCTTCATTTGCACATTCATTTGGCTATTCGGCATTTGCACCAACATTGCCGATACATTTTCCGACAAATCATCATCCATCGCCTTATCTTCTAGCTGAGAATCGCACAACACGTTCGAATGAACCAAATTACAAATCTCCTCCGTCATCATCCTCATCCTCGCTAGCAACTTCAACATCATCTCCATCACATCGAGCTCATTCTTCAAGTAAATAATGATAAAAAAAGAACCTACTCACATTCAATTAGAATAAAATCAGCTTACATACTCAAGTTTCAAATTACTTTTGACTTGAAATCCGAAGAAAAAGAAAGACAGATTTGTTTCTCTCTTTTGCTTTTTTTGAGAGATTTACCCGAGTGGAATAATAATCAGATGAAGAGCAATACCAAAAAAAAAACGAAACAATGACGATGATGATAATGACTTTCTCGTTATCCACCCCGTCAACCTGTTCTCGCTGTCAAAATCTATTTGATGAAACATCTTCGTTTTTCTTATTATTCACTCAGACCGAAAGTAATGGTTTCCGTTTTCACGAATCCCCTATCGACAGAAAGAAAAGAGCCCGCTCGTCGTCGTTATGAGTTCATTATTATCGACACGCGAAACAAATTAAATCATGTCACGGAATCGTACTGTGAAAAGAGCCACTATATAGATACCCTCCAGGCAGTGATTTCTTTTTTCAAATTAACTTGACTTTGTCTACTTACATCTAGTCAGAGAGAATAGAAAGATCGGATAAACATTCTTGCATCTCTCTCATTTTCATTTAGATGAATTACGTTCGTTTACCATTGATGCAATGCTCAGTAACAACAATGGGAAAAGTCTTAATAAAGAAAATTCACAACGAGGTATGTGTGCGTGTGCCTTCGATTATTGATCAATCTGATAACCTTCTCAATTAGATCGATTAATAAAACCAATTGATCTTTCTTCGACATCGACTGATATATCTTCACCGACGAATGACCAAACACCGCCGCCTCCACCAATCCTGTCAACACCCTCGTCATCATCATCATCAGCTCTCCCGACAGCTGCATCATTGAACTATTTTCATATAAAGAATATGATCGAATTAACTGTTGAAAGTGCTCGACTACGAGAAAAACAACTGGAAAATGAAATTGGTAAAAAGATTATTAGAGATTTTAATTATTTCTATTTATATTTTCTTGCTAGTTGATCTACGCAATGAATTAACAAAAGAACAAGGTTCTCGGCAAAAACTTGAACAAGATATTCTGGAATTACGACGTATTCGAAGTAGGAGAAAACTTTAATATAATCTTTTCAAATTAATTTGACTAGATGTGCTTATTAAAAAACTAAAACGCCTTAATCGATCCTCATCGGCTACAGGAAACTGTTCTAACAGTAATGGTGATACCAAAAGTAAGGCAAAGGCTTTGCTAACTTCGAAGAAATATGTTCTTCTTGCTTTTCTAGACGAAATATCATCATCATCATGATTCAGAAACACTTCAAATACTTATCTTTAGTAGACAATAGACATAATGATGGATTTGAACACATCGAATCTCTGTTTTTTTCTCTCTCTTTGTCATTTTATCTGTGTATGCACTTCGTTTTCTCTCCCTCTTCTTGTTTATTCATGAAAAAGCTCACTTATCGAAATTTTTTGTATGTTTGTGATTGAACACACGGGATTATTTCGCAAAATAATTCAATTCTGTACACTTCAACAATTCTACGTTTGATCGAATTCAAATAAAAACGAAAACTACCATTAGTACATTTCATTCGACGTGTCAAACCAAGGAGAAGATTGTTCCTGATCTGAAAAGTACTGGCAGAGATCAACAAGACGTAGTTTTTCAACCAGAAACCCGGTTATTAACTTCTGAGCTTCCCAGAGCAGTTTCAGTTGCTTGATTATTAATATTTACAATACACAGTGAAAAAATTATTGAATGAATCTTTCTGTTGGTGACATCTATCGAGTCATGATAATCTATGGTTACAATTTTCTTCCAGATTGAACCTGAACAACAGTAGATAGGTAACAACTGTTTGTTCGTACGTTCTTCTGATGAATTTTAAATTTCTAATCAATCGCGAAAGACATTCAGTCATCGAATTATTTGTTTATTTCAATTCTTTTCGCATCTGTCACACTCATCATGTGGATGACTCAGTATATGATTTGCAGCGTTGGAAATCGTTTCGATGAATAGAAATTCTGTTCAACCATCTGTTTTTAGATTAAAAATATTTTCAATTCGATTTGAACATTTGTCAATATGAATGAATTATCCAATGAATCAACTTCAACAATCGAATCATCGTCGCCGCCGACAGCAACTGAATTATCACCAGACGAAGTAGGCTTTTTCCGAAGAAAACTATTCTCAAAGCTCATTTTTCACTTTTTCTAAAGCTTCGTCGACGTCGATTAGAAAGATTTTCCAGTGGAAACACACTCAAGACTCAAACATCGGATAACAATGATAAACAAGTTTCCACCCAACTATCGAATGAACTCGCTAGTAAATATTTCATGATTTGCCCTGACTAACCTTATCATTCGATTTCAGCATGTCAAATTGATTCTGAACAACCGAGTTCTGCTGATGTGACAAACATGGATATTGGTGAAATCATTTTTTCCGAAGGAGGAAGTACAAGTGGTGAACAGAGGTTTGTTTTGAATTGTTGTTCTACTTAATTGTCATTTCTTTTCCACGATAGATTATTGCAAAGTCAACAGTCAACAGGTGATAAACGATCTTATGATATAAATTTGACTAGTACATCGAAAGAATCGACGCAATCAAATGAAATTGATAATGATGGAAGTCGAAATAATACAATCAAAAAACGAAAATCTGAAGTATGATTAATACAGTTGATTCTAAGTCGATCTTCTTCTTTCGTACAATTAGAATCAATTGAATAAAGATGAAGAACCTGTTCTTCGTCGTATTCTTCGACAAATAATGAACATAACTGATCAAAATCAGTCATTTATCAATGATCTAATCGAATGTAAGTTATTCGTGGCACGATGTTCAATGTTACAATACTTTATTTTACAGTATCTTCTCAACGTCGATTAAAATCGATTTTATCTGATATATTTCTTCGTTGTTTGACAACTACACAAACAAATACGATTAAATCGTTAATTGGGTAATGTCCAACAATCAGTTCATAAGAAATCGTTCTTTTCTTTTACTTTTTCAGACACGACATGAACTATTGCAATCAATATGATTGTTATCTGTGGTATTTTTTAAGCATCTATACTCGTTGTGATTACAAAAGCTCAACTGTAAGATAGAATCGAGAGTTTTTCTTCATCTAACATTTCTTTTCCAGAGCGAAGAGCGTGATCTTATTGAACATTGTCGATTATTATCCGTGCGATATTCTCTTATGTATATAACAAATAATCAAGTCTTTTTGGATACGTGGAATCGAATGTTGAAATTCGTAGATATCTTACTACATGAATCGTCTTCCGAATATTTACATACATCTTTTTTACACGAAATCGTTCGAATATCCTACACTCAAGAACCGCAAATGAAAGTAATGAGAGAGACTTTTGAAAATCTCATCTACTCTGATTGTTGTTCTTTTAGACTTGTGAAATCCTCGTTCGTGCCATTCTTTATCGTCTTCGTCAAACATGTTCTGAAGCAAACGTCTACATCCGATTGTTGACACTGCTTTTAGCTTTGTGTGAATGTAAAAATGGAAACGATCGACCAGTTTGTACATATCTGGTAGGATTAAACGATTGGTTACCACAAGTTGCATTACAAAATGGCAAAAGTTTACAACGCATGACACTCTTATCGCCTGTTTTTTACATGTCATGTTTTGCAGAAGATGATATTGATCTACTTGTGACGCAACTTGATAAGATCAATGATCAGGAACAAGATGATGAGGTAAAAATGTGTTTTTGATTGATTCAGCAAAAAGTTTTCTCGAATAAATTTTCCTTACAGAACAATCAAGATTATTCTGAATACAAAGAAAAACAAATACGCTCAATCGTTCAAAGTCAATTGTATATTGCTCGAAAATTAATGCACAAAATCGTTCTTGCTTTCTTCTCGAACATCTCCTCACGACAAGCAATGCTGGAATATTTACAAAAGTTCGTTCAATTAAATCGAAAACGAACACATTTAACGGTTAGTTTTCTTTTCTAACTCACACTTAATTTACAGTCTTGAGATGATATCTCGAAGATATATTACATTCATTTATTTCGAACCTTACAGCGATTCCGAGGTCGATATACCTATTCGATATCATTACTTGTCTGATGCATCGATTTCACCTTGTTTTGTTGAACTTGAGTAGACTAAATCATTATATCAATCATGAAAAGAATTTAATAGATTAAGAATATTCAAATATAAATCATGACTATTGAATATCACATTAATCTATCTGTATATCTGTTCAAATAGGACCTTGAAATATACATCGACCTTTGATGATGATTATCTTCATTGAAGCATAGCGTTGTGTTCTAACGAGAATTATCGATTTAGGTTGATGAAAGTCAAATCACAGGAGATGGTTTTATGTTAAATCTGACGTTTGTTCTGCAACAACTTACCTTACCAATCGATGTTGAACGAGTAAGAAAGCATTCTTTCGTTTTCATTTCTGATTTTTCTTCTTCATAGGTCGATTTGAATTATCCATTTTATGCTGATAATTGGTTATCGATTCCAGTCGATCAATCACGGTTATATTCAACAAGTGATGAATTCAAAGCATATCAAGAAAATATCCGTTCGTAGCTAAATTTTCAATCGAATCATTCTCATGTAGTTTCCTTTCAGAAAAACCCAATGAAATACGTTTTCCAACCGAATGTGCATATCTCGCCTTGCATATCAGTCATCTAGGTCTTGTCTCCATCGCCAAGAAACCACAGAGACGAAATAACATTATACGTGAATTGAATAGGTAATGTTGCGTAGAGTTGGATGTTAGGAATTTATTGAAATAAAACGAGATCGAAAAAAACGAACGAACTTAAATAAAACTGACGAAAAAAAAGTAGTATTTTTTTTCTATTGTAGTGCAATTAAAAATCTGGAGCAAACACAAGGAACATGGCGACAAGCTCCAACTGCTGCTCGACATGAGGCTCAATTGGAAAGACTTAAAAGTGAATTAAAGGTAAGGAAATGCAAAAAAGAAAAGTAAACGAAAGGAGATTAATGCCAATGGTTATGAGATATGTACAGAAATAATGTTGAACAGAAACGAAAGGTTTTTTTTTAATTGACGGGTACAAGTGGCGTCAATTTAGGGTCATCTTTACCAGAAACATAAACAGGAAAATCAATGATACGCAATTGTTCAGAATAATTGCCTAGAAAATATGAAGTGAATGAGCAGTCAGAGGAAAGGCCTTCTTCTTTTGACTTACCAGGGACGAATGGTTCACTGTCTTCCATAAGACTATTTCCATATCGAACACTTATTCGAGTTCCCATTTGATTCAAAACGGCAGCATAGTCATAATCGGAATCTTCTTGGAGTTGGTGATGATCTTCGTATTGTTCTCCTCCTTCTAAATAGAGAAAAAACAAAGTGTTGTCAACAAGAACAGTTAAGAGATGATAGAAACTGTACCTTCTACTTGTTTATAAACGACTTTCTTGATGAGAGTTTGCCCTGGAACACAACAACATCTCACACACCATCTATCTTGAGGGTGCTGTTGTTGCTGCTGTTGGTGATGGTATAGTTGTTGATGTTGCTGTTGCTGTTGGTATTGTTCTTCACCCACCATCGGAGGTGGAGGCATTGCTGGTTCCGGTGCTGGTGGCATTGGTGGAAGAGAACCTGCTGGCGGTAGTTCAATACAGAACAACTCTGGTCGAAGGTGTGGCGGTAAATGCGCATATTTCTGTGATTCGGGACATGGTACAAGACACATGCCGGTTTTCGGATCAATCATGGGCACAGTTCGTTCAAAAGTTGCATCTGTTTCATATGCACGTCCATCATCAAGCATGCGGACTGTTGGGACACGAGCTTGCTGTTGTTGTTCTTGTTGATGGATCATTGGTATTGAATTCGATCGGCGCGACTGTTGATCTATTATATGAGATGAAATTTGTTGCGACGACTGATTGGAAATAAGTGAGTCTTGTTGTATTGATACGGGCTCAGAATGTGCTCTGTATCGATGTTGTTGTTGCTGTTCGTCTTCTTCATCTTGTTTACTAAAAGGTATGTTTTCGTATTTTTGTGCCTCAGGTGTTATTTGTGCGGAAACGTGTACATTTGATTGGTAATCAGTTTCATTGAAGGACGAATGCGACGGTGCAGGTATACTGTGGTCGTAAACTTGCTGTTCCTGTTGTTGTTGTTGTTGTTGTTTTTGCTCATGTGCCATGTATTCATTATACGGCGATGGAGTTGTTATAGGTACTAGCGGAATGGCATGATGTGTCGGCGCAGCCAATGGTGGGGTATATTCAATTGTTTGCTGTCCTCGCGAATCGGTTGCAAAGTCTTTTGTTGATGATTGTGGTACATATGGTTGTGTATCGAAAGTTGATGGTGTTTGATCGTAGGTGTGTTGTGCAATGTTCGATTGTTTCATAACATCATGGGATGCTGTCTGTGTCCATCCGTCGCTATAATGAACTTCATCGGAACCGAATGTTTGTCGCGGTGGTTGAATGAACTGTTGATTTGTATGTGAAATGGATGTTCTTGTTGATTGTTGAGATGTCATTTGTTGAATATCTGTTATTGGTTGTTGAGATTTCATCAATTGTTGTTCGTATTGTCGTTGTTGTTCGTGATTCCACGATTCTCGATATTTGGCATAACAGCGTGCAATACATTCACGTAGATCAAAGATTTCTTCATCTTCTTTCGTATCATCATCATCATCTTCACTTCGGTTATCACTTGTTGTTGGCGATGTCAATGGTATTGGTTGTTGAGCACTATAGATACTTTGTTGATCAACTGATGGAACAATGGACGCTATGGAACGACTAGGTCGTTTTTGTCCGGCTTGATATGAATGACGATCCGGTGTGGGTGGCGCGGGAAAATCGTAGCCACTGGTGGTCACTGATCCCTGCTGTTGATTCGTATCTCTAGTTGCCAACGAGGGTGGTGGTGGTGGCAATGAACTGTATGTATCATAGATTGAACCTTCGAGTTCATCGCTACGCACATCTGATGGTGGGATTTGTCCGTGAATTTGTTCACTCACGGAAGTTTGATGAAGAAGATGTTGATGATCTTCTTCGCAGGTTGATGATGTGGGTAAGATTGAACGTGGTGTAGCCGATTCAATCGAATCGTTAGTATAATGTTGTAGATCATAATTTCGAGCGAGTCCAGTTGGTTGATAAATATCAACTGTCGGTTGGACAGTGTTCGGTGTTGTTGTGGTCGTACTAATAGACTGATAATCATCAGAGGACTTCATTTGTCCTCCGGCTTGTTGAGAAATTGATTCAGATTCAAACCGTTTAAGATAATCATTAATACTAAATGATTCACTCTCTTCGTGATGGCCGCGTTGCTGACGATAAGAATCTCTAGGAGAATTGTCTGGTACAGTTTCTTGAGAGTAGAACGCTCGTCGAGTATATTCAACTGTACCGGTGGGTATCGATGCACCATGCGATCGTCGACCAGGAGGTTGTGAATCATATACTTGAGATATAGGAATAGAAACAGGTTTTTGTTGGAACTGATCGGTTGAACCGAGTGTTTGATTCAGATAATCAAGACGTTGTCTTTGTTCTGACTGTTGAAGTTCAGTTACCGTTGGCGATTGAAGCGTTGTCGCTTCCGACGGATAGTTATATTGTTCTTGTAATTGTGGAAGTTGTTGTCGAGTATCTTCACCATTGTAAGAATAATGAGAAGATGGTTGATCGGTACTTTGATAATCAAAGAGTGGTTCTTTATTTTGAAAACTCTGTTTACTGTAATCAAATGTCGCAGCCTGTTGATCAAACGTTCTTTGGAGTTGAGATACGGGACCAGATGCTGACGGTTGCGGAAAAAACTCTGATGAACTCAGCGCTTGACTGGTATAATCATACGCTTGTTTTTGTTCTGTTCGTTGAGTATGCGTTTCTGGTGATTTATAAGTGCCTGTATGTTCACTTGCAAAATCTTGTTGTTGTTGATGTTCGGTATTGTCGATATTGAATGGATATTGATACGATTGCTGTTCTGTATTCTGTTGATCGTAACCTGCTAGTTGCGCTTGAGTATTTCCTGATGCATAATCAAATGTACCGGCTCCTTGATCAAATGTACCTTGAGCTTGAGACGTGGGCACAGAGGTTTGATGTTGTTGATAGTAATCTGACGAACTGAGTGCTTGACTGGTATAGTCATAAGTGGTCTTCTGCTCTGTTTGTTGAATGTTTGCTTCTGGTGATATGTATGTACCCGTATCTGCGCTACTATAGTCTATGGATGGTTGTTGATCAAGATTTTGATAATCATAGGTTGCTATTTGAGATTGAGCGTACGTTTGTTGACCTTGTGGTGTTGGTATTGATACGGCCTGTTGTTGTTGATAGTTTGCATTTGCACCGATCTGAGTTGGTGAGAAAACATTCGTCATTGTAGTGGGATACTCATACGAGCCCGGCTGTGATATTTGTGGAACAGCAGCGGCATCATATGTGAACTGAGAAGCTTGTTGTTCGACACTTTGGTAATCGTACACAGGTTCTTGAGAAAGAAAACTTTCTTTTGTGTATTCATAGTTGCCAGTTGGTTGACTATAAGCTTCTTGATTTTGAGATATCGGAACTGATAGGGCTTGCTGTTGATAGTAATCAGCCGAACTAAGTGTTTGATTGGCATAATTAAAAGTTTGTTTTTGTTCTGCTTGTTGTATATCTGTGGAAGATGGGACATAAACAGCCGATTCTAGCGTATCGTAATTTAATGGTGTTTGTTGTTGTTGTTGTTGCGCACCTTCGATATCATATGGATATTGTGATGATTCCTGATCGATATTTTGATAATCGTAAGTTGGTAATTGAGTTTGTGCGCTTCCCGACAAGTAATCATATGCATTCGATTGCTGGATGTGCGTTTCTTGGGTTTGTAAGAATTGAGCTGCGGTTTGTTGTTGGGGTTGCTGTTGATAATAATCAGATGTCCGATGTGGTATGCCACCTGGCACCGCAGCATCAGTGGGTGCAAACGAGGAATATTGTAATTGATTTGCATAGTCATACGATGTTTGATCATGATGTTGTTGTTGCACTAATTCATTATTAGCAGATGGAACCGTTTGATAAGCGCCATACGTGTCCTGGATATTGAGCGGATTGAATTGATGATATTCACCTGCTGTTGATTGTATATTCGTTGAATATGGTATCTGAGTTGTCTGTGTGTTAGACGCATCTGCGGATAGTACATTAGATTGAGCTCCTTGTCCATAGTCAAACCCGGCTGTAGGTGGATACGACGCTTCTGACGTATGAACTGAAGCTGATGTTTTGATTGAATCATGTATTGTGTCTAAAAGAGAAGAAGAAAGTTGAATAGAGGAGAGTATGATTAATAGTGACACTAATTAATTACCATCGCATGGTGAATAAGTTCCCTGTGAAGAGAATGTTTGAAAGCCGTTAGTCTGATGGTGATGTTGCTGATGCTGTCGTTGATAACCAGATTGTTTCTGACGTTTCGCTCGTCGTGCTTGTCGAGCAGCTCGTCGCCTTGCTAATCGTTGACGATGAGCTTCGAAACATCGCATGATGCAATTGTCAATATCGAATGTGATGTCTTGACGTTGATGGATATGCATGCTGTCAGTTTGACCAACTTCTTCGTTGTTAATGTATTGAGAAGCTGCAGATGTGATCTTCTCGTTACCTTGTTGTTGCTCATCAAAATTGGGAGGATATGAAGAAGATTGGTAAGGTGAGTCACGCTGTTCAAATGATGTAGCGGATAAGCCTTGAAGATCAAGTGTATTCTGCATATTAGCATTGATACTGTCATCATTGAACGCAGTTAAGTCGGTTTGATTATAAAATCGTGCTTCGTTTTCGTTTCTCTGTTCATCAGTTATCGTCGTAGTCGTCGCCTTATATTCATCACTGAATAAAAATCAATACGTTAATGAAAGATTCATGAGCGTAATCAAGAAAAAAACCGACAAGCCCTCTTCGAGATTTGACTTGTCGTCATGAAGGTCTGTGTCAATGTATGTCAGTAGATGAGTGTAAACTACTGGTTTATTGATATGTGAATAATTAATTGTAAGAGCAAAATGTAGAGCATGATAGTAAATGTATTTATATGGATTATAGCAGCAAAAAATAATTTTTTTCCTTTAATAAATATAGAGCAAAAATTAAAGAAATAAAGATTAAAAATAGACTTGTGGATATGTGAAGTTCAGCATAGCGCTTAGATGTGATCATTGACTGTCTCTCCGTGTGTGCATATGTGCGTGTATGTGCGAATTTGCATATCTTAGGCTACCTGTTTGCAAAGACTGCATTACGATATTCTCCATAACACTCTTGAAATTGCGAGAAAAAAGACAACGAATAGTAGTTATTTCCCTGTAAATCAAAAGATGAATATACCTGGTGGGATCTGTTGTTGTGTCGGAGTTGGAAATTGTGGTTTTTGGAAGTTATTTTGTTGAAAGAGTTGCTGTTGTTGAAACTGTTGTTGTTGCTGAAACTGTTGTTGTTGATGCTGTTCTGCTCCTTCTGGATTGCGGTAGATCACTAGATAGTCAATCGAGAAATAGATTATCGCAGGCAACTCCTAGATTGTTCGATGTACCTTGAGGACGAACAGTACTATTCAATTCAGCACGAAGTCGATTCATATCCGAACGAAGGATTATTGTTGGTTGAGGCGCCTGAATATAAATTGGAGGAAGTGGTTCTAAAACAGATAAAACAGTTCGTATGAAAACATTTGGACGAGTTTATTTTGAAGATGAATCTGTACCCAGTAAACCTCCTCCAACTGGTGCATCTTGATATTGTTGTAATGTTTCATTTATTACTTTCGATTGAAGATCAACAAGTACATCATTAACAACAGCTTGCGAAACAGATAATCCTTCGACTTGTGATGTATAACTTGGAATGCCTGGCGGAGGTTGAGATGGACCTGGCGGCCGTACAGGTCGTTGCTGTTGTTGTTGGTGTGCCATGAATGGTGCTCTTATGGGCTGTGATAATCGCTGCGCCACAGAGGGGCCAAGTACAGGAATATACGGTCCTGCATTAACAGTATTAGTAGTTGTAGTAGTTCTAGTATTCGATATAGTCGCTGATTGTGCTTGACCTCCAACTTCTAGCTGATGCCTACGAGGTAAAAATGCGTGAATCAATTAACTGGGTCGAGCGAGTGAAATTGAAAAAGAAGAAAGGCTGTGACAGCGCATCTATACCGACATAGAGAGAGTAGGGAAAAAAAGGACGCCGTCGATTCGTTCGCTCTACGTATGCCTTTAACCCTGAAAATGGTCCATTAGCAATTTTTCTCCTTTTGCTTCATTTTATATTTCTTCTCAATCACGAGAACATAGTTGTGCCTATCAGAGTAAGACGAAATAAATCGATATTGAGGACCCTTCAAGCAATCAGTCGTGTCCATCTTGATGTCGTGTTCGTTGCGCAAGATATACTCTCATTAGAAAACGAAAAGAAAAATGAATCAATCAATAAGACAATTTCCTCCTATTGAACAAGTGACACGAACTGTTCAATATTTACCTAAATGGTGATAAAGTGGGTGTTTGTGCATCGGGGAAATATTTGGACATCTCTGCCGCTGAATCAAGGCTAGATATAGAATGAAAAGAACCGGTTGATTGTACACCGTCATAGGTTTTTGTGGGAACCGAGTGCACTCCTTGTTGTTGTTGTTGTTGTTGTTGATAACGATGTTCTGCTGTAATGACATTTGACTGTTCCGTTCCATGAACTAGATTATAGAGACAAAATCGAGATTCTTATCTAGAACTGTTATGCTGTTCGAAAGCAGAAAAATGATTTTTACATAACTTTAATTTAAATAAATATACCATAAAAGTAATTTCGAAAGTTTTCAATAAAATAGAATACTAGGTGAGAAATAATAACTCTTCTCGTTCACTCTCTCTCTCTCTTTCTCTCCTTCACTATTACGTACAAGATGTTGCATATCGATTTGGTACATTCTCAGGACCATCGTCATGCCCATGATGATGTTGATGATGATGATGATGATGATGATATTGAAATTCTTCCATACTTGCTTTGTTGTTGCCGCTTTTCAATTAAATATTCTCGTCGTTTTTACTATTCTTTGATACAGCCTCTAAAATGTGTTCATGAAGAGTGAAAAAAATGAGTGATTGCTTGGTGTCGCGTCTCGATATAATATGCGGTAAGGATGAGAAGGGGGAGATATATCTCGCATATGAAAATGAATATGCGTAGCTGTCCGTTACACTTTGATGATTTTGTTATTCGTTATCGTCGTGTTGTTACTCTTTATTACTATTTATCTCTATTGTTGTCATCGCAAATAGACGATCAACGAACTAATTGTCGTTTACATAAGCGATAGAACGCAAAATGATTCGTAGATTTTTGTTTTCTAGGCATTGAAACGAGCAAAACAATGTGCTAGCATAGCCTTACAAGATGAAAACCTCATTGAAACAAGTTTAGAGTTCTATGGGAAAGTTTCTCAATTGTTATTACGATACGTTGGTGTCCGACCAACTGAGTGAGTACAAACCTATAGTATCTTAATTGAATCTCATTGTCTATTCAAGTTCTGAAGTCACATTTTCTTCTCAAACACCGTGGATATGGCGTCTCCTACCAGATTACTACATCGACGATATCTGGGACTTTCTCATGTCAGCTGCAATGTAAGTCCCATTTTTCAAACTCACCTGAAAACTGACGTGGTGAAATCAAAAGTGTGCATCAATATGTAGAATGAATAAACCAACGTCACTCTCAGTCATCTCGAAAGCATGACCGTCCTTGACAGAAGAATATCAGAGAACTATAATAGACATTTTTATTCTTCCGAATCAAACCGTGACAGATATCTTAGTAATGACACTATCACAGATTTTAATAGACAATAGTTAAAAGAGCATGACAGATATCTAACTAATGACACAATTACCAACCGTATCAAAATTTAGTCAACAATCACCGTCGCAGACCGTGACCAAGAAGACTATCGTTCGAAAAGAAAAATTAGTTCATATCAAGGTCAACAACTTTCTTTTGTCTAGGATGGTGCCACAAACATTGTCCAAACGTAATATCGATGACATTTTAACACTAATGATTTTCGTGATTTGTGCACCACGTCATTACATACAGAATCCTCATATTATTGCAAAAGCAGTAGAAGTTATCCATTGGTTATGTGCCAGAAGTGAACATACATTTCTCCGACAAGCAACAGAATATATATTCAATCATCGTCTAGCCCAAGATTCACTTGTCCGAGCATTGACAAAACTCTATGCGGGTAAATCATTCAAATAAATATTTGTTTTCTTCGCTGATCAAATATAGACATTCGGTTTGATTGTAGATGTCGAAACAACGGGTGCAGCTACAGAGTTTTACGACAAATTTAATATTCGTTATCATATAAGTATTATATTTAAATATGCATGGCAAAAACCGGCCTTTCGTCATTCATTTCTGACGACTGCTAGGTACAACTTCCAATGTCAAAGTTGTTTTTTGTTTCAAGTATCATTCGTTGTTTGTTCTAGAGATGAAAAAGAATTTATACGCTTTTTAAACATGGCAATTAACGATGTCACATATTTGCTTGATGAAAGTCTTCAATTATTAAAAAAAATTCATGATATCGAAACTGATATTGACAACAAGGAAGAATGGGAAGCAACGCCTATGGTATGAATTGCGTATATTCGACGTACTTATGAAATCGAGATTTCAAATCAATGTCGAGTTTTTTTCCTTTAGGAAACACGGATGACTAAAACTCAACAATTGAGTCAGTATGAATCGCAATGTTGTACGTATTTGCCTCTGGGAATGGAGACATTACACATGCTGGAATATCTAAGTGCCAATGAACCTGGTCCATTTTGTTCGCCGGTAAATGAGAAAGGAAAAGAGTGTGGAAAACAAGAGATGAGCGTTTGGTTGTGTTTAGGAATTAGTCGACCGTTTAGCTGCGGTACTGGATTTTAATTTAAATGAATTATGTGGTCCGAATAGTCGCTATTTAAAAGTGAAAGAACCGAGTAAATGTTGCTTTGATCCAAAACGACTATTGGAGAAAATTGTCGAACTTTACTGTAATTTGGTATGATAATTGAATTCGCCAGATGTTTTTTTTTCATTGAATTTGATTGCCTTTTCATAGACACGTGATGAACGTTTTGCTGAAGCAATTACACGTGATGAAGTATGAGAGATAATCTTTGAATTCGTTCGAATTTTAATCTTGATTTTCAGCGTTCGTACCGACCGACATTATTTCAAACGGCGATTGAACGTATGCAAAATCGCAATATTACAACATCATCTCGGCTGGAAATACTTTATAGTTTAAGTCAACAGGCACATGCTATTGCAGAAGAGAAATTAAAAGAAGAAATGGATCTGTCCGATGCACCAGATGAATTTCGAGGTAAAGAGAAGTAAATTCGACTTTTGTAAAAGTCTTTCTTGAAATTCTTTGTTCATAGATCCATTAATGTGCACAGTCATGACTGATCCCGTGATTCTACCAAGTGGAGTCACGATGGATCGATCAGTAATCACCAAGCATTTACTTAATTCAAGTACAGATCCATTCAATCGTCTTCCATTAACTGTTGATCAACTTCAGCCTGGTAAAAAAGCGTATCTATGGGAAATTCTCTTTGTTTCAACTGATTATTTTCATTTTAGCGGTTGAACTCAAAGAACAAATCGATAATTGGATACGCACTAAGAAAAATCGAACAGTTTAACATGTCGAGAAAAACCTCTTTTCATTTATTTTATTTGTTTGTGTTCTTTTGTCCTGTTCGTTAATGTGTTATACTGAGATTTCTAATGTTCTTTCATTTTTATTTATTGAAATATTTTGTCATCAACTCAAACGGAAAACGCAACTAAGAAAAAAGAAGTCATATCGCCTAGCAGAACATGTTTATCCTTTGAAATTTATTCTAGATCTGTTCAAATGGATATGGAAGATGGCATTCCTCGTCGGCAGCCTCTATCACGTGCACAATCCGCTCAACAAATGCATAAATTAGGAAAACGAGTCTCAGGAAAAGGCAATCAAGTACCACCGACTTATCTTTCCAGCCGATCGTATGATGATCTAAATATCAATCAGAAGAGTAAACCTTTAGTTGATTTAACAGTTCCAGCATGTAATTCCACGATGAAAATACTTGACCAGATGGAAAACTTGAAATTCGAGCAGTTTGAACCTGTTTTAACAACAACACATATGGAACATATTCATGAACAAGTACGAAAAGCCATTGTTTTGAATTTGAAATATTTCTAATGGATGCTCTAGGCGAACAAAAAGCTAAATTATTCGAATGAACGCGTTTATAAAGGCCTAATAGATCTCGAACCGAATGTTGAAGAGATCATCGCAGCAGCTGAACAACAAGAAATTCAAAAACGAAAACAAGCAGCGAAATTTCTCGTGAGTCAACATTCAATGTACCTAATTTCACAGTTATTAACTCGATGAGTTTGTGTGTGTGTTAATAAAGAACGTAAAATATGATCTTGAACGTGTTCGATTGATATCAACTGAATGAAAACGACATTTTGATTATTTGTCTTTAGGAAGAATATCAAGCGTTACAAAAGAAACGCGTTAAACCTGATATCATGGAATTATTTGATGAATCGAGTATGATCAAACAAAGTACGCGTATTAATTTAAAATCAATGAAACCTACGAAAATGAAAGCCAAGCAAGCGACGATATTTTCAATTAACAGTTTGAATCAAGCACAAACATTATGGAAAATTTAATTGATTTTTTTTTCTTTCTCTTCTCTTCGTTTGTGTGTATAACTTCAATTCTGTTTGTTTTTTTTTTAAATTAGTGTCTTTGAGAATGAATGAATGCTCTTTTCTCATATAAATATAATGCTTCAGATAGAATCTTTCATGGGGACGAATGATGATATACCAACATTAGTTGTAAGTGTTCATTGTCTGTTTGATCTTGCGTTTGTATATGTTCGTATAGGTTCTCGTCTTGGGTGATTCGAGTGAGATACAAATTTGTTCATTGTCCTTGATTTCGACTCATTTGGTAACTTATAGGTGTCGGCAAGACATCATTTGTGCATATGGTTTGTCATGATCAACCACTATCATCACCACCGCCTGTCACTGTGGGTTGTCATATTGAAATCAAGGTTCGATAATTGATTAAATAGTCGATGTTTACCTTGGAACTGCTTTTAATTGAACTTGACACGAGAGGAGTTATTGACGTTCATCAATTTCGTTTCAGAGACGAACTAATCCAAGGCAAAAGAATATATGTCGGTTTTCTTTTTAGTTATATGAACGACGTGATCGACATCAGAATCCGAACCTGTATTTTATTGAGTTTCATGATGTTGGAGGAAGCGTTCAACATAAAAACAGTCGATCATCGATGTTTTACGACGAATTCAATGGTAAAACGTCAAACACTTTTCATTTGCTAGTTTTATTTGATTTTATTTAGGAATTATTCTTGTGTCGGATTTAACTAGTCGACAATCGTATGATAATCTCAAAGAATGGTTATATGAAGTCATTCGCTATCGATCTCAACAGAAGCTGTATGTTCAAACAGTTTTCAAAACTTCTTTTCATTTATTATTTGTAGTCCAAAGGATTTCACACCTGAAGTTTTACAAAACTTTGATGTACCAATTCTACTGATACATACGAAGTTCGATGAATCGAATGGAACATCTTTGTTAAACAATAGTAAATCAACCAGCTCGGATTTATCCTCAACAAGTAGTTTATTACCGAATTATAATCGCAAATCTTCATTAGCAAATTTATTCAATTGTGATGAAATTTTCGTTGTAGGTAAATGTTGAAATGCTCGAAGAAATACTGCAGATTTTCATTTAGAATTGTTATTCTAACAAACGTTTCTCTGTGGATACACATAACGTTGCGAAATTGAATTCATTCTTCGAAAAAGTATGTTGAACGATAATGCATTTTCGAGATAATCATGTTCTCGATTTAGATGATTAAGAAAGTGTCAATAGAACATATTGAACCAGTAAGATTTTCAATATAGTTTTATCAATTGACTTTTGTATGATTTTAGATACAAAAATACGATTGGTTTGCTTCGGAAAATCATTATATTCATTGATTGTTTGTTTTGTCATGCAACATAGAACAAATGTGTTGATAATATTTCAATGGAACGAATGAATATCCATTGAGTTTGTTAGAATTTTGTTTTACTAATAAAAAACACAGTGCTTTCACACATATTTTGCTTTCATTTATATAACTAAACAGACGCGATAATGAATTTGCTCGAAAGACGAAGGAAATCGAAAGTTTATGTTATCTAAGGAAGGCCCTCGTGAATGAGTTTAGCTTTTCTTGAATGTATTTTTTTCTTGTTTGTAAACATATGTTAAAAAGAAATAAAAAATCACATAATTCAATCAGTTTCTTTTGTGTCTGTCTTTATCTTCGTCGATTTTCCTATTGAAGTAGCAATGCAACCTAAAAATATCGAATAAGTTGATTGACATAATAATTCTCTTTGTCAAACCTTTTCCGGGTTCATCTGTGGGCATTGCCAATTGTAAATATAATATTGAAGATTACCGTCACCAACACCAAATTTCAATTTTTCTAAGAATTCTTTATTATCCATTAAATCAAGTGCATTGAACACGTCAAAGCCATCCTAAATCGAAACAAATAGCTCAAAGAATCGTCTGATTCTCTTCTACTTTATGTGCTTGTACAAGACAGTCATTAACTAGATCACAAAGCGGCGTTCGACTTGCTGCATGGTAGTACATATAACATGCATTTAGTGTTTTATACTGCGGATGATTCATGATTGTTGACGAGAGATGATAATAAGAAATGAAATCGGTCAATTCGCCATCTTCTTGCTGAAAATAGTCGGAAAGAGAGAAACAAAGTTTGTTTGTTTTTTCAAGAGAAGATATGTTTCATTTGACATACTTCAACAACGAATGAACTGACGATGTTGGGACGATTTTGGCAGAGATATTCGAATTCTTCTTGGGTGAACACAGGTGACAAATCGAATTTTTTTAAATACTAAACAGAAAGTTATATCCAACGAGCGATTGAATATATTCTGGAGATTTACTTGAGCAAGTAAGGCAAATGCTCGTGGAATATCCGAATGACGCATTTCTCGAAAACCTTTAATTTGTGTTGCCTATTCAACAAAACGTAAAATCAGTATTTCTCTAAGAAAATTATCATTGATTACCTCAGGTAAGCGATGTAATTTCTGCATTCTTTGCACTGTCATATTTCTACTCAGATGCGAGAATTGAACAGCCAATAATTTCTTGACATTCAATGAACGATGCCAATATCTATAAAATCGAAAAATAGATCAACGCGAATTAACCAAAAATGCCATTGAATACATACCTACATTTGCTGACAATACCTGGTAGAACGACACCAGCTGTATAGACAGCCTGAAAGATGCCTTCCAAATTAACACGACGAGTGATTTCTTTGATTAGTACTGGTGCCATACGTTTTAAACGTAATTTTTTATGAACACAAAGAAAGTTGATTTCGACCATCGAAACTTCCCTTTAAAAGATGATGGAGAGTTATTTTATGAGAATTGACTCGTTTGAATGTAT
The DNA here is from genome assembly GCA_905250025.1 of Adineta ricciae. Lineage (NCBI taxonomy): Eukaryota > Metazoa > Rotifera > Eurotatoria > Adinetida > Adinetidae > Adineta > Adineta ricciae. Next base: position 20,816 of record CAJNOJ010000187.1, read on the forward strand.
CTTACTTGTCGTAAACTTTCATTCTGATAGGTACTGCGCTGATAAATCCAACCATTTTACGACTTTTGGTAACTCGTACAGCTGCATGCCACTTTCGAAGCCATCCTGGTGCACATAGAGCCCTGAAATAAATGATTCTTGGACTTGGTTATTTTTCCTTGTGTCAAGAGTTTTACCAACGTAAGAATCCCATTGAATAATCGAAACGAAACATATTGTCATCATCTTCCACGTAATTCTCATTTAAAAGGACATACAATTCTTTTAACTAAAAACAAAATTCAGTTTGTAATCGATGCTTGTCTGATGATGTTTTCACTCACTTGTTCATCATCCATAACATCAATATCGTCCCATGAAAATCCGTCAGGCAGTTTATACGGATCTTGTTTCAATTCTTCAATTGGTTTGTTTTCTTCAACGGGTCCGTTATTTTCCGATGTGATCTTTGTACCAATGGTCGGTACGGGTTGTGTATGCCAAAATTTCCATTCTTGTCTCGACACCGCTTCTTCATCCGATTTCGGTGCACTTCGATTCGTGATGGCTGCTGATGCTTGTTCAACTAAAGTAATTTTCTTTAACATTTCTTGTACCGATCCGGTTTGAGAAGTCTATCGAAGAGAAAGAAAATCAATACGAGAATTTGTTTATTTTCTTATCCTACGGTAGTATGTTCGGCTGTTCTTGAACTATTGCCATCGACGACATCGGTCGCTGCAGCGGCACCTTTACTCTTAGATTTTTTAGTTGTTGATTTAGTTGTTGTCGAACTAGTCGTAGTTTCTGTCTCATTGACATCAGTTGATGCACTTTGATCTTGATCAGCCATAGTTTTATTGATCTAAAAGAAAATGGGAATGATAGTACATGAATGAATAAGCGAAATAGGAATAGAAGACTTTTGGTGACGAATACGAACACGGGTTTGATGACTAATCTAAAAAGACAAAAATCGTTGAATTATAGAAAAAGAATGACGAGGTAGTAGGGATTTATTTTCCAGACAACATGATTTTGTGTCTAGAGGACGCTGCGTGTCGTTTCTGAAGAGGATCATCAAGATCAAAATCTGAATGGTTAACAAATGACAAATGAAAGAAAGAGCATCTCATACGCACAAGAGGCAAAAAGACTTTTCGTTTTAGACCAGGTTAGATCGAATATTCGATGTAGTTTACGAAGGTGAGCATTTATTACTGTTACTGCAAGGCAACTGAGGAAGAATACAGTCAAAATATTGCTGTCAGCCGTTGGACTGCGAAAAAATTTGATCGAATTCAGAGTAATATCCGATGTTATCTCGTTTCGTAGAATACTGATGATGAACCTCATATTCTTCTCTAGTGTACTTTATTGTTATAACGTAATCGAATACAGTAATGTATATCGATCAAATGTACGACAAACATAGGTCAGCCGAGAAAGAGAAAGAAGATATTTGCTTAATAGACACACATGAATGAACATAATGAAAATAAGATTTTACCGTTGTAATCAACCAATCCTTGAACGAGATAAAGTTATAATAGGAAATTGAATTTTATCCAAGAATATAAATATTCTGTAGACACTACCATATATTAATATGCAGCAGATGAAAACACACATTAGAAGATCAGAAATAGCAACTTTACGTTCATTTACTTGAGAAATATGAATACAACACTACCAATACTCCAGATACTAATAGCATCGGCATTGGTTTGGTATTTCTATTGATATACGTCGAAGAAAAGAATATGATTGGATTTTGGAGTGCCGCATAAAATGTGAGTTTTTCGAGAAACTAGTAAAAGATTCAGCAGGTGAACATCTGACACGATACTCTATTTCAAGATACTTTCTTTTCCCTATTTGAACAGATATTAGTATTGACACTAGCAAAAACAAGAGGAGATTCATCGTAGTTGATCATCTTACAAAATTAGCCATATAAAATTAGGCTTGAAGACTTGAGCAGTCCATTCTCACTCAGAATCATTTAACTTTCTCTAATAACACTTTTCACATGTAGTTTTTACCTAATAATGGTAGTGCATCTCGTATGATATGTAGTTTTAGTTAACTGCGAAGATTTAAGTTGCCCCGCTCAAATTGTTCACTCCGCCAATAGATCTTCACGTGATAGAAAATGACAATTCAAGCGTTGGAATCCGCCGGATCCGTTTCAGACAATTCTAATAACAATACCAACATCAACAGCTCAGTACCGTATTATTTGGTACTGTTTTATTCTCAAATCAGAAATGGTCCGACTAAACGATCTTCATGATAATTAGAAACGGATAACTCCTTGTAAACAACGAAGAATCGATTTTATTGATATAGCCGAAGCTTTTCCTTACGCATACGTTAGCATTAATCAATGATATTTCAACACTTGATGAACTTCAAAATCGAACCAACTAAGAATTTATTTCTAGAAGAGAACAATCTTCTATGAGAAAAGAATCGATATTCTCACATGACTTTGCAGAATTAGTCATAAACGTGCCGTGAAGATATTTAGTTTTTATTTGTTGAATAAATGTTTCATTGGATTTACTGCTAATGAATATTTACATGCAAGCAATTCATCGTTTTCGATCCTTGCTTTACGTCGATACACACTAATATCAGTATTAGTTCTGCATTTCATTAAGGATGTGAACGAATAAGGAGTTTCATTATGACAATGTTGTAGGCGTGATCGATTTCGTTGTAAAAACAAGGTCTACGTTTGGTTGGCCGCAGTATAGGGTTTGGAAAACGGACCGAACGAAGTGGGATCTTTACCAGTTAATAACATTTGAAAATTGTACTTGTTCTCAAAGTTTTTCTTCTAAAAAAAATGCTTGTATCTGTGTTTTTTCTTTGAAATATTCCTAATCATTAAAAGTACAGCCTTACAAAACATTTTTTCTATAATATAGAAGAGAGATTTCAAACACTTTAATTTTGCATGTGTTCGGACGATTGTCTATTGTTTATAATAGTGTTTTCGTTTTCATTCTAATTAGCATACTACTGTAAAAATCGTCCGGTCTCAACTCTGCTTCATGAACTGACGGTGAATGTCATTCATAAGCATATTTGATCTAATATAATCAAGAAATCAGATGAAATTCTTATGGAAAAGAACTCACAGAAGATTATCCTCGTAAAATATGTACATATGTTTGCTTATTCATAAGCATTTTCATAGATAATCGACGAATGATGTGCACTCTCGTTGATTCCATTTACAACTGCATTCACTTTATTCAATACACGATTCTTGTGAGAATTTTTATTAGTAATCAAAAAAAGAGAAATATTTGAAATCATTTCATTATTCTCAATAGACTGGTTGACGGTTACAATTTCTTACACTTTGTTCATCATCTGACGGTTCGATATCCACAGCATATCGATCTCGACACAAACTCGTTATATTCTTCACACCATTCAAACGGAGTTTTAACAAATACGCATGATTTGTTGCATGATGCGGATCATAATTCAAATAACCTGGCAAAAACATTTCACATCGCCAACCACATCTCTCATAGAGTTCCAAAGCAGCTGTATTCATTGTATTAACATGCAATGTTATATACTGCACACCATTTTCTCGTTCATTTAATGATCGTTGAACAATATGTTGTAATAACCGAGTTGCTAAACCTTGCCTTCGATGTTCTTTTCTTGTTGCCATATAACAAATATATATACTATCGAATGAATCATTTTTCCGTGTTAAGATCGTCATTGCGCTAACATTTGAAGTGACGGATGTAGCGTTTTTAGGAACAAAAGCATAAGACAGACCGTGATTCTGGAAACATTGGATAATTGGAAGCCAAAATCTTGCTTTCGGCATTTCAAATAGATCTCTCAAAGTTTCATCAAAGAAAAGCCAACGTGAATGATAATCATAACTTCGTTTGGAATTCATCAACAAATCAATTTCAAACAATCGATAAAAGTCTTTATAATCATTTCCAATGCGAACGAATTTCAAATTCGATGCTCGATCGTAAAGATACGGTTTTGACGACATTCTAATCACATAGAATTAGAATAGAAAACACAAACCAAGAGGAGATTTACTTTAATGTACGTGGACAACATAGATGATGTTCATTACAAAGACCCATTCGTTCGCGACACGACTGACCTGGTGTTGAGCATTGTACAGAAAACGATAGAGTGGTTACATCAAACGTATGTAAAGCTTGTCGACCATTCGGACATCGAATAGTAAGATCCAAAAACGAGAAAACACTACAAATCGACAGTAGAAAGAAGAAATGTGTTGATCGAAACATGATTTTGTTTGTTTTTTTGTTGAATGAATTTCACCTGACTTCATCGAACGAGAGAAATTTGATCACCGTTGTAAATGTTATATTCATAGATAAGAAATACATCTATAAATAACTTCAACTAAGGACATCACTGTCTTCGCTAGATATAAAACACATTGATTTGTTTACAAACGTCTTCCAATCAAAGGAACGAATGAAACAAATTCCAGTCCATTCTTTTCGTATTTGAAAAAGGTACGATGGATCAACCTGACAACAATTTTCGACAAAATCATCATTCGACATATGAATATTCCAATAATTGTAAGTCTTCGAAGCACAAACACGGTTATACGCATTGATTACTGAGATTTTTCAGATATTCATCGAGAAAATTGTGAAGACGACATTTCATCAAACCACGAACGTGACGATGAAAATCGTCAACCTTCCCACTCTTTCGTTTACAAAAAACGAATACGAACAAAATTCAGTGCCGAACAAGTACAAATCTCTCCTTCTTTTTTTCTCTCAAAAGTTCTCATTTAGTTGGACATACTCGAATCGACTTTCCAGCAGCATCGTTATCCAAGTGTTAGTGTTATTGACGATCTCGTTGAACAACTGAATTTATCGACACAGAAGATTACAGTAAGAAAAGAGTAAAAGGAAATCAATACGTTCGTTTTGTTTCTGCATGTTTGGGTCTGGTTTCAAAATCGTCGGGCACGTTTGAAAAAAACTCAACAAAAGGTCGACAAAAACGAGAAAAAACAATACGATAGTGGGATTCAATTGGTAACTAGATTCAAAGATAAAAATACGTTTTCTTTTTCTATTTTCAAATCTTTCAGGATGAAGATGTTTCACATGACTCTTCCGTTAGTCCTCCAATAAACTCATTAAATCATCTACAACCTGCACCAACATCACATTTCGCTGCTGCTGCTTCTTCTTCTTACTACTTGCCCAATTCTCATATTTCCTTCTACAATCCAATGTGGTCGAATTTCCAGTAGGAAATCTTCTAAATAAAGCATGCCAATATCCTTTTGTCTACTCTATTTTTAGTTATCCATTACATTACAATCCATCTGACATACCTTCACCAATTATCTTTCACGATGCAAGTAATTATCAGTATGAACATAATGAACTGTAAGAAATCTCTTGTATAATATTCTATTTAAGTAAATAAATAAATTTGCACAGGAAAAACATTTTCTTGCACGATACTCAGGCATCATGAAATGCAGTTTTCATGCGTGTTAAGTATGACAAGACTGAAGAAGGTCTTATTTTACTACATTGAATAATTATAATTTCACAAACCCACACAATAATTCGACAAGCGCGTTTATATTGTCACAAATGTTCTTCTATGTGAATAGCTCTGAGAAAAGTACGGAAGCATGTAGACTAATTGTTTTATGGAAAATCATTTGTGAAAATCTGATACGCTTTGAGATCACGATATTGTCTCGAGAAGAATTTCGTCTTTTAATATAAAATCATACGTTCATTATTTATTTAGAATACCGATAAACTTGATCCTGTTTTCGGCAGCTGCCCTGAAAGAATCGTAATACCAAAATACACGGTTAGCTCATTTTCAATAGAGCTTCTTTTTTTATAAAACAAAAAAGAAAGAAACTATTGAAAATCAATGAATACATTGACCTATAAAATAATCGCGCATCTTCTTCATTGTTTCTTATTAAAAAAGAAAGTAGAATATATTTCTAAGTGCTTTAATATATATTTTGAAGTATTATTATTTGAATTACTACTTTAGCAAGAGAGAGAGTTTGTTCGAGAACGTTTATTCAGTGTCGATCCGAGAAAATAAATGAATCTTTCAGCAAAGAAATCAATAAGATCAGCGATAGTGTATGTTTTGTGTTCAGAGAAAATCACGATCATTTCTTATTCAATGAATATGCCATTCGACATCAATGATTTTTCTCTTATTTAATATTTATAAGAACTGAAAATATAGCTGTAGTACTTCTCGATAACTGCAAGCTAACATTGAACAAAATTCATCAATAATTCATCTGTGCGCTGTCGACCTTCAAATTTTATAGTTCACATTCGACTGCCCCCGCTCGTTTCGAATTCTTCATCTGTGTGCTAGTTGCTCGGACGATGGATGATTTCGGATTCTTGTTACAAGGTAGGAGACCAGCTGCACGCTGAAATGTTTTCGTTTGACTTCGACTTCGCATTGGACACAAACACGACGATTTGATTGGTTTGACTAGATAGCAACCTAAATAACGAAGACCTTGAAAAACAAATATTCAAGCATGGTAGTCCATACCATAGATTAATGGATCCAAAACCGAATTGGACACAGCAAGCATCATAACAATTAATAATGAACGTTCATCCCTTGATGGTTGATCATATCCAATAGAGGTGTTAGATATAATTTGAGTAGAATTCGTCATCAGATTTGCAGAAGTCTCTTGACGAATACCGTCATCAGTTATGAGAAGAAAGAAAACTATACAATAATACGGTGTCCAACAAAGAATGAAACAAATAACTAAAAATGACAAATGAGTAAACCTAAAGTAATGAAATGAAATCTTACCGATCAGAGCAGTTAGTTTCAATGTTTTCAATTTTGCTCGTGTTATCGTTCTCATGTTATGTGTGTTCATATCTTCTTGAGGAGGAGATTGTTTCGTTATCTTGTTGGTTTCGCTTTTATGCTTTCCATTGGTGGAATATTTCTTATACAGAGATCGAACTGAGTGATTCCCTTGATAACCATCGTAACTACGTTGGCTATCTGTACGACTATTAACGAAACGAAATGTTCGTCGGTCACAACGCCTTTGTAGAACGTATAGAATACGAAAATACGAATAAAAAATGATAATTAATGGCGCGATGTATGAAAAGATCGTTACTGCAATATTATAAGCTAACCGTTTGGCTAAATCAGATGAGAGTACGTCTCCGCACATTTCACGACAGATTTCTTCATTAACCAGTCGTTTGAAAATAATTAACTACATAGAGAATTAACATATGGAAACATGATCATGTTTTCATCAGCTTTTCAACTTACCTGTGGCACACAGGCTATCATCGATATGACCCACGAACCAACAACGAATAGTTTATTTCGTTTATTAGATTGATAAACTGTTAATGGATGTACAATAGCAAGATAACGATCAAGAGATATACCAATAATTGCACACGAGGAGACATAGATTCCGAGACCTTTAAGTGCTGCAAGAATTTTACACACTTCATCATTATGCCATCGACCGATTGTATAAGCGTAGATTTCACTGGGAATATAAACAAGTGTGACAAAGAGATCAGCTGCACAGAGATTCAACAAAAGGATATGATCATGAAAACGTCGACGAGAATAATGAAAAAGTTTGAAAAGTACTCGTAAGTTTGCAGTTAACGCGAGTATGAATAGGAAGACATAGCCAAGTGCTAACCATTTGTAGAAGGGACCATCAGGTCCGCGGGAAGCTTGTGGCGGGCATGCACTTTCAAGTTGATAGGTTGTCGTATTATCTAACATGATTAACGTAATTTGAAATGCAAAATAGTCTTCGTATTCATCTTGAGAATTCCTTTCTTCTATTGAAAAATAATAATCTGCTTCTTTCATCTCTAGTTTTCTCCTTTTTTCTCTTCCTCTTCGTGTTCCTCTCTCGTTTCTCCTTTCTTTTTCTTGTGTTTTTTTTCGTTGCTTTTGAGTGTAACTCATCAGCCGACAAACTATAGGAAGTCCGTTTCAGAAATAATAGAATGAAACATACTGTCAATAATTGTCAGTCGATAAAGGACAAAACCCGAAAATTTCTAATTATATTTAATTGAAAAATGGAATCTTCGATAAAACAAACATATCGTTGTATTCCTCTCGCTCATCTCAACAATCAATTCAGAGAAAAACAAATTCTCGTCTGTGCTCTCCTTCGAAAACAAGAGAAAGAAAAACAATTTCTTCTTGCCTGAAGTTAACCTATTCAATTCAAAGCTTCCTGTGTTTAAAGAAGCGCTTAAGATAAAGAAAAACTGTTTCCTGGCAATGTCTTTTCAACCTATGATTTAGCTTCATGTGATCAGATTCTCAATGAATAGTTCATTACATGTCAAAAGAATGAATATGGAATAAGTATCTTTCTCGCTTAGATAATCATTGCACTTATCTCAACGGGATCTCGCTAATAATAGTGGCATTGATAATTATCTTGTGGATCGATGGACATTGAACATTAGAAACACTCTGGAGAATTGACGAAATTGCATCGAAGATTAGCGTAGATAAAATCAAATTGTGAAAGCAATCATTTGCCGAGAGAAAACAAGATTAATTTGATGGCAAGTGTCAGAATGAACTTTTCTGTGTAAACTGTAAGCAAAATTGTAAATTAGCTACATGATTCCATAAGTCATGCAAATATTGTCATTCAATACAAAAAAAAGGTGCCCCAAAAAGACTGCGTTCGAACAGTAAAATATTTGCGGACTTAGAATTATGTTTATAATTACTCTAACACAATGGTGAAAGCAAAAATTTGTGCGTCATTGTTCTTTGACGAATGAAGGAAAATTTCACAGGAAATCGATAACTTTATTCAAATGGAAAATTCGATGAAAATAGAATACTGAGTTGTCTTGACTTCGATAAAACTATAATCTCGCGTACGTGTCCCGCGTTCCAACAATGTATACCTTTTGTCCTTCTTCTTCTTCTCCTCCTTGCCAAGATATATCACTTCATTCGTTCGCTAGTTTTTTCCCCATTGTTTCTTTTATGCAAAACAAAACATACTCGGATTCTTTTTCAGAAGCCATATGTGAGTATTTTACTAAGTACCGAACTGTCAATTACATCTGCTCGATAGAAAAAAACAGAGCATCAACAAATGCGCTTGTCGTTTTGATACGAATTTATTGTCTGTTTTAATCTATTAGCAGAGAATGTTTATAGTTCTTGTCAATAGAAAATCATTTGACAGTACGCTATTTGGGACAGACGGAAATATCTTGACGAGAAGTGCATCAAGAAGATAATTAACGGCGAACCTATGAATAGACGTATGTGACCGAAATGCGTTGATAGAATTGCACTCCTTGTAAGGAGAAAAACAACAAAGAAAAATTTATTTCTTCAAAAGATTTTCTCCATGATGAAAACAAATCGAACTGATCCTTTGAAAAAGAAACAAATGAAATCAATCGTCTTTGTTACGCATTTAACTGCATTGTTTAATACAATCCCAAGCATTAGCATAGTTAGCAAGGAGACCACGAACTTTTTCAGCATCGTCAACATCGGCACTTTCTGCTCCAACTGGTTGAACACATTGAATGAAACAGTTCATGTTTGGAATAATACCAAAGAGACGCGAGTCACCCGCGTCACTTTCAACAGGTGCAGCTGATGATTTCTGTACAAAGATGGCACAGATCAAAGCAAAGATGGCGAAGAGAAGTTTCATGTTTGAAATCGTCAACGAAAAACTAGAGTACAATGATAGAGAGTCTTGCCAATGGGTGTCTTTATATACGAAACGAATACCCCCAAATTGTTTTCATCAATTTACAGAGCAATACTTCTTATCGAGCAAAGATTAACGAGGATCGTATTTCAAATTGATTTTTCCGAGGGCGAACTTATTAAGAAAAGTTCGTACTTCACAATCGACTGTAGACATAGACATTTACGTCGCAGACAAATTATACTAAAATCCATATTGTTTGTTTATCGCATCTTGCATCTTAGCTGTTGGGAAACGGCACGAGAGCAACAGAACGACTACGAAGGTGTCAGAAACGATGGAAAATATATCAGAAAATATATTGTGACATGACGAAAACATGCCATTAAGTTGCTTTATAAGAAGATTACATTGCAATGCGAATTTGATTATAAATAACGAAAGAATATTGAAAAAAGTTCTATTGAATTAATTCGGTCAGTGGGAAAACAAAGTTTCATTAATGGATCGACCGATACGACTTTATGTGGCTCTAATCATACTAGTTGCCCTTATCAAATCAGATAATCGTTTTATCCGATTGATGAAATCCGCATCCAGGCAAATGTTTTTTTACAAAATATCATGTTATAATCTAGACTGGATTAAACAAGTAATACATGACAAGTTTCACGGCTATAAATAAATTTGAATTCACAGAACGTTTTTCGAATGAAATTCAAAAAAAGATCAAGTGCACCTGTGATCATCGGACCTATTATAGTACATTTTCGATCAATATTTTTCGAAAAGCCGAACTAATCGTCTCTGTCACAACAAGTACTCGAATCCGAATGGTTTTGAAAGTAATATGAATTGTAGTAATCTGATCTCATTGTACATTATACTCCCTGTGTAGGTACTTGAAGAAAAAATAGTCTTTTAATATACTCGACACTTAGTTTTCTCGAGAAACTTTTAAAATATTTTACTGTGCCCGACAGCCATGTAAACTCGAATATACTTTCAATGCACTTTTCATGCGATTTTATGTCACAATACTATTTCCGGTGTCAATCAATCACTAGTATTCAAACAAATCTAGAGCATCACATTTGCATTCTTTCTCTTTCAATAACATACGACATGAAATCCAGAGAGGTTCAGTCCAATATATCACAGTTTACAAAGTGCATTCGTGGTTTACAACATTAGACATTCTTCATCAAGTCACCTTGTCTCTTTTAACGAGTTTCCATTCAAAAACATCAAAATAACATTGAGATTGCCACTAGGAATCTTGATTTTGCACTAATGGTTGTTCAAATATGTTTAGCACTTCTTCTGTGCTCTGTCAAATATATAAATAACTAATTTTGATCATTGATATATGTGATGAAGTAGATGCGGGTATAGCCTAACATGAGTTCATGTTGTGAATAGAATTTCCTTCGATTCAACGAAATAATCGGTGAACTGGACGAGCAATTAGAAGATGATTTGTCGATCATATTTCATTTGAATTTACTTTATCGTTAAAAATCTTCCGAATGAGTTCTCGCTTGTTGAGTGGAGAAATGAATTATGACATTGTTAGAAAGTTTTGACCATCAACTGGAAATGTCTTCTCCATTTTGAACGAGATATGTCATGAAAAAAAAAGGCAGATTCGTTATAGAAGAAAATGGTAATGAAAATAGTTTGTAATAGCAGAATCATAATGAAGAATGGATCTCTGACGCTACTAATCGAATCTTTTTCCGGTCGTAATACCGACTATTAATTTCTCTTCGATGCCATTTCTTCCCATTAACTAAACACTCGCAATTGATGATGTCAAAAAAAACGATGAAGAAGAAAAGACTTGCCTAACTTTCTGGGTCATGTGTAACGAATAGGATTTCGAAAAAGAATTTCTTTGATAACTGATCATGGAGAAGGCTTATAAAGTACAAATTCATTAGTTTCTACATTTCAATTAATTACGATATGCCAGACAATCTTGAGCAAAGTCAGAATGAAAGGATTCGAATAGACGATATGAAATAAAAATAGAGAAAAAACGAACATGAGAAAGGATAGAATCAGTTTGATTCGAAATGAAATTTAAAAAAGAAAAATCCTTCGTTTCGAGAAACACTCAATACATTTCTTTCGCTCTTTTATCTGAAAAATAAACTCTCGCACTTGATGAAGACCATATTTGAATCTCCAATTTCCGTTCTCATATATGCCTCAGAGCGACATGCTGACCGGCGTCGCATGGAAAATTTGTAATATATATTTCACGCTTTCGTGTCAAAGAAACACTTTAAATTTCATGACGCACTACTGGCGTTAATCAACATGGATTCCACAAACTACGCAGCTATTGCAGATTGCTACCTTCCGCTATTTTCTCGGATGACGATTTTGCATTTGAAAAACACGAAGAATCTGATATTTTGCCCAGTTATGAGTACAAACAAGAGAGTATTTTTGAAATACTCAAAAAGAAGCAAAGTTTAACATAGGAATGCTTTCCTAGTGAAAAGACGTCTATTTCTCATGGAAGTTATTTTGTTAAATACAGTGTTTAACAAATAATACGTGATCATTTTCTGTAGAAAGTAGATTCTTCTTTCAATTATCAATCATTCTTGTTTTTCATGTCAGACATCGATTGAACGTTTAGTTTATTTGTTACTAAAAATTATCACATGCATCGCATATGAATAATACAACCCACAACGGAAAAATCCTTTTCCGTCGTTCACTCGTTTCTTCCGCTTTGACGACATGTCTTCATCTTTTTCTCTTTTTTTCCCCTATTTTATATCATTGCCACAAACAACGTTCAAAGATAACTTTCAGCGATCATCATACTGCCAGTAACAAACAGTTTTTTCTTTCTCAATTAACTTCAAATCTGTGCATTTATTTTTCTGCTATTCATGTTAAATGGCACACAGGAGCGTTCCTGTCAGGGAAAAAAGGCAACGAGAGGAAATAACTCATATGAAACTAGTCGTAAATATCAACAGTAAAGTTCATCAATAATAATGAGTTCTGAATAGAAGAGAGAAAAAACTGAAGAACAGAAAATAACATTCATTGCTAAATGAGACTTATACAGAGATAAAAAGAAGAGAAAAAAAACTTCTTTTTTTTGCTTTAGAGTATTCTTGTGATTTGAAGATGCAGCCAGCGGAATGAATAACAGTTCTGGCAATGAAGCTAAATAGAACAAAGAAACGGAACATGAAATGATGAGAAGAAGAAGAAACATAAGGCTTTGATATTCATGAACGAACTCATCAGGGATTGTCACTTTTCTGCTTCATTGTCGTTCTATTCATGAGGAAAGAGAAAAGAAGCTTCGTAAAGCGATCTATATAACGAAAAAACAACCTTCGTCTCAGATCTAAAAAATAAATTGAGATATGATCCTTTTGCGGAATTTGTTCGATTGCTCGGTGTCTTTGTCTTGCCTGTCAATATGTCAGTTTTTCCCTCTTGACAAATCTAATCATATTTTCTCTTCCAGCTTATTCTCCTTTTTTTTTGGTCTGACATCATCGTTATGTTATTCGTCTACTCTATTATTATTAAATGATAGGAAGGCAAACGTTTTTTTTTTTCAGAGAAGGAGGAAAACTCCAGAAGAAAAAGAAGAGAAAAATGTTCGTGTTAAGTTTGCATGTTTAACGCTACTATCAGCGACGAATTGGCCTCAAGCTGTTGAGATTTTTCAATTGGCAACTTTCAGCATGTTAAGATCCATTAAAAAAGAAATATGAAGATATTAAGTGGGTCACCACAAGCTGACAAAGCACAAACACCAGTGATATCACTTGATTGGACGGAATGTTTAGATAAACGGTAGGAATTGTTAAGCGAAATCCAATGTATCGCATTGTGAACTGCTTTTAGACCGACGGATCGTACAAGTGACGATCTGGATACGATTTTTTCTAAATTGAAAGATGTGAAAGCTTTTGAAAAATTTCATCCATTACTCATTCAACAGCTTTGTTATTATAGTTATTTTGAATATCTTGAAAAAGGAGTGACGCGTAAGAGAATAGGAAGGATTTGATGGGGACTTTTTTTTCCTAATAAAGTTCTTGTAAAATAGTCTTTCGAACCGGTGATCTCGGTGCCAACTGGTTTGCAATACTAAGCGGCAGTGTCGATGTATGTGTTCCAGCAGAAAATGGCAAAGTTAGCGTTTTTTTCAAATATATTTCGAAATGTTCTCAATGAAAGATAGTCTTTCTTTTTGATAGGGACATACACTTATTTGTACGCTAGAAGCCGGCGCTGCTTTTGGTGAATCCATTCTCTACGACACACCTAGAAATGCGACGGTTATAACTTCAGCTGTTGTAATGCTTCTAAGAGTCGAACAGAAGGATTTCAAAATTCTTTGGGAGGTAAATATTTTGCAGATTTGCCTTCGAAACTGTGAATTCATTGTAGCGTAATAAACAATATATGCATGGCGTTATAACTAGTCTCAGTCGATTGACAAATACATTAGGTATCTAACGAATCGAATCGATATACAATGATTCAAGTTAAGAGTTTTTCAGATCCAAAACGTCGTGCTTCAGAATTTGATCCATCGCTTCTTCCACAAGTTGCCAGTTCAAAATTTCTCAAAGATGATCCAAGTTCGTAATCGACAGTTTTCCCTTGATCGAAATGCAAATTCTTCTTTTGATTTCTTTAGCACGAAATCCTGCCTTACCAATTGTGCCTGTACACTCTAATTATATTTATTTGACTTTCTATTAAATCTTTTTTCTTGCTAGGCTGCTTCTGTACGAATTCAACATGCTGCATATGTTTTGCGAACGTGTATTCTTAGTAAAGCGCCGCAAATGATACGTGATCGTAAATATCATTTGAAAATGCATCGAAGTTGTCTTGTTGGCTCTGAAATGGTCGACTGGTTAATTCATCAGAGTCCAAGTGAATCAGTTCTCGAATTTTTTTATCAATCATCTCCGTATGATTTTAGTAGTTCATTCGCGAAGCCAAGCTGTTGGTATGTGGCAAGCGTTACTGGAAGAAGCAGCAATCGCTCATGGTATGATTTACTAGACTTTTTATACAAAAGGATCGTTGCGGTTGCGTTTTAGTATCACAAGAACATTATTTTAAAGATAAATATTTGTTTTACCGTTTTTCTGGTGACGAAGACGGGAAAATGATAAGACCCAGTAGTACCGAACAAAATGCAAGTGAAGAACAATTAAATGATGTGATTCTTACTTTAGCACAGGTGGGACCTGATGCTATGCTTCGAATGATTTTACGAAAACCGTAACATTTCAAACATTACTATTTGTGTTCTTCTAATCAACTTTCTTATAGACCACATGAACGAACTATTGACGATCTAGAAATCATCTACGATGAATTATTACATGTCAAAGCTCTTTCACATCTCTCATCGCTGGTTAAACGTGAATTAGCTGGTGTTTTGATATTCGAAGCTCATCCATTCAAGGGCGAAATTTGTAAGGAAATTCATCATTCTCATCGAGAAAATTTCCATTGATTCTTCTTCGCTACATCTAGTGTTTAGCCAAGGTGATGAAGGCAAATCATGGTATATCATTTTAAAAGGTTCAGTTCAATGTAGTATCTATGGAAAAGGAGTTGTTGGAACATTGCATGAAGGTGATGATTTTGGTAAATTGAGTTTAGTTAATAATTCACCACGGTGAGGAGAATTTGATCGGAAGTTTAGCAAGTTGTTGAATTGGAACTTTGTAGAACGGCAACGATTATTTTAAATGAAGACAATACACATTTCTTACGTGTTGATAAGGACGATTTCAATCGAATTCTTCGTGATGTCGAAGCGAATACGATTAAATTGAAAGAATTTGGAAAGGACGTTCTCATACTGGAAAAGGTTCCGATCAATGTTAAAACGTCTGATGGAACGTATCAAGTTTGTTACAAGTAAATCTAGTCTATCGATCAAAACGAAACTTGTAATTCCATTCTCGTCATTTCAGATATTCAGTGATGTCTGGTACAGCAGAAAAGATGCTTGGATATCTCTTAGAAACCTATATTTGTATTAATTGTGAAGAGGCTGACACGAGTCTCGAAGATTTTTTTTCCACTTATGTTATTTTTATGCCGACAAATCAAATCTGTGCAACTTTATTGACAATTTACAAGGCAAAACCACAGCAGCGTGCCGGAGAACAAATGGATTCAACGTTAAGAGAGAAAATCAAAGTTATTCGATTTATTCTCGAATGGCATGACGTGACAAAGGAAACATTTTTCGAAGATCCGAAGATCAATGTGTTCCTTGATGTGAGAATCATGTTACTCTTTAAAATCAGGGTGTAATTTAGTGTCTATTTTAGGAATTACATCAATTAATGCGTGTCGATGTGAAGGTCTATCCTCAATTAAAGGATGAGATGAAATCATTGGAAACAATTATGGAAAATGATTCGTAAGACGAGAAAAGGAAAAGTTAAAAATAATCCTCGTCTCTTTCAGAAACTCTAAGGAACCAAAAGAACCACGAAAGAGTAAATTACCATGGAAACAACGAAACAGTATCGATAAACCGAAGATGATTCGCGCATCGGATGAAGGTAAGAACATTTTCGATTAACAAGACGACGACTTTATATTTTTTCTGTGTACAAATAGTTATCTTCAAAGTTTATTGTGCTGATCATACGTACACAACGATGAAAATGCGAGTTGATACACCAGCATCGAGAATTATTCGTTTAGCTGCTGACAAACTAGGATTACGTACAGATCAGCCTGATGATTTAAAGCTATGCGAAGTCAAATCCACAGGAGGTTTGTTCGGACACTTCTTAGTTTTGATTATCGACTTCCATCGTTTCGTTTCTAGAGCGGTTGTTATTCAAGGAAAGCGATCTAAGCATTTCCTTTGGTTTATCGTTGAACGGTCGTCTATTCTTGGCACCGGGTGATCATCTCGATGCATTAGTATGTAAAAGTTTAGCCAAGAATACGATTAAATCTCCATGTCTATCATGCACTATAAGACAAGATTCGCACGCGTCATCCTTGAACTTTTCATGTTTGACTTGAATGCTAAACTAATTAGTACAAAACAACCCGATGATCTTTCACGAAAGGCTATGTTAAGAAAAGAGATTAGTGGTTGTGTGATTCTCTGGAGACAATATTTATTGCATTGTCTCGCAGATTTTCAACTAAGTTTTTTTTTAAATTCAGGTGCCTTTGCCAGAACAAGAAGGTCCACAACGGGGTACGTGGCAGAAATTAGAAATGTTCGGCTCGAAAGAACTTGCCTATGCAATAACCATGCATGATTACGATTTGTTCATGGCCATTAATCCAGTAAGCACCTATCGAGTGTTGAAATATTCACTGAAAGCGTTTTTTTTCCTTCGTTTAGCATGAATTACTTTACCAGGTGTTCGGTCGATATAAATATGGCAAAATAACATCAAATTTAGATACATTTATGCGGCGATTCAATGAAATTCAATATTGGATTGTTACGGAAATATGTTTAACACCAAGTCCTGGTAAACGGGTACAACTTCTTCGGAAATTCATCAAACTCGCTTCATAGTGAGTAGAAAACAGATTTCCATCACAAAATGATCGATTTCACTTTTCTATGAATTCAGTTGCAAAGAATATCGAAATCTGAACTCGTTCTTTGCAATTGTCATGGGTTTGAGTAACATTGCGGTTAGTCGTCTGTCTCTTACTTGGGAAGTAAGTGAAAATCATCGTCGATGAATATGATTTGATCATTTTTGTATAGAGATTACCAAGTAAAATTAAACGAATGTTTTCCGAATTCGAAACACTAATGGATCCATCGCGTAATCATCGCGTCTATCGATCAACATTGACAAAACTTACACCACCAATTATACTATTCATGCCACTTCTACTAAAAGGTTTCGTTTAAGAAAATGCTTTGCATTTCTTTTCATTTCCTTCGTTCTTTTAGATTTAACATTTACTCATGAAGGCAATAAGACATATCTGATCGAAGGTTTAGTCAATTTTGAAAAAATGGTAAGACTTCCATCTATACTTAACGCGATTACAACGTTGAATTTCAGAGAATGCTATCACACACGATGCGTACATTGAAAATCTGTCGAAGTCAGACATTGCGTACGTACTTTCTCCTCGAAAATATTCTTTGAAAATGTTAATCCGTTTTTTTTCAGAATTACAAGTGCCACAAGGTGCAAAAAATCTTTCGGAAATTCAAGAATATGTTCGGTATGTTTTCTCTGTGTTTCCCTTCTCAGTTCTCAATTTCATTCATTTGTAGCGAAATGAACGTTATCGATAATCAACGTATTCTAAATCAACTATCCAATAAACTCGAGCCGCGTCAAACTTAACATTTTCCTGTCAGTTGTGTTCTTTCCTGTATATTCATGTGATTGATTGAAACATATCGAAAGAAAATCTTTATTTTTCGTCTTGCAATAAAAAAGAATTGTCTTGTAGATTATCAGGAAAGGCATTGTTCTCACCAGGAATTTATTTGTTCACTGTATGCATCGATACAGATCAAAGAAGAAGACGAACTGTCGATTTCGATATCTTTCTCGTTTATTTTCTTTTTTTTATATCAAATGCTCATGCTGATGTCTAAACATCAGTCTTGTCAACAATCGTTTGTTTATTTGTCATTGTGAAAACGATTTGGAAGCGGAGAGTTGCGCGAACTTCGAAAACGAGAATAATTAAAGCGCTTTTCTTAATAGAAAGCCTTTTCATCATGTCAACTGAGCAATTAATTGAACGTTGGTGTAAAGATCATACCACGCGTATGTAGCTATTCGAGTTGAGATGTTTTGATCGTTTTTTTGTTCTCTATTCAGCAGCTACTGTTCAATGGTTAGTGGATAATTTCGAACCTGCCGAGGGAAATTCCATCCGACGATCGATTTTGTATAATTTTTATCTTGAACACTGTTTAACTCTCAAAGTCGAATCTTTGAATCCAGCTAGTTTTGGCAAACTAATTCATTCAGTGTTTCTCGGCTTGAAAACTCGACGATTAGGTACACGGTAATGATGACCAAGAAAATATTCGAAGAAATCATTTCGTTTATCTCGTGTTTCTTTCAAGAGGTAATTCCAAATATCATTACTATGGTATCCAAGTGAAATCGTCATCACCATTGATTAAACGAATGCCGCTGGATGTTGATCATTCGTTTTCTCATGATTTTGATACTCAATCACCCAATCTGAACATGTCACCTAACGATTATATCTCTTCTCCTTTACCTCAACATTCTTCATTCGAATCAAATGAATTGCCATCGGATATAACAGACGATGACATAGAAATCTTTCAGAAAACACATGATGAGTATTCGAATAAGCTTTATCAAGCGTTGATTAAATTTCAATATGATTTAATCGAGAAAATTCTTCAGCAGTTTTGGTCATTAACAAATATACATTTTTCCCAAACGAGTGAATTGACAAACAATGGTAGATGGATTGTTTTTGAAGGCAATTCGGAAAGAAATATCGTTTCAGATCCAATGATCGTTTGGAAATTCAATCGTATTTGTACATTCCCATTCATTCTTGACCAATTTCGTTCGTTCTATTCGAAATTTTATCAAACAATAATTGATCATTATTTTCCGGATGCTCTTACATCTTTAACACAAACATCAATTGTCTGTTTACTCTCTTTTGATTTCTTCTATTTTCTCAACTCTTCCTTTCTCTCTCTAGGAAGCCATTCGTACAATCGCAATGAATTTGTCACAATGGGTTCGTTATGCAATCGAACATCTCCATGATCCGTTGAAATCTTTTCTTCTTCAATATGCTCAAATCTTCACATCGATTCTCTTGCGTTATACATCATTAAATCACTTAGCACTGACCATTCAAAACATGTTTACTCAATCGTCACGCTTAGCAGCGATGTCCAATGATCTAACTCGAATCAATTTCTCGAATTTACACGAACAAATCAATTGGTTAGTCGAATGTGATTTGACTTTATTCACTAAGATCGAACAATGTTTGAAAAATCTCTTTCAATGTCAATCTATGTTGACAATACAACACTGGACGACGTTCATCAACACCTTACTCGACGATTATTTGATTTTGTATCATAACACTTCGGATTACTTCTTTCACGCTCGACAATTCCTGTTGAAAACTAACTTTTATTGTTCGTTGATCTTACGTGAACTAACTTTGCACTATGGCAACTCACTGGGTTCATTTCATTTACTGCAATTGTTCATCGAAGAGTATCTTTACTATCGGATCGAACAAAAATTAGCAATGTATTGCAATCAAACACAAATGAATTTCATGATCGAAAATTTGAACAATAAACAACAAAATGTTCGACGAATTTCGACATATGAAGATCTGTTCAATGACGATGAACTCGATGATGACCTGGAAAGTTTAGGCGAAGATTTCAATGATCAAAGAAGTCTTTTGAAACCATTGTCACCCGTGCAAATTGAAGATTTCATTCTACCAAATGACACGTTTTCGTACATATTTGAAGATTTACAACCATTAGTCAATGAAATCTTTTAGAAAGATTCAAAGAGATTAGTTATTTTTTGAGATATGTTCTTCATCTGTTTCTCATCAAATCAATCTTTTTTTTTCTTTTGCTTTTCTTCACTCTCTCTTGTTCCTTCTGCCATTGTATAAGTCAATTAAACTTATGATCGATGAGTATGATTTCATTTTAATATCGAACTTATCATTCATGATACCACACTAACGTGTCAAAATTGATCATTATCAGCGAAATGAACTACATAAGTCACACTCGCAGCATGTTCAGTTTGCCTTTTCTGACTGTCGAACTCTAGTGACCTTTGCTTAGACATTTTCACACGNACATATTATCCTAGAGATAGAACAATCATATTATTTGTATTTGAAAAGTGAAAGAATGATAAATCGATATGCAATCAAAAAGATTTTGTCATTCTTTTCTTAATCAATGTCATGATTTGTTATACATGAATTCATATATAACAATTGACATGTCTCATTAACACAAATTTCTAGTATTATTGCTTTTCTTTCATCTTTCTCCTGTTTTTACATACATTTGTTGTCCATGTGTGTATATTTAAGTAAGCTAAGACGATTCTAGTCGTATTTAATAGATATCAAATAGAAGAAAACACTTCTTTCATCAGACTATTGTTGATGATACTTGTAAAAAACACCGAATTGGTCAAGACTGCAGTTTTATCCTATTGTAATTTACGGACAATGGATATAAAGAGAAATAGATAGTAGGAAAAGCGTATTCAAATATGATTTACTGTCTATCTAGCATGTTGGTAGACAATAACGTGTTTATAGATAGATTTTATTGAGAGGTCGGGGATTCGAACATATTGATGGTTATTCGAAAGTGATAGAAATTAGTGATAGGGTTATCGATTGATAAGAGAAACAAGACAAGAAGAACTGATTTTCTTGTCGTCTTGAGAATCCAACTTTGTATTAGATATAATATATTAATGGGTTTCTACTAGATAATTCGAATGATTATAGACGGATATATAAATAAGAATATATCGAATAATTTGATAAACTAGTTATACATCCTTCGATCGATGTTTGTGTGCATTGAAACACTGAGTTTGTTCATCTATGAAGTTTCTGCCATCATTTTGTCTTACTTTTCCGTATAGTACAACACTAAAGTTAATGAAGATATAATATTGTATTGCTTCTTGTTTGCTTTTTTTTGCATTCATTGATAGTTGTCTTAGTTTGGATACTGTATTTTAGATTGTCTTCATATGTAGAAAAATGGGCAGAAGTTCAATATTTTATTCTTCGAAAATGTTTGTACTTTTCATTACAAAAGACAAATGAAAAGAAAATACAGTCGAAAGCAGATGAACTGAGCAATTGAAAAGACATCATTTCTAATATAAAAGAATAAAACATCAAGATCATTTGTTGAGACTTGAAGAAGTATTCAGACTGAAATCGTATTATACTCGTTTACTTTTCTCAGCTGGTACATGAAGTTGTTGAACAATTTGACTAACACGTTCCATCGGATTTAACTGATGTGAATTTTCATTTAGAATACTGGCCGATAGTTCTCGTGCTGTTGGCTCGATTGGTGCAAGAAGTTGTTGAGTAGAGTAAACATATGATCTGGGTTTCGCAACTCTTTTGTGTTGGGTGATGCTATTGAATACCGATGGCATTTTTACGCTGACATTAGCGTTACTGCGTATCACAGGTGCATCGCTTTTTGGTAATGAAGAATGAACATTATCCAGTACAGATTGTAAACGATAATGATTAATACCACTGGAATCCGTTTGAGTTTCATAAGAGTATCGATTCGACGGATCTGTTGTTGATGTATCAATAGCATTGATCGACGAGGAAAGATTCAATTGTGGTGTTATAGGTGTTGTGATCTCCAACACATGTGATAATTGATTTACGTCATTGGAAGAAATCGTTCTATTTGATTGCTGTGGACGACGTTCGGTACGCAATCGGCGCATCGGTAAATTTTTAGATATAGTTGGTTGGGAAACATAGGTACCACTGATGGTAGAAATTGGTTGATCAGGTATTGATGGTAGAAAATCATTGAGGGTTAGGGAAGCCAATGAAGCTGTTCGTTTTCCAATAGCATGCGTCAAAGACGTATTTTGATCAGCAATACTGGATATTTCCAACTGGGAATGTTCAGGTATGGAATAAACATCTTAAGGAAATGAATTTGATTTTCTAGTGAACAAGTGAGGTTTATACAATACTTTGTTCGGTATCTGCATCATATTCATTCGTCTAGAAAAGAGTTGTTTTTTTTGTGAAAAATGAAATATATGTTATGTTGATCTCGACTTTCTACCTGAAATTCTTGTAACACTGTATTGAGTTTTTTCTACAAAGACAAATCTTATAAGTCGATTTTCTCTTTTCCCTCAAATGACAACTATACTTGTTTTCGTTCTAAAGCACGTTCCGTACTAAAAATTGGTTGACCATGTCCACTTCGATTTGCATATTTGCTAACAAACAAGGTGCCTCGTGGTGGCAACGTTCGAGTGGCTTTGTCCATCTAAACAAAACAATCATTAAAAATTGTTTCAAAACAATACGTTCATTACACAAAACAAAATAAATGTCAAAGCACAAGCATCCCAATGCGAAATGTTTCAAAGCAATATAGGTCATGTAGTATATTGATTAGATCAAAAAAAACAAAGCTAGTTTAGATGAATATTCAATGGATGAGTGTGTGTGTTGTCTAGAACCTGATCAACAGAGAGTGTAAGTTTTATCTGCGAACATGTCTCGGTTTCTGATGCCATTGATGGGTAAGATATACGATTTCGACGTAGAGGCTCATATGAAGTACCATCAACATCTTCATGAATCTATTCATATTTGATATTGATAGCAGCGATGTATTACAAAGAGGTGAATGGAAGAAAATGAGATCTCACCGATACAAATGTTGTTTTGGGAGGTTGACTTTGTTGAATCTAAGGGTGAATATTAATGAGATCTTTACTTGGATTATTGGTCAATTTATCTCATCGATGACAATCAAGAGTATCAAGTCTTTCTATAGTAAAACATGAGATTTGTTTACCTCTCGTTTGCGAGCTAATTTTTGAACGCGTTCTTCAGTGGCTTTTTCTGTTCGTTTTTTTCTGGATTGTTTCTTTGGTGCAGCTCCGCTCGTCTCGTCATCTACTGGTCTTGTTCTCACGCGCTCGATATCAATGCCATTTGTTGCATCGTCGCTTCCACGGCCTTTTCTGTATGATACTTCGGGTAGTTCACCACCTTCCGGGTCGCTGTCTGAGTCACTCGAACTATGTAAAACAAGAAAATCAATTGTATAAGAATCTAATTCATAGCTAACCTTGGTGCATCTTGTTCGTAGATCGTACGATGACATTGTGTCAATACTTGTAAACAATCCGATACCGATGTCATGGGCACAATTGATTCACCTTCTTGTTTCTCTTCTAAAATATTCCATAGGTGTACCAAAACACATACGATTGTCTGTTGATCTTACCAGGGTAAATAAGGGACAACAGAGCCGGTGGAATCTTCTCTTTGTCTAATTTTTGAAGAACACATTTCGTAATATCCATAAAGATAGTATCCATTCGTCTGTATAAACAATGGAACACCTAATCATAGAGAAGACGTTCAATTCAACTTACGCTGAATCTGAAAGAATGTCTAAATATTGTCTCAATGATTCGCATATACATTGACCGAACTTTTCGTAATCTTGGATATTAAAATGTGATGGTTTATCTCTACAAGTTCGATAAAAGTGAGGAGACATTTCCAAATGAAACAAACTTACACAATACTTGATCCACCAAAAGATGCTTCTAGTGTAAAACTGTTTTTGATTAACATTTCTCTCCACATCACTACACGTCCCGTTGACTCTTTACACCGATGAATATGGAATTTACAATCGTCAAATGCAAACATTTCTGGCGCCTAACACAGTCATTCAACTAGCCAATCATTCCTATGGGCAATTTCTGTCTACTCACTGTTTTTGACATGATAAACGGGAGGACACGTGCACTTAAAAAGCTTTTCATGTCAGGTTGTGGTCCGTCACATCCATCACAACCGTACGCGAACACATTCGATTTTCGACTATGACCATGCAGATCACAAAAGGCCAAAATCTAAGATTATAACCGAAATCCTCTTGATCATGATAGGATTGTCTGATGTCAATGAATTCTTACTTCACGTCGTTCTTTTTGTAAGGTTTGTACTAGTTGTCTAATGTGATAGATAGTCGGAAAATTTTGTTTACGTGGATGACGAAAATTACGATTCATATCTTTTCCTGTTAATGAGCATCGATAATTACCAATGATTACACCGTCAGGATTCAGCATTGGAACGATTTTGAATACCAATTGTGAACGTAATCTCTTCAGGAAGGAAACATTATCAGTCATAGTTATATTGCAAAAAAATTTTCGTTTTACTTTAGCGATTTCATCATCGGACGTGATGAATTCAAGTAAACCACGCATCATATAACTTGAATTGGTTTCGCCTGGATGAATTCGAGCAGTGATTAAAACGAATTTTTTCTGTTTGACTGGTACAGCTAAAAATTCGATAAGCAAATCGTTGGTTTATATGTGAATAGCTTTCAGATTAGCATACATTCATCGGTAACAGTAACGATAAAACAGGAATTTCCTGCTTGAGATTCACAGAGAACATCACGACGAAAGATTTCACGGGATCGAGTAGAAGATAAGTAATCTAAATCATCTTTGAGATCGGTGAATGTGTAGGGATAACAATGAGATATGTAACACGTGTCACCCGTGTACAAGAATTCCTACGCAAGAAAAACGACATGGATTCGAATAGAATGTTCAGACCTTCGTCTGTTTGAACATACGAGTTGAAAATCAAGTTCGAAATAGTTTATATCACGATCGAGTAGAGAATTATAAGAACGTGGTTTGTATTCACTATAGTTTATATGATGACCAAGACGGTGCCAACCTTGCAATTCTCTCTTCTTGGCCAATTCAGAGAAAAGTAAGATTTTCATTCCTAAATCAAAGCAAGTATTCAATCAAGAGATTTCAATTATTCGTGATCGTTTCGACTTTTTGGTCATGAAAGCCATTTTTACTGCCTAGGCGACGTTCATTTACTTTAAAGGCGTAGATTCCTATTCTTCCTGTTGTCAAATAATGATTAAAATCAAATATTGACATATTCGATCGGGTGATTTAGTTAAAGAAGGTTGAATCAACATTCAAAATATTGTTGAATATTACAAGAAATTGTCTTTTTTTTGTTGGAAGATGAATCTCTTCCTCTAACCGATATGTAGAAAATCTCCATTTTGAATGCAAAGAGAACAAAAAACTTGTCTAATTACCTTCATTGTATAAACTACTTTTCTTCATTAAATTAATAATTCGAAAACGGTAGGTAATATTGGCAATCATATTCTGAACACGAAAGTAATACCATTGTATATGTCGTCGAGTGTAGAGATCCGGACGAAGAACAAGTTCATACTCAAATTGACCTCTAAAACATGCAATTTTATGGGTGAGGAAAAGATTCTCGAGGTGTTTCTTACACGCGTTTGGCTTGTTGCAAATTTCCACCTTCGAATCGTGATTCGAATATCAATGGTGGACAAATAGTTTCGTTATCTAACGGTTTTGCTTCTTGCTTTCGTGGAGTTTTATCGACGTCATACACAACAACTGCATGCTTGAATGGGTCAGTGTATTTTTGACTCGCCGGTTGATTATCGAATGTTTGGTGAACTTTCGTACCTAAAGAATAGCATTCCTTAGGTTCTTGCTTATCTTCATTTCGTATTAAGAACGAAAATGAGGGTCCGGGATGTTTTATTGGCACAATCATTGGCCAAAATGGTCCGTGATCATCAATAGGTATTTCCGTTGAGCGAAAACAGTACGTTGTTTTGATTGTTCCATCACTTAAGATAAATTGATGCTTTTTGTAAAGTCGACTGCGAAAATTAATATTTGAAAACAGCCGTTTGCTTGAATTGATCAGACTATCTTGCTCCTGTTGACTATCGTTAGGAGTTAGTTCGGTATCGGAGTGAAATTTTACTAGAGCGTTTGGTGCTCGTGAGAAAATCAACGAACTGCTCGGATTAGTGAAATTGAAATCTTCTCGTGACCAAATTGATTGTCCAACACGCATTTCTTTTGTCAATTAGATCACCTTCGAAATTTTCATGTCAAAAATGATTTGCAACGAAGAAAAAGAAATGCAAAGGAAAGAAAGAAGTAGATTGTTTGTCCTCATCATCATCATCAACATCAAATTGTTACCGATCCAAAGACAAATATAACAAAAAAAAATCTTTTTCTATTTGTCGGAATTGTTAACTTACTTTTCAACGATGAGTCATCGACTGATGAATAGAAGTCTTCTTTTGGTGTCACTTCACGCGTATTCAATTTAGGTGTAGGATGAAGAATACGATAATCACAAGGCCAAAACGGTCCATCTTCACTGATCACAACTCCGTATTGATTAACGAATGTTTTTGAATTTGTGTTCGTTGAAGATCGTTGACCAAGTAGATTCAAAATATCTGCTTTATTGGATTTGACGATACTATTTCCATGTAGTAATACAGTTGATGATAAATCAGTAGTGATAGAATTGATTGACTTTCGTTTGTAATCACCGAGTGTTTGAAAATGGAAAGAAGAATTATCTAAAGCATAATCATTATTTTCGAGCGAATAACGTCGACGACGGCGATAGTTTCCATAAGAATCGAAGTCAAAAGTGTGGTTTGGTTGAGTCGATCTTTGGTAATTTAATGACGGGAAATTATCTTTTGTTTCCGAAGGATCTTTCCCGTTTTGCGAGCAGAGAACAGAACGATTACGTCGATCGATTTCACTCCATGGTACACCTTGGGGAATGTCGACTTCCGGTTGTTGAAATGGAAGACGTTGACCAGCTCTGTAAGACAAAACTCGGAATTAAAAGTGGAAATTGAAATTCTTACTTTTGGAGAAACATTTCTTAGAAAAAGATTATCTTTCTGAAAGTATTTTTCTCTCTCAAAAAAGAATGTTTGATTTTTCTTTTGTTTTTTTTCATTTCGTAATCACATTGTAAATACAAGACTTCTGTTTATCCAAACTTTTCGTTTCGAAATCATCACAAAAGATATTTCTCCTACCGAAGTTGTTGTTGTCGTAGTTTATTCAACAATTCTTGTTTTTCGGACTCCGCCAGCAATGCCTGAACTTGTCGTTGAAGATCTTCTTCTAATTGTCGATGAATATTGGCGCGCCATTGTTCATAGGAATCCGTATCTAGAAAAATCATGTACATAAAGTCGTACGACTTTTCTCCCGAGATCAAAGAGAACGAAGCGAACCGGTTTTAATCTGCTGAAATCTTTCAAGCTCAAAATTTTGATTGGAAACTGGGTGGATCTGTGGTAGTTTTACTGCTCGTTTTTCGTTTGAATCAGCCATGATGGAAATATGTCGTTGCTAATCGTTTTGTTTGTTTTCTCGCGTTTTCAACACTCAATCGGCATTCAGTTCGATGTTTTATAAAAACTTTTCTTTTCAATGTCTTTGCTCGTTCGCATTCCTCCCTAGACAAAATGCACTTCAACATCGCAAGGATGTTATTTTTCTTTGTTTTATACGATAATGCATGTATATTGTTAAGTAACGAAACGAATGTTTTGTTTTTCTTTGAGTTTACAGAGGAGAGAAACGAAATCAGATCATGGCAAGTTTTCAATTGCAAAGAAATAAACATTTACCTTTAAGAGATTGTATAAAATCATGTTTGAATTGCTCGGATATACTTAATGGAATGTCTGATGAATGTTCATGGAGTTTGCCGTCTTCTCCAGCCATTGTTTGTCGTTTAATTTCAAGCGTTATCATTAACCGGAGTTGTTTCTCCTTCTGCCTTCGTAGCAGGTAAGAACAAATGAAAAAGAAGAAAGAACAACTCGTCTAATCGTATTAGCAAAAATAACCTTGATGATTAGATGCTTAGCTTTCGGACTTAGAACATAAATGACAGTTATGCCATTATCAACTATCATTGGATGAAAACACTTCGATGGAAAATTGTAGCATCGTTTGTCTATTCACTGTTTGAACATGTGTTTCGTAGAGACGCGGCAAAGTAACAAGAATCCACCCGCTATCATTAGCAAAAGTCTCGTTTTACAAAGATAAAACAATCTCGTCACGACAGACATGTTCATTATCTATCAATATGTTGCAGTGCACTTTTCATTTATGATAAACCTTCATATTTTGAGAAGGAATTCTGTCTGTCAAACAACATGTTTTTTGTCTCCTTGGAGATCGTATCAACTTTTGACACTTTGTCAGTATGATAATTGTATTCGTGTGAAGAAGCGAGATGAGCTACTGATCAATGATGTATCGCTTGAAAAGAAAAATATTTTTTTTAAAAATAAGACTTTTAGTCTTCTAAGATATCCATAAAAGAAGCAAAAAAAGATACAAATGAGGTTCGTGGTTTATTTCTTTTGTTGAATACGTGCCCGAACGAGTTCTTCGAGTTTTTTCGCGTCGATCGCAAATTTTCTGATTCCGTCGGAGAGTTTGTCGCTGGCCATTTCGTCTTCGTTCATCATCCAGCGGAAGGTCTTCTCATCGAGTTTATCGTATTTCTTTTTGTCTTTACCTTTTTGAGCAGCTTGTTCTTTGTTTAAATAAACATTAACTTGCGCATCGTCAGCACTTTTCTGTTCCACTAACTCTTCGAGTAATTTTGGACTTATGGTCAACAAATCGCAACCGACTAAGCCGAGAATTTGTTTCGTGTTACGAAACGATGCGCCCATGATGACCGTTGGAATATCGTTCTGTTTGTAGTAATTGTAAATACGCGTCACACTGACCTGTTGAATAATAGAAAACAGTCGAAAAGCAGAACATGTCCAAAAGAAGAACTTACAACACCAGGATCTTCATCAATTTCATAGTCACGTTTGCCTTTCTTCTCGATATACCAATCATAGATTCGGCCAACGAATGGTGAAATAAGTGTAACTTGAGCATCGGCACATGCTAATGCTTGTGCAAATGAAAAGATCAATGTCATATTGCAATGTATACCATATTTCGTTTCTAATTCTTTCGCGGCTTGAATGCCTTCCCATGTTGATGATAATTTAATCAAAATTCGATCTTTTGATATTCCACGTTCTTCATATAATTGAATCAAGTGTCGTGCTTTGTTGATTTGTCCTTCGCGATCGAATGAAAGTCGCGCATCGACTTCTGTTGACACTCGGCCAGGAACTATCTTCAGAATTTCCTCTCCAAATGCAACGAAGACTGTATCCATGATATCATCGATGACAGCCTGTTCATCCAACGCTGAAGAATCCTTTTCTCGACATTTATTAATGATTTCATCAATTATATGATCATATTGTTTCATATTCGCTGCAGCTAAGATTAACGATGGATTTGTCGTTGCATCCGTTGGTTTATACTTTTCCAACGAAGCGAAATCGCCAGTATCAGCAACAATCGTTGTATGTTGACGGATTTGTTCGAGAAGATTAGTCATGACAGCAAAACAATGAAATTCTTCTCTAAAACGAAGATTAACAGAAAATGATTTCTTTCTTCCATGGCGACCTAGTTTTGCTAAGTACAATTAGTCATACGTGTCTTTGTGTCTCTAGTGCTAATACTATCAGAATTGGAAAAGCAATTCGATGAATTCAATAACCATCTCTATTGACCTTCAAACTAGGAATCCAGTCATTCGCATCATTTACTGCGTCAGATGTTCTCCTTCCCTCGAACGATCTATTTTTAGAGCACGTCTGTTTCCACGCAACTCTCCATAGTTTGTTTGTTTCTTCTTCTTCACACATATTACAAAGACAAAGTTAAGCATAAATTGTTTGTTTTTCTCAAAACAATATAAGATATATTCCCATATTGCAAGAAAATACGAGAGCACAACTCGAAGATACTAAAAGCTACAACGAGCATGTGTACGAGAGAAAACAAAACAATGAAGAAATCAACCGAATAAGATAATAAATACGAAGATCGACATACATGTACATGTAATCAATGAGAAGAAGAGAAAACACGAGAAAGAGATCGTTCATGCACCAAACAATACTAGGAAAAGATTATTTATTTTTTGTTTGTTGCATGTTCTGCTCCTCCCATTGCACAAAACGAAGAAAACACGCAGAAGAAAGGAAATTACCGAAATGAAAAAAAAAGAACGTAAAAATTTGTTTTTTTTTCTTATGTAAGGCAACAATAACATCAACAACAACAAAAAACCTTTCCCAAGGTTAATCATAAACATAAAAAAAGCTTTTTTCATTTGAATTCACCGACAGAAGCAAAAGAAAAAGACACATGACAAAGGTAAACATTGAGATTAGACAGTTGTTTGCGGTACTGATGAATAATATCGAAAGAGATCTTGCCGATAAGACGATGGGATATGGCCGCGTTTAACAAAAACCAATTTCGTATCTTCAACCTCACAGTCGATCTGAATCATAGGTACATGGTTTGCTGGAACATGAATTGATTCTGAAAAAGAAACATATGAAACAATCATTGAAGAATTTAACATCGGAAATTCTACTGTTTAAATGTGTAACCGAAGCGGGTAAAATTAGTGACATTTTTGGTCGTTGGGTTTGGTTGGTCACCGTTGCAGGTAAAATGAAATGATCCTATAGGAATGAGATATGTAATATGAAAGATTTCCGATGAAGTTATCTTACGCGATTGAATGATACGAAATATAGTGTGTCGTTCTTACGATCAATTGCACGAATGAAATCCTCATTGTTTGGTTCATAGCGTCTGTACGGTTGTAATTGTCCTCGAGTTTCCGGTTGAATTCTACGTTAAGACTTGATTTTCAAGGGAACTTCATGTTAAGCAAACAAACCTCGATGATCGTCGATTGAGTAACGCAACTTTTCGTGATATATGCTGTTGTTGATCTTGAGACTCACTTACTGAAGTCACATCGGGAGTTGCGGGAATGCTTATAGAATTCGAATCAGATATTGTAACCGGTTTTTTTTTATCAGTGGGTTTTCCTTCATCACGATAATGATCTTGCACCCATGAATGAAGATCCTGATTGATTCTATTGAAACAGACAACAACAAAAATATTAGACTCAGATTTTATAAAGTTCATCTACGAATCGCTTCTAATTCACAAAATATTAAGATAATTCAAATTATTTACCGTTGTGAATGAGTTTTGTTAATAAAAGCTACACATTGCAAGAACGGATATGTGGGAATAATCAATGAATCATTATTCCCATTCGAACCATCATCAGTATCACTACTAGCTACATAAGAATTATCATCACTACTACGGCGAGCAGCACTAAGAATTGTTCGACCACGGATTATTGTTCCTTCGCTATTATAGCCCGAATGTCTATCATATAATGCGATCGAACCTGACGACTCCGTGGAGATCGGTACCCAAGAACTAGTAGAAAAACGAATCATTCTAAATCATTATTTGAAAATGAATTTCATACTTTAATGTAAAGATATTGAGCACAACCAAAAGAACGATACCCATCAGTATCAACGGTTTACGAGCACGTGGCGATGCTATTCCATTTCCGAGTTTATATGTTTTCAACAATTCGTTCTGTAATATTCAAGAGAAGAGAAGAGAAGAAAAGAAGGAATTTTGTGCTGAAAGAATAAATTTCTCTTACCTCCATTTCTAAAGTGTGCACACGTGTTAATAACTTGGTATTTTCACTTTTTAATCGGTCATTTTCATCCGAGAGTTCTTTCACTTTGACTTCAAGGTTTTCCATTAACTAGAGTTACTTCTTAAATGAGTAAAACATATTTCGACAGAACTGAAATACCGACCTGTTTACGTCGTTTACGTGATAAAGATGCTGATTCACGATTTTTAATCATTCGGAGATGCTTCTTTAATGCCTCTTCCTAGAAACAAGTTCGAATCGAGATGATTCTCTATACATGACATGCATTGAGCAACTTACGCTAACATTTCCATATTGAACTTTCAGTTGATCAAGTGTCAAGGTTGTCAGTTCTGATGACTGAACAGGTAATTGTTGATGATTCGTCGAACTTTCTGAACGTCGTCGTTTGGTTGGTGGCGAAGTCATTGGATTTGTTCCATTCAATGTTTTGATGAACGTACCAGTATTTACTGGTGTATTCTCATTATTCATCGGGTTAGGATATACAGTTGTAATACGTTTCACATTGGCTGTCGGGATTACGTCAGCTTCTACAGATAATCAAAGAAATGTTGAACATTAGTCGAATGTTCGTACCCAGATGAAGTCAATCTCACCTGTTTTAACAATTGTAATTGGTGCTGCTGCTGTTGTTGTTAATGGCATCTTGATTACGGGTACTTTTGCGACCGTAATCGGTTTTGATGTTGTAATTATTGTTATATTAGCCGGTGGTGACTGTGCAGGTAGTGTTGTGTTGATAACGGGTTCGATTTTGACACATTTTGGCCCTGTAGATGCTGTACCGGCATAGGATTGAAGTTTAACACAACTTGTTATTTGCTGCCGTTGTGGAAGAAAACTTGTTTGATTTACTGTCGGCTTTGGTAAAAGTACAGGTCGCTGAGTTGATATAGGCGGTGGTGGTGGAGAGGAAATGATATTTGCCGAGGGAGGAGGTGACGGGTACGGATTTTGAATTGGCGAAGATGACGGATACAGATTTTGAATTGAAGAAGGTGATAATAATGACTATTAGAAAGATAAACAAATCGGAATATTCTGCTGTGATTGAAAACTTATTCTTACAATTTGTTGTAATGTTTCAGGATTTTGTGATTCAGGTAGATCAAAACCTGCAAGTAAATCATCCAATGTCGAACTATCCGAATCTGTCAGATTATCGCCAAGCATCATAGAATCCTAAATTAGAATAGATACACATTCGTCAGTTTCCATTCATCGACACTTCTTTTCACTCGTACTTGTTCGTCAATCAACGCAGTTATATCATAGTGTTCACCATTTGGATCATCGGAAAGTGGACTGTCCGTAACCCAAGGCCAAATATCTAATCATCGAAATCAAATGGCATACTTAAATTGAAGGTAACTCAATCATATTTACTTAAATTGTTATTCAATTGTGCTGTCATTGGAGGTGTGTTCGATATTCGACTGTCATTATCATTTTCAGTTGTTGGTGATGTCTATCAATAGAAACATATAATTAATTGCAAACGAAAAACAAATTCATTCGTTTTTCTTTTCTTTACATTGTTGTCCGGAACAACATCAAATCCACCGAATAAAGATTCGTAATCGATATCATTTATTGGAATATCAAGCGTACTCATTGTTAATTTGGCTCTTAATTATTATGTGAAATCATTGAGTCAGTCAGTTGTAGACTACATTTGAAACAAATAAAACAACATTTGGTGTTTCCTTATTGAATTCTTACGAAATGGCAGGTGGAATGTTTTGGAGAATGAGCACAACACTTAAATAATCGGTTCTTTTTCTTTTCTACCAAACAAACGTCAATAAGATAGAAAAATCTACAAACTTTCAATCAAAACAAAGACAAAGTTTAACGTTGGGAATATAAATTTTGCAAACCAATCGAGACACGACAAACGTCCACGTCAGTTTGCAAATAAAGAGATTGATTCGTCGAGTTGGCAACTGGGAGGGGAGAAAGCAAACGAGGGAAGGAACGGAAGAGAAGAAAATACGCAAGCTACATTGAAGTGAATGACTCATTTGATACGGCGAACAAAACATCATCGAGTTTGTTCTGTCAGCCCTCATTTTATTCGGTGGAGAATTTTATCGAAAGAGGGCGCACCTGTATTTTCTCCAAACAAAGATAAAAGTCATTTTCCGATCCATACAAGAAACATTCTTGACACGGAATTTCACTACAGGAAAGATCGAATATGTGGGCGGATAATGAATATAAAATTTATCACAACGTCATAGTGTCACCTGCTGCCTATACTCAAGTCCTCATTTTTTCGACCACGATAAAGAATAGACTCAAATGCATTTTCATGACATATCGGTAGACGACATTCTTTCGCACCCAATCAGGTACATTTGAAAAGCTTATGATAGACGTGATTTTGATGCACATGTTGGTTGCCTTAAGTCATTACCGATAACTTCAATTGTTAAGTGTGATATCGAACATAGTATGAAATAGATCGAATATGTATTTATTTAGCATGACTAAATGGAATGATTACATGTTCTTTGACTCTCTAATATATAAAAGGCGAATAGAACAACATTTAAACCGAAAGTTCCTTATGTTCATTGTGATGTCGATGAATTCGTGTATGCCGGTCGAGATTTCCTTTGTGACTTGTGGAATAGGAGCATATTGAACAAACGAATGCTTTTTGGCCCGAATGAATCGATTGATGTCGACGTAAGAGTGCTTTCCGACAGAATGTCCGTCGACAAATATCACAATGATATCCACAACGATGTTCCATGTTAACATGTGCACGGAAATGTGCTTTACTAGTGAACAATTGCTCGCAACAATCGATTGGTTTCGAAAGAATTTCATGCATGGTTTGAACATGTCGTTTGAGATTATTTAATCGATTGGTTGTATATGAACACTGTGGACATGACAATCGGCGGCGAATTTTCGAACATTTTTCACGAGAGAGCTTCTTTCTTGTGAATGAAACTTGAGATTCTTTTTCAGAAGATACAGGAGATAATCTTGTTGATGATGGTAAAAGAAGCGACGGCAACGGCAGGGGTGGTGGTAGCTGCGTTTGCGTATAATGACCAATGAGATTTCTTAGGAAAACTTCCTGGTACAAATGAAACGATGACTCTGGTTGAAGAAGCAAGGGTGCTAATGGTGATGGATAGAGTAGGGGCGTGAACAGAAACGGATTAGAATTGCCATTTGAATTCGAATTGAATAACGACCTAGAAGTATTATGATCTTCAGTCAATAATCCACTTTCCTGACGAGTATTTTCAATTTCTTGTAAACGTTCTTCAATGCAATACTTACTCATAGTATGAACTCATCATGTTAATGTTATTGTTCAGACCATTAAAAATGACAAATGGACATGGAATCTAGGAATGTCATTGAACCGTGTGGTCGATTTTTTTCTGCGATCATTTTCTTTTTCTACATTTTTTTTCTCGTTTCAAACATCATCACAAGACATAGAACGTCAAAGACGGTACTTTTTTGCTCATGAATACGAGAGCGAACAAAAACAATAAAAAAAAACATTCGATGAGTCGAATCAACAATGACTCGTACATCTTTATGTATGTATCCAGCGAGAGAAAGAGAGGAAGACATGTTGATGTTTCATCTCTCGGAAAAGTAAATTTTAATCATGGTAGATATGCGAACGTGTACACATCAAAGAAAAGAGGGAGAGGGAGAGAGAGAAGAAACTACGATGACAACGACACCGGTGATAAACGAGCATACATTAATTGAATGCCGTTTTGAATTCACTTTCCCCAGTGACGTTACATTAGGTGTTCATTAGAAATATCAAGAAGAAAGAAATGGCGAGAGACAATATAAAAAGAAAGATGTTAAATGTCATCCCAGGAGTTGATTTGTCGCGGTTGAGGATTTGATTTGATTGGATTCATTAGGCCATGGTTACGATTTGTTAAAATTGAGCATTCGGATTTCAGATCTACACAATCTTCTTGTTCTTCGTAATATGGTTTTGGTAATTGAGATTCAATCACAGATTGTGATAAAGAACGTATATGATAGCCTGATAATGTCGAATCCAGATCACGATTATACGGGTTCGAACGATTGATGATCATCGGACTCATTCCAAGAGTTTTATGACCACGGAAAAGTAAGGAACGAAGAGTTTTCAGACGATTTGTTGCTGCTGCTTGTGGCAATATTCGGTCTTGGCGAACTAAATGATTTGACATTAAAGATGAATCATCTAAACGTAGAGATGTTTGTGAGTGATGTCGACGAGGATGTATTGGCGTTGGATATGTTGAAGTAGTTGTTTTTGTTTGATTACTCAATGTCGGCGCATGGGGATAGAAATTTCGAAAAGGCGGAGTCGGTTTGGGCTTGCTTGGTCTATATACATATAATATATACACATACAGCAAATATAATAATAACAGTGATAATATAAGACGTTAGAGATGCAGTTGCGTGCGGTATAGGAGAACTAATATGCGGGTTTGTGCTTACCGCAACGAGAAAATGAACCAAATGAGAGCGTTGATCATGATCAGAAGAAAAATGACTGCACTAACAACACAGATAACGATCACAGTCATATTCGAGCGACGAAACGATGTCGAATTTGGAAATAGATCTAAATATGTAGGTGCTTTTCAAAAACAGATATTCGAAATGTTTGTCTTCGCCTTTTTTCCTGTTTATTCATATCTTACATCGCTTATAGATTGTTTGATTGAGCCCTTGAAACTGTTGTTGTTGCTGTTTATTAACACCAGCCAGCGACATGATATTCTAGAGCAAACATAGATGAATACTTCATGTTTAACAAACGTTCTTACACACTTTAGGTTCTTCAAGTGTGCCAAAAACGGGCGAAGAATCATCATGTCCGGATGGAAATCGTTTTATTAAATCATTTGAATGAGTAGCAAATGATGGAAACGGCATTTCATCTCCTTTTCTTCGTCTGTCGTCGTTTCCTTCTACTCCACTTTCACGATCAATCGCAACATTCATTCCATTATCTCCTACTGGAATTTGTGAGGGAAGTTGTTGAGAAAGATCTGACGACGGAAAATTCGTTGATATTGGTGAACGACTCACAGCTGGTGCAACGTAACATTGCAATCGAACTGTGGCATTATTCGAAACAGGTAAAACCGAGTACTTGATTAGAAAACCGCCGTGTTTCATATGTGATAACGTATAAAAACGCAGGGTGACATTTTGTTGAACGTTACTAACAACAGTCAGTGGATCTTGCGTTAAACATTTCGTTTGAAAATCCTGACCAAGCCAAAGGATGAGACCAGCTTCGGCGCATGTTGGCAAACGAAAATCGATTACTTCGAGAACAATCGCGTAACCCGGAGTGGCAAATAATGCACATGGACAATTGAGATTGGGAGAAAAACCATGGGGATAATTGGGCGTTGAGAGAAACCCGTATGTTAAAGTTGTATCTTGCGGTTGACATACATTTTGCAATGAATATTCTAAAGGGAGACAAAGAACAACCACGTCATCTTTATGATAATCATAAATCTATTTATCTATTCATAAGACAAACTAATTTTCTCTTGTGTTTAATCTATTTATATGCAGATACTGTCTAGATTGTGAATCAGAACAACGTTTTCGCCAACAGACCTGCTATGCATTCATATTCTGCTTGAACATACGACGCAGCTAAGTTCCAACAGTCTTGTAATATCAACGGATGTTCAATAACGCGAATCGTACAATTCGTCGTTGTTAAACAGACAATATCTTCGCGTGGCACATCCATTGTACAATCTTTCTCCACAAAGGAACATTCATTCGACCACGAATAACCATAAAATATCCGTCCGAGTTTAATCAATTGATTATTCGGACATCCGAGTGCTAGTGTACCACTTTTAATTTCATCCAAGCAGTGACTTTGTTTCGAATGTCCTAATATTGAAATTCTGTTTTAGATAGAATCTTATTTTTGATCATTATTCACTCACCAATTCGTGCAATAACCAGATAAGGTAAGTAGAATAGGAGAACAGAAACCGTAACTTTCGTCATCGAAAGACTCACAATCACTGACTAATGCTTTTTCCCTCGTTTTGTCCGTACTCCTTTTAATTGTTCATTCGAACATCGTCCAGACATGAAACAAACACTCGTTCATTCATTGTTTATACATCTCGATCCGTTCTTTCCGGTAACAAACATAGTTTCGTCACAAAAGTCAGTTATTTTCGTGTTTGTCGATTTATTTTTACATACATCTATATCTCTTGTTGACATGACGTGTATAAGCTTATCATTCATTTCGTTGGTTCGACAAGAAGAAAAATTTGTCGGTACTATTTTCGTAATATTAGATCGTGAATCGCAAGTTCACCCTTTTTTTTTGTTACAAATCGATTCTTTCAAACGATTTTCCTCGAGTAGAAGCAGTACATAGTATTTTTCTGCGTAATAAAATAACTAATCAACTAGAAAAGCTGATTTGAGAATTGACTGAAAGTAATTATCTCGTTTAATAATGTTAAAGCAAAAGCAACTCGATTGATGTTGTTCCTTGGTATCTTCATTAATCGTCGTTTAACATCTCTGATGACATAAATTGATCATTGCTTTTGACATAAATATATTAGAAAAGATCTTCTGATAAGCAGCAATCAGCAATTCTCAACCAATTGCCAATTCATATTAGACAATTTGATGTTCGTCTTCAATCGATTTCCTTTGTCAGCATATGTCAGTGACACACAAAAAAAAAGAAAGTATCTCATTTGATGATTTAATCTTTCTATCTCCATACGATCGATGTAGTCATTGTAATTGACGAGCAATGAGTGTGACATATAAATGGTTTAGAATAGTAAGTAAAAATAAATAAACAAAAGAATCAACAACATTTACATATATTGTATGATCGGTCGCTGTATTCGAGAACAAAATAGATGAATACATTGCAAGAGAACATAGGCCGATGCCAGAAAACTGCTGTGTTAACGAAAAAAATCTGTCCATGAAAGAAAAACGAGAGGATAAGATCAAAGAAAACAAAGAAATAAAGAAGAAAAATAATGTTTATATAACGAACAAACGAATATAGTAGAAAGAATATCTATCCATTTATTAACTAGTCCTTGGATCGTATAAAAGAAAGAAAATAAGTCGCGTAAGAAAATTAAGATCGTCTGTTGTACGTCTATCCATCTGTCAATGATTCTTTGACGTTGCTGTTATCAAGAATCAGTTTGCTTGGATGATCCGAACTTATGCATAGCTTTTCTTCTCGTTCCTCGAATGTTATTCGCATTTCTTTGTTCTGTCTTCTATCTGTTGAGAATTAAAATAACACTGATTGACTTTTTCTCTTCAATCGAGAGAATTTATGCAGGTCGTCTGATTTCGAGTAACTCTACTTAAGATTCACCCGAATGTTGATTTCTGCGAACATACTGTTCCCAATTGTCATTTTGTTTTAAAATCACAAAATAATAAAAACAAAAGGCTCTTGAGATAGATAATCAGTACTTGTCGAAAGTTTCTAGCACACTCCAATAGAAAAAAGAAGTGCAGAGAAATCAAATGAAATCTGCTGATGAGAAAAATGATCCCATGAGATATGGAGAGATTTAGTAGAGAAATATATATTCAATGTTGGTTTAGACGCGCGCGCTAGAGAGAGAGAAACCAGTGGCGAAGAATGTTATAACGATCGAGTTCATTTCGATCAAACACATATTGCATGGAAAGAATTATACATTAAGTACCATTCTCAGAATAATACGAACAAATACAAATTACATTAGTATCCCATCACAGTAGAGGATAAGTATAGAGAAAGATTCATTCTATCATAATGAGAAAAAAAAAAGAAAAACACAAATCATGTTAGTCCATCAACCTGATATACGCGTTGTCAAAGAACGAGCGTTCTATCAGTAGGCAAGAACCAATGCAGAGTCTTCTTAACGATACAACTATGTCATTGTATAATGACATTCATATTGTCATAAGCGAACATTCAGGTCTAAAAGTCATGTACTCGATTTTTAGATGAATATCGCACTTATTTTCAAATATCTTTAGATATCAAACTGAGATTCCGTAATAAACACTTCTCTAATGAGAAAAATAGTTAATCAGTTTCCTTTTTTCAAATACTCTTATGTTATAAGAAGTTTCTGTTGATTACGTTCTGAAACGCTATCTCGACTTTCTCATGAAAGTTCTCTTCCTATGGAAGTATTTCTCTCTCTCTCTTTCTTTCTTGAATATTTAATTAAATACATGAGTAAGGTGATATATAACAGAAGTGCATTTTGATAAGTTCTTTTTCACTCTCCAGAGAGAAAACAAACGCATGCAAACTCCTTTACAATAGATGAAAGAAAAACCGAGCGAACTGATATTTGTTGTTGAGTAACGATATTAGGAGGAAAATTTTATTGTTGCCTTAGGTTTTTCTTTTGCGCTTCATATGCATACTAACACATTTGACTTAAATTAATAAGAATCGTGATATAAGATCTTTTCCTTCTTAGCCTTTTTCTCTCGTCTGAAAAAATAAGGGAGAAATTCGACGCAGACTAATACATTTCTTTGCTTTTCATTAACTAAGTCTCTCTTATGTTTGCCTTGCAGACCGATCTTTAGAATGGGTAATAAAGTTGAGAAAAATCATATTGATCAAAGTGTGATCGACAAATTAATTGAAGACACAGGTTTGGAACGCGAAGTGATTATTGCCTGGAGGTAAGAAGATGAAATGTGACAACGAAATACTTTCTAATTGGTGTTTAGGAAACAATTTCTATTGGCATGTCCATCGGGTAAAATGAATCGGAAGAAATTCTACAAATTTTATCGTACATTACGTGTCGAATCAGACGAGAAGGTCAAAGAGATAGCCAACTTTGTATTTGCAGCATTCGATCGAGATGCAAATGGCAAGATTGACTTCACGGAATTTCTTTGTATGTATGAATCAAACTCCAGCTTCTCTAATTGATTAAGAAATTGAATTTAGGTGGTTATGCGATAACTTCATTAGGTACAACGCGACAGAAACTTGATTATGTCTTTGCACTCTACGATAAAGATAAGAATAACTCGATTGATAGAAAAGAAATGGTACGAGTTATTTCGGCTATGTATGATCTCTTAGGCAAATCCAAAGTTGATTATCCACCTGAGCGTTGCGTTGAAGACGTGTTTTCATTAATTGATGTTAATAATGATCGATCATTAACCAAAGATGAATTTATCGATGGTGTTATGAACAATCCTTATCTTTCCGACATTATCTCACCATTCAATGAATAAACTCCTCGCGTATTTTGGGTAATATACAAAAGAAATATATATACATAGAGATACAATATGTGTGTGCATTGCTGTTTCTCTCTTTTCTTTTTTTTTGGCGGTGCTTCTATATATAATATTTGACTTCTGCTTGTCTCCGTGTGTATATAAATATACGATAGTATACATATGAATATGTGTATACAAATATCTCTCGAGATGTTTCCTAAGAATTTGATTTAATGAAAGAGAGAGAGAGAAAAAACAAGAAAGAAAGCAACACGTATGAGAAACCTTTTCATTTTTTTTTGTTCTTTGTTTTATTTTCAATTTGAATAAAAGATATGTGTAGAATGTCGGGCGTGTTCGGAATGATGAGCAATACAAAATGCAAACAAACTGGAAGATATGAGTGGAAATTCGATATTCAGTGAGTGAGATTTTCCTCAGGAGATAAAACAACAGTTAAGATTACTTGAAAGAAAGAATAATTTAGATAAAATAAGAAGAAATTCTTTCGTCATGTTCTCGGATACGATATCATCTCGATTAGAAATTGATGGGTTCTTCGTAAGACTGAAACTGTGATTTCATTCGATATTTGTCACGCATTGATCATTCATTTTCATATAGAAAGTATAGGGAATAATCGTCTATGAAATTCAATCTGGATCACCAGAGATAGAAAGCGTTTTTTGATCATAATTATGTCTCCTGTGGTTTAGTCAAGAAAGAAATCAAGGCTGTCTTTCTTTTCCTTTTGATAACATATGCGAATGGAACATTGAATAAAACAACAATCGCAATGTCTCTATCAAAAGATCTACAATTGAGAGATTATGATCAATCGTGGAACTTAACCTCGTCGATTTCCTTCAGCTTATTGACTTCGGAATGGTTTGCATACCAGATTTGATTGAGATAATGTCAACGAAATCTAATATGTGCTCGAAAATCTTCTCTTCTCAGATTTTCCTATCTGAAGAACTGAGTGGCTTTCTATTCCTCATCGGTCATATGTCAAAAAAAAATAGCCTACATATCAACGCATTAATACTATACAATCCTTCTTCGAATGTTGATTTCAACAAATGATTATGCAGTGATAACATTAAACTAGTCGGAGTTTAACCTTCGCACAATGATGAATCTGTCGGACGAATGTTATTTATTCAATTAACCTTCTTGAAGATCTTACAGCATAATTGAGTTCTATATAATAGAATTAGTTTTCATTGAAGAAATGAAGAAATTTGTATGTCAACACCTGAAACGAAACAAAGTTTCATCGGAGCATTTCGCCTCGTTTCGATATTAACCGAAGCAACCAGAGGTGAAACATAATACCTTAACTTATTTTGATATACGCGCGTTTTACTGCAAATGCTGCAGGGTTATCA
This sequence comes from Adineta ricciae, assembly GCA_905250025.1. Classification (NCBI taxonomy): domain Eukaryota; kingdom Metazoa; phylum Rotifera; class Eurotatoria; order Adinetida; family Adinetidae; genus Adineta; species Adineta ricciae. The sequence continues at coordinate 63,596 of CAJNOJ010000187.1, forward strand.
TTAATACGACCCTCATGAGTCTGTAGAAATATACACTTCACTGAATACTGCTTCATCGTAGAATTTACAGATTGATACATCAATATATGCAATTGTTTTCAGACATATCTATACTAATATTAAACGATATTTTAATGCCTCGAATGCAGAGGCGCGACGGGTGCTGCTGTAAAGAAAATCTTATTGGAACTTTGGTGACCGGTTGATCGAAGTTATACACTGCCGAATATATTTGTCCATAAATGCATTTGAAGCAAAAGAACAAACATGTCAACTGAGTAGGTGTATCATTTACTAATCTTAGTTTCTTTTATGTTGTTTACGAATATATTTTATTACCGTGTTATGAAACTAGAATTTTAATATAAATTATTCAAAGCCCTCCGGCATTCCAGATGGCTACTATCGGCAACTTACATTGCATTCTCAATAGAGTAATGGCACACTCGTAGCTGCTCTTAGTAGACGGTCTTAAAAACCGAAATGAAGCAAGTCGTAACAACGAAATATTGTCTTATTTCATCTCCTTTTATGTATCATAATTTGATCAAAGATAAGTGAAACTACAAGAAAGAAAAACCGGCATATGTTCGTTGACTTCCATTATCAAAAAAATTATATTTGTCTAAAAATCGAACGCCTACTTGTAAGATAAGAACAAGAAAGAAGATTTTTTTAAAAATAATGGACTATGACAATATGCTTGACAATCGTAAATATCTGTTGCTTTGTATAAAAAAAGATTTCGTTCGTTAATCTTGATATTTTAGGAGGTTATAAAAAATTTCTTTTCATCGGCTTCGGTGTTTGCATACTAATTACAGTTATTTACATTATTCAACGTCCGTCTTCATTAGAAAATCAAATTGAAACATTACCTTTACCATCATCGAGTTGTAAACATGTAACAGTCGAAGAATTGAATCAATGGTTTCATTCTCAAGTATGGAAAGACATACCAAAAATTATTCATCAGACATGGAAAAACCGAACACTACGCGAACGACAAGCACAGTGGAGTCGAACATGGTGTGAACAATACACAGACTGGCGATATCATCTCTGGACTGATGAAGAAAATGAAGAATTTGTTCGAACGAAATTTCCATGGTTTTATCCGACTTACAAACAATTATCACCTGCTATTCTTCGAGCGGATAGTGTACGATATTTGTATATGTTTTACTACGGCGGACTCTATGTAAGATGATTTGTTTGACTACGATAAGAGCGAAATACATGTTGATTGATACTATGTCTATTTGTCTTCTTTCTATTTAGCTGGATTTAGATTATGAATCGATTCAACGAGTAGATCATTTATTTCGAAACAAATCGGTTGTTCTTTCATTGATTAACTATTCGTTTCAAACTAAGAATAGCGTACCTAACTCTTGGATGGCTTCAAAACCTACTCATCCCATATGGACTTATGTTTTACATCGAATAATGTTACTATGGTCTCGTGTAACAGATAAAGAACGGAATGAATTTTGGAATGGAAAAGCGGAGTTTTTCACTGGACCACAATCACTCTTCGAAGGTTTAATGTTTTATATTCAATCGAACCAGTATACGGACAAACCACTGGATCAATTGTTAGGAGATGAACTAAGTCGAACTTCAAATGCAACATTGGACGCAGCAGGTATAACATTTCTTGGGCCGAAATTAATGAATGCATATGACTGGATGAATGGAATCGGTGCAGATGTGTGCTCAGCAGAACGACCGACATTTGACGAGATGAAATGTAAAGTGATTGTTCAACCGATTTATGGTATTACATATTGGTCGCATTCCTATGGACATGGACATGAAAATGATTCGAATTATTTGCAAAAGAAAGCACCTTAAAATGAGTATTTGTTGTTAATCCTTTCATGATTGTTGCTTTTCTTATGGAAAAAAGTGTTTTAACATTTATTTTTATATGTACTCTTTCTTGAGATCAACACACTCACTGGGGTTGCTCAGTAGTATCCATATTTATTTATAGATTGATGTTCCCGTTGGTCGATATATGAAACTAATCTTACATCGATACTTCTGAGTTATAAAATTCTTAGCTGGATTTACACAAGAATGAATATACAAAGGTTGTTCTGTGCGAGTATTCATTCCACATTCTATTAAGTCGCAATAGATATTTGAAGTCTTCAGCGATAGTATACGAAGATCTCACATAATTGTGACATGCATAAAGTCTAAATGAATATAATTGTATGTGGCCATTCACCAACTTAGGTAGATTGAAATTTTGTTTCACCTTGAGTGCATAAGTCTGGATAGAATAACTATGCTTTAGACACACTTGTCTTTGAAGACACGAATGAGAACATTTAACAACTTAGTCTATTGAATTCATTACTTTCAAAACTGCTGAAACAACAATAAAAATCTACCATCTTGTTGAATTTCGCTTAACTGCGTAGTTTTTTTTTCACGCAGTGATACGGTGAGTCAGACGAGAGGAAAAAGAAAATAAATCATGGTGAGAAGGACTATCAAGTCATTTCATTTTCTTCAAAAAGTATTGTTATACATTGATGAATCATGGTTACCTGTGAAGAAACATCATGCACTGTTTTACCGGCGGCTATTTGTCTCCATTGTAATCGCCGTCTGTGCACTTCACATATTGTCGCACATGGAGTAGTTCTTCTGGGAGAAGCTGATGAATTATGTCAACAGATTAGTGAAGTAGCAGAGCATTTAAATAATTCTTCCGAAGACATTCAAGTAAAGCATAGTGAAGCTATTGCTGCACTTGATGCTTGGCGACAGAAAGAAATCGATCAAATTGAAGATCAATATACGGAAAAGATTCAAATCATCGAAGCAAAACAAGATTATCTAATTGATCTTGAGAATAATTTGATATTACGACTTACAAAGAATGCTCGCGATCCTTTGGAACAGATGCAAACCCAAAAAAATGCAAGCCGTCAAATGGCTGAAACTATTCAACAAGTTCTTGTGGAATTAAAACAAGAATGTAGAAAACTGACATGGAATTCCGCGGATTCACCTGAGCAACATCTACCGATAACAGATCAGGGATGTTCATTAGGACAAAATCATCCCGCCACTGATGAACATATTCCATGTACATCGGTAAATTCATCAGGTATGTCAAATTTGCTCAGTTATTCTTGGTTGGGTAGGAAATGACATTCATATTTTCAGAAAGAAGACAAGTTTTGTTTCTATAATTTAGATTTTGTGCCGTTGGTTAAACCACAATCTGAATGTAAGCAAACAATCGCTTCTTCTATATCCTGCTATTCACAAATATCATCTTCACCTACAACGGCCTCTACACAGTCTCATTTCACACAAATAGTTTCATCTGACGTCGTATCATCAGCACAATCTCCTTTCATCGATTCGCCAATCGACCTTCAGCATCTTCCTGTTGAATCGTGCCAAAAATTTATCGATTTCTTTTTAAACGTATCCGGTTCACATGATCAGTCCATAGATAACTTCCTTAATAACGTAAATAAATCTTACACAAACAACCACCTTACTTCTGTTTCTTTCAGTGTCCCAATCAGACAGTTTATCTCAACAACTTCATGTGTGTCCTTCTATCTTTCCTCGAAGCATGGCATCCAAAAAGCTCACCAAAAGTTTTCAACGAACGTGTTTTATCCTATCATATATTCACAATAAAGAAGCACATAACTAATCAAGATTCTCAACGAGTTATCATCGCTGCAATCCTTGTATATATTCACTCATGTAATTATGATCAAATTCGATCAGGTAAATCCATCAATTTCATGTAATTCGAATAGTTCCTCGAAATTTTCTCTAGGACAAATTATGAGCAATCTCTTTCATCAGTTCCTCGATCATAAATGTCTATCAAAGGCATTTATACTTGATTGGTACGAAAACAGTGGTCGATGCAACTATCCAAACATTCCCCAAGCAAAACAATGGGCTGCATCATTTATTGACTACTTGAATTCTCCGAGTCAATCGATGCAAACATGAAACTGTTGAGAAATACCGGTGAAATTCTGATACAAATTTTGTATTCAAATAACAAACACATGTTTACATTTCGATTGAGAAAATTGAACAATCAGAATCCTATTCAATATCTTTCGCCAATTCTTCCACTAATGAATCCAATGACTTGGAATATTTACACCCTAAACATCGCATATTCACATAACATTCTGAAAGAAAAACATCAGTCAATCAGAAAGAATTCCAATCATGAAATGATTACTAACGAGCTAAACATAGTAAACGATCTTCGTCATATTGATTCCAATATCTTTCGAGGAATTTCTTTCTTAAGTCCCATTGCTTTTGACTTTCCGATAGTAATCGATAACTCTTTTCGAATTCTTTGCTGTTGAAATCTGTCTCATCGACCTTTGCTCGAGTCGCCATTAGATCTGAAATGAATTTTGATGTTTTATCTCGTAAGTCTAGTTTTGTTCATGGAAAAGAGAAGAAAAGAAAAGTCAAAGAAATGATCAAGAAGAAGTATATGTATAATATATACACACACATACGTAAGGAAATCAACACGAATGACAAGTTCCTGAGAAATTGAATACACAAAAACAAAACGTTAGCGCGCAATGAGACAAAAATTTAAAGACACAAAAATCGATTGAATCTCATGTTTTTCCTGATCGAACTTTATCGACTAGAAGTGAGCTATGATCGGTGAATATTTCGAGAAAACAAAAGCAAAGAAAATTAATAAATTATCCGACAAAATCAAGTGTTCACTGACTGACGTAAATTATCATATTCTGCTTTCAACGCATCGCGCGTTGCCTTTAATTCACTTAATTGTTCAGACGTAGGAACCTGAAAGACGAAGAATGATTTGACAAAAAGAAAAACAACATCGTCTTACATGAATATCCAAATCACGACAAATGATTGTTAGTGGATTATCGGGCCATTCGTTTTGATGATACATCCCTTGTAGACTGGTGAGAACTGCTTGGCGAACATCAGGTGCTTTAGTTTGAAAATATTCATCAACTTTGTCTAATTCAGTTTCAAATGAACGAAGAAATGCCGTTTGAGGAAGTTTATCTGTTGACTCGATTGAACCATTTTTCTCATGAATTGTTTGATTATCTTCGAAAAGTTAAATACAAGATAGACTTCCAAAAGCTTTTTTCGCATTACCACAATTGGATATCGAAGAACTTGTTGATGAATCAGGTGGTGTAGGTGAAAGGGCTGCGCACATGGATGATAAACTGAAGGAAGAGATAGAAATTTACTTATGAGATTTCTTTAGACAAAAAATAAATAAACAAACAAACATCTTTCAATTGAATTTGATTCGATAGTGGGTAAAACGGGATATATATAAGTGACGATGACGAAAGAAAAGGAGAACAGGAATATTTGTTATATCAACTAGTGTCACCTATTGTTTTCTTTTCGATTAGATTTATCTTTCTTTGATTTAAACTTCATTTTCTTCTTGATCCTCTTGTTTGAAATAAAAATGATTGTAATCTGAGATTTGCCGACAATTATCATCATGCATTGAGCTAATCAAGAAAAGAAATCGAATAAAATATACAATCGTAGTCATATTTAATCTTCTTGAAACAAAGACAATACGCAGAGGGAAATTGTGAAACAAACTTCCCAGTTAATATGATGCAGAGATAGTTATATAATCACTTTTCGCAATCCCAATAGCACTGCAAATCGTGTTCTGACTTTTATCATCGATGAACATGCACACAACCGTCACTTGTATGCATGATTTAGCGTGACAGAGAGAAGCTGACGACGACAAGTGCCGGATGTTTCTCTTTTGAATAAGAATATTCAAGTAATAGCTATATGTAATTCTCCATGATAATTTGAAGGAAAACAGAACAAATACTGGATTAATGAAGAGAGCAATTAGCATTTAGGACAAGCAAAGTAGATTTTGATTTCTATGAGGTTGTAGATGTGTTATTGTTGAAAGAAAATGAAAAATAACACACACGTATCGACAAACATGGAATCAATGTACAGATGGATCGAACAGTTGTGTGTCGGGAAACGTCGGAATGATGATTAGCTTGTTCTTTGTCTAAATAACTTGCAAATAAAAGATGAAGAAGAAGAGACGATCCTTGTGGGAAGTCGTCAATTGAGGAGAGACCACGCTGAGTTTATACGTGTGCCGCATGTGGTCAAGTCGAGAAAAAATATTCTTGTTCAAATCATAGCCGTATGTGAGCTGTACGTTTCGATCATCGTCATTCGACATCATTTACCTTTCGCTAATACTCTAATTGATCATGGTCATCAAAATACATCACTATGGATATTCTGTGTCTTTGATTTTGTGCCTAAATAGTCAGCCGATTGATATAAATGAACGTCGAATGGACAGAAAGGAAATTAGATAGTCTGACAGGCTATAAAATAAGAGCCACGCAATATCAGTTCGACATGTTTTCTCCATTATATTGTCTTCTCTTTCTCATGAACGATTCATTTTTAGATCAATCTCTACTCTTTTACTTGAGCAATGATAAATCAAGTGATGACGAATTGGTTCAGATATGTATAGATGATGATGATGAAGAAAGAAGAAGGGAGTTCGTCTTTTCTCATCAACAATAGTTAGTAGAGAGCAACTATATACGTCCAATTAGCCTTCCATTCAAGCATTTTAGCTCTTCTTTCCAATATTCTTGACACGAGCTCGTTATCATCATCGCCAAACAAGTGTCGGTAGGATGTGTGTGTGGACGCTCGAGGCCACTGTCAAGTGGAATAGAAAGCGCAACAGCTCGTTTAGACTTTTTTGACTAAATTAGTAGGCCAGCAGTGAACAAATATACATAAATACATATCATGTGATTGATCGATATTAAAAAAGAAAAGATATCATATACCATCTTAGAAAAAAAAGAAAGAATTCAATGGTAATGTACTTCTGTGTACATAGGAGTTTTAGGGATCGACATTAACGTACTGGTCGGTGTCTTTTTCTTTTCTTTTGTATTATGTTCATTCATATGCTTACATGAACATATAGAAATACATAGAGAGTAAAGAATCTAGAATAGTACACAAAGCTCATCATATAATCGTTGCGTTTTTCTTCTTCATTCAAAGAAAAGATGGAAATTCAATTGATCTATGCGAGAAGAAGAGAAAGAAATTAACTCACATCACTAATCAATAACTATTTTTCATCTTTCTTCTTCTTCTTTTTGTTTTATTCTCTGCTCATTTTTATTCAACAGGGAGATTCGCTCATGCCTTACTCTCACAAAGTATGTAAGTAGTAGTAGTATTGGTAATTCATCGCATAAGCGAACGAGCGAAAAAAAAACCATAAGGACATCTAAAGATAGAAGAGAGACTGCTTGCATAATCATCGAATTTGAAGGATTAATACGTGCGGGAAGTGAGTAGAAGCATTGTTCATATGTATGCATATGTATGTGCTCTCGTTCAGTTTATGGTGGGTGAATAGTGACCACTTGGCTATTCTTTCGACTGACATTGACATCCTTGATTAAAACAATAAAGAAGTTAGGTGTTACTATTGTACTGTACATCAGGTACTAATTTCAGTGTAATATGTATGTGTATATAAAGTAATCAAGTCAGTGCATCATCATCATCAACGTCTGACTCATCAATTTACAGTTCATTAGCGTTGCAGCTAGTGAAGAGAGGAAAAGATGATGAAGCAAATGATAACAATGAGCCAATTATTTGACTGTCTGTCTGCTTTCCTCTCTCTCTCTCTTTCTCTCTTCCTCTTTCTTGTGCTCTTATGTCTCTGCTCTCTCTCTTGTGCTCTGTTTCTCATAAAATATATCGAAGAGAAAGTGGACGAAGAAAAGGAAGGTGATTTTATTTCTTCTTCTAACTATGTTTATGTCAGATGAACCGTTCATTGCTGATGTACTCCCGAAAGCAGATCAACAGAAACGTCAGTCTTCGATAAATATAAGTGAGTTGATATCTTTTGTTCAATCTGTCCTTTACTCTATTTTGTCTACCTGCTCATCGATCTTCGCTTCGAAATCTCTCATCTTCTCATTTTTTTAATATTAATGTTTATATCGTATGAGCGCGTGCGTCGATGTACATTAACTGTTGATGATCGACGAGAAATGGGTGGAGATCAAGCATAATATACATACATCAACTGACCATCATCTACAAACTGATAGGAGATGAAAATTGGAAAAAAATGAGTTCATTCATCCATTTTGATCATGTCATGACAAAGGCATACAATGTTCTTACTTTCTGTTCCGATGTATTCAAGGTTAAAAGTAATAGAGACCTAAGACAACTAATCTTCCATGTATATAGACACATGCATGAAACCCATAGGGTCTAATATATATATATAAGAAGCTAAGTTGAAGTAGTATGACACGAGAAAAGAAATACAAGCAAAAGGAAGTAGTTGCAACCGTCAACGGTAGTATAGCGTGTGTAAGGTGTTAGAATTCGCTTCTGGCTATTCAACATTCATTCATATATACATGTATCTATGTACGCAAACATGCGTGAATAGATAGACAAGCTTAAGTCTTTTCTTTTCCCTTCATCACACACATATCGCACTTTTTATTTTCTAGATGTATGATCGTTTTTCTACATATTGATGAGATGATTATCTGTCGTCTGATGACGACATTCATTTTAACCGTTTTGCACACAATGACAGCGAGTTTCCAGGATGATCCGCAGATATCTCGCGAGCACATTAATGTCAACGTAGGCAAACGGGTTCGAATGGAATGCGAACTAAGTAATTTAACAATATCTGGGAATATGAAAGTAAGTTCAATTATGAATGACATTCTTCTTTTTTCTTCACCTGTCGTCAAACGTCTAATGATCATTGACATTTGAGGAGAGACGAATGAAATGAAATGAAATAGAAAAAAAAGAAGGAACTTTTCATTTGATTATAATCAAACTTAATGATCCCTATGTGTTTCTTTTTGTTTCGTTCATTCAGGGTCTATGGCTCCGTTTAGAAGATGCCGAAGTGTTTTTCTATTCAACAAGTCGAATCAATTCCGATCAACGTTTTCAAATCGAGCAACGTCCTATCCTACATATTAATAATGGAACATCATACGAAATAATGACATATTCATTGACAATTGATGATGTACGTTTAGATGATGGCGGGACATATTCATGTCAAGAAGATAACAGAATTCTCAAACTATTTCTTCTGAATATTGTTGGTAAGTATGTTCATCATCATCCGTTTATGACATATATCTATATCTTACATTTGATAACAGTGCATTACATCATTCGATTCTCTCTCTCCCTCTCTTTCCAAAGATTTCAATAGAGAAGAAAAGGAATTAAAACGAGACGATGATTAGTCATCAGAGTCCTGTTGTCCATTGTTCAGTACTAATGAACATTGGGTCAGCATTTACGTTTTGTTTCTCAAGTGGACACTGAATATCCTTGTTCCTTCTTTTTATTTGATTAGAACGACCCTACTTTGTAACACATGAATATACAACATTATTACGTACGCAAATCGGTAAAAATGTGTCTATTGCATGCGAAGCACAAGGCAAGCCCAGTCCATTTGTCAGTTGGATAAAAAAGATCGATGGTAGAGATTAAAAACAATAAGAATCTTTCATTCATTTCTTTTGTTTGCTCTTCCTTTCATCAGACGATCAGCCCAAAACGATGATCAATTGTACAACTACGCCTACCACCTGTCAATTGAATCTCCTCAATGTTAATCGTTGGCATCGCGGCGTTTACGAATGTGTCGCAACGAATTCGATCGGTACCATTGGACGATTTTATACTCTAGATGTTCAATGTAAGTTATACTGAGGACAAAACAAGCATCTAATGACACCCATTGTCTTATTAGTTCCTCCTGATGTGTATAGTTCAAAAGTAAAATCATTTCATTCAATTGGTGATACAATTACGTTTGAATGTTTGATTGATGCTAATCCGGAACCGGATATACGGTGGTTACATAGATTCAACGATGATATTAATCAAGAAATGGATCTCTCTCGGCAATATAATCAAGGATTTTATAATAATAGAAGACGAGATGGTCCGATTTGGTCAATTACCCAAGAGAAAATCAATTCCACTCGATGGAAAACTATTCTTTTTATCAAAGTAAGACAATAGTCAATGTATTCTATCAAATGAATCCGACACAATTTACTTTAGCATATACCAAAGCGATTTTTCAACTCAAAATTTATCTGTCGTGCGAAGAATCGTCACGGACAAAATGAAAAATCGATCACCGTCATTCAAAATCAGCATCATCATATAATTTCGAAAAAACATCGTCATACATCCCTTTCAACAAGAATCCCTACAACAAGTCTCCCAAAACAATACAGTGCAGGTGAATATCAATCCACCAGTACAGTTCGTAAGTGATCTTTTCCAATAGAATCACTTCAAATCTTCATTGATTATTTCTTTAGACTTTTTCTCCCAAGAAACAGATGAACTATCCAATGATTCACAAAAACTCTCACCATATTTATACTATTCACTTCTTTTAACTTTCTATTCATTTCTATAATGAAACAAAGCTCTATACTCGCATTTTGTTCATCTTCTCTCTCTCTCTCTCCGTCCGTGATCCATCGAAGAACTCTTTTTTTTCAGTATTAATATATATGTTTGTTTTCTCATTTTTTCGTCATCGATTACTCTCACGAAAGAAAATAAACATATCTATTGTATAAAAAAAAGACCAATCAAGTACCTCATTGTTTTCAAGACAATGACAAATTGCTCGCCGTTTAGCTTGTCAAAAATATTTTTAATTATGCCAATAACTCTTGACATATCACGTTCTTCTATTAATCTAATAAAACAAATATTCATTTTGTCAAATGACCGTGAGTGGGCCACACCATAATTCGCGATTAGCATTAAACCGATGATCACTTTTCCCTTCCGGTTGATTCAATTAACGATTGCATCATCGAATGAGACAAAACTAAAAAGCAGCTACTGTTTCCGAGAGATGTCCTATATTTAAAAATGCATGACAATGACAACGATAAAAAAACCGCGGGCGCACGACAGAGAGAGAGAGAGAAAGAAAGATAGTCAGAAGTAGAAAAACGACTAGTCGAATGAGTATCGAACATGAGATTCGCTATTCATTCATTTTCTTATCGAGAGATGATTGCACGAAGACGAAAAGTTTCATTCTCTGTTCAACACAACAAGGCGCACAAAGAGAGCACGAATAGTCAATTTTGTGCTTTTCATCTTGAATAAAATACTGAATGGACAATGTCCAGTGATAGATATTCTTAGAACGACACACGCACAACATGAGATTAATAAAATAGACGAGATCAATGGACATCTGACTTGATTCTTGATTTTTCTTTCGCAGTTTCACTTCACTTCATTCGGTTATTTGTATCATTGGTGCCATCGGTATCCATACGACAAACTTGTCGAATCCAAGATGAAACATCTTGATTATCACTTTCGGTTTCGTATCGTTTGTAGAACGAATGATGCTGAATTGAGGAAGTAAAAGAAAAGACTGAGTTTGAAGGAGATGTCAAAATTAACTTACTAAAAGAGTATTTAGATCAGCGCGTTCAGTTGTACTTTTCTTCAAACTGAAAATGTTTAACGTTAGATGAAAAGTCAAAGATCAAACAAATGTTTCATTACCAGCGATCGACAAAATCATAGAATTCTGCCGAGAAATGTGATCGACATAGACTCGGTGGTGTTTCATTAACAATCCATTCCATCAATTCAAATATTGCTAAACCTTTATGACAACCGTATCCTAAATGTGATATTATTACATTTGACTCAAATTCAAATATTCAATGACAACAACTCACCTTCAGGTCGAGGTCGATTACCATGTGGATCTTCTTTGAATAAATCATCAATGTCTTGACTTGACGGTGGTGGAATCGGGTATCGACCAACAGCCATTTCCACAAGCGACAGACCCAGTGACCATATATCACTCATTACTCCATAATGTGCACCTTCAAGTCTCTCCGGCTTTGAAGAATGAACATTATTACCCGATACGATTTGAAGAATATAAAGTTTTCTTACCGACATGTATGAACGAGTGCCAATAAATGTATGTAAGGTTGAATCAATCAATTGTGCACTTACACCAAAATCGCATAGTTTGATTTCACCTAGAATCGATGAATCATGTTCTTCAATGTAGTGAATGTACTTGAAAATGAATTTGACCTTGATGATTGACAAGAATATTTGATGGTTTGATATCTAAATATTATGAATGAATTAACAAGAATAAATATTCATCGAATGAATGTGTACCTCGATGCATGATTCGATGACGTTCACGTAAATAACTGAGACCACGGAGAACCTTTTGAAAGACGAATTTGATTCATTCGATTAGATGACATTTCGATTGACTTACAGCAACAGTTATTTTACCCAGAATATGTTCAGGTATGCGCATGACTTTCTTCAATATCAGATCCAGTGATCCTCCGTCCTAAGAAAAAATCGTAAATTTTATCAATCGAAAAGTTAATTAAGCGTATAATTGAGACTTTTAAACGTTAATTTTACATATGTCGAAACGCAATTTCACATATAATTAACTAATAGATACCGATAAACTTGTTTGTTTAGAAAGAAAAACTTCAAAATCTATTTCCGCGATTTTTAGTATGAGGTGTTTGTTTTCTACTTACCATATACTCCATACAGATACTAATTTGTGCTTCCACAGCAAATGCGCCATAGAAACCAACGATGTACGGAGAATTGCATTGATGAAGAACCTAAAAACAATGCATTGAACAAGTTTATTCTCACGATGAAGATCATGTTGTACTTTTAATTCACGAATAATTTGTGTTTTTAAAGCCGGTTTCACTTCCAAATAGATCAACTACAATACGAGACGAATATTCATAGTAATGAACCATTTCACAACTTGTTTCTTTCATACTTTTCTTGCCATGATTTTCTCTGTTGGTTTATGTCGAACTTTCCAAACCACTCCGCCATTTCCTTGACCTAGCTCACATATATTTACAAGATCATCTTGTTTTAATTCTCCCACAGCACGTTTTGATTTGAAAAACTCTTCCATTCGATCTTTTTGCTTGTCAGTGCAATCCAATTGATTGAATTCTTCTTGTAAACGTTCAATGCAAACATCTGGAATACTAAAGCCAAAAGAACATAAACTTCAATCATGAAACACTTGTGATTCTTACCCATTTTCAGTATGATTCTGTTCACTGGGATCTTTTGGTACTTCCGGTAGTGTTAAACCTAATTTATTCTTTCCTGATGATATGATTTCATTGATGGGCATTTTAGTTTGTAATCAAATGATCAATCAGATAAATCTCTTAAGATAGAAATATCATTAGCAGAATTGCAGATGCGTCAAATTATATATTGACAACATGATAAACAAGATGATACGAGCGCCACTTTCGATGTCATTTGTACACGAATATTTACTTATTGGTAAATTTATGAATAAATCATCGATTATTCTCAGAATTAAATCGAACTTTTTGAATAAGAAAAAGTCGAATTTTTTTAAGATGAGCTTTCATTCGTCGATATTCTTGTCCAGTGAGATTGAAGTGAAATTATTAAGCAATAGGTTTTTTTTCAAATTCAAATCAATTTGTACTAGTCCAATAAATGTCGAATTATCAAGGCCGAAAATCGGAATATACGCCAACGGTCTACACACGTTATTTTGAACGAACTGAAACTCCTAAACAGTCGAATGGTCATATCTATTTCGACGACGAGCGCGACGAAAAAGCGTCAAATTATCAAATAAAACGTGATCTTATATTTAAACGATTATTCCCTTCCAAATATGCTCAATCAAATAATGAACAATCTGAAGCCGACAAGTAAAATCTTTTCTACCAAAAGAAAACACTCGATTTGTCCTTTATGTAACTAGAAATGAACCAAAGAAAACTAATACTTTGTCAAATAATGATGCTGCTCAGCCATTAGGTGATTTTATTCCACTTTCTAGTTCAAAGTAAAACATTCAATCAACACATCTCATTTCATTCTGATCTCTTCGTCCCCCAATAGAAAACAACCAATATCTGAAAAAGATATCACACTTTCCAGTTCAGATGAACTTAACGATGATGATGATGATGATGTTTTAGTAGAGTACGTATTCACCAATTTCACCGAGATCTTCGACAACATTTTTCGAACTTTTAGAGCACAACTGCCGACAGTCGCACATGAATCAATTATTGGTCATGTTCATCCTCGTACAACAATCGAAAACGTTCGAGCAATTCTCATTCGTGAATTCTATCAACGTACCAGTGATTCGCATACGGAATGGTTGAAATGCAAAATGGAATTGCCCAGAGAATACATTAATCCGAAGTATTATGCTGATTTTCAGCGACGATATAGGAAAGATATTCAGAGGAATGCCACGGATAAGAAGAAATTGAATTCAACAAAAACTAAAACTGATAATGGTTATCATGCTTTTAATTCAACGAAAACTAACCAAATTACCAAAGAAACTACTGTTAAATCTGAGAATGGTAAGGCGAGACTTTCTAAGAAATTTCGACAATATGAATTGAAATAAGAGAGAGTGTCTATTTTTGGTTTTTAGACGAAATCATCGAAACTTCGTACATAAAATCGGTTAAAGGCAATTCATCTTCATCACCCATTGTTCTTTCCAACAGTGCTTCTGTTGAATCCAAGTCTCCACCTGAATTTATCGTTCTTGACACCGAAGACGATGATAATGATAATAATCTCGATTCCACTACAAACACCTCGTACTTCATCGATCGTTCGTCGACATCATTCGCCAGCGCATTTCAACCAACAACTGACACATCTAACAATGATTATCACGAAGAAGATTCCAAATACGCGCAGTTACCATCCCGTGCGACGTCTTCATCAACTGTGATTCGTCCTATTCTCAGTAAACATCAACGACGTCGACAAAATCAAACGAAACCGTCGACCAAACCGCTTGTCTCTGCAATCGATCGCATTATCGATCATATGGATCAATCGAAAACCTTAAATGATTCACATACAGCAGAAGAACAAAATCTTCTCATAAAACAAGTTAAAAAGCGCAAGAAAAAGAAGAAGAATAAGTCAGTTCCTGCTAGTTAAATCGTCGCCATTTGTTTGTTTTTCTTGTTTGTTATACGAGTAACTGCATAAAGTCTTTCCTTTGTTCTTCTTGCATCAAGACATTTGTTTGAAATTTAGAAAAGAAAAGAAGTTGAGTTTAATACATATTTATATTTCTTTATAAATGGAAAAAACGAAAAAAAAAAACTCTCACATTTGACTTTTCCACGATAAAAACGGAATGATAACACAGTTAAATACTGTTTCTGAATTTTAGTTTTTCACTACCACAATATATAAAAGAATTAAAGCAAAAAACGAGAAAAAAAACGAACTGCCACCGTAAGACAATGAACAAAAGAAAAACGAATGAAAGGAGAAAAAAAATATTTGTAATAACAATATCAAAACTCGAGAAAAATGTACGTCTGTGTCATGTACGGGTGTTAGTTGCTTTTTCTATTCGATTAATAACTCTTTAACATTTTCAACCCCATGAAGCGGATCTGGTTGAACAAGTGTTCCATTGAAATGAAGTTTCATATGTTCTCCAAGCTTAGACGACGATGTTGTATGAGCAATAAAAGAACAAAATGGACATGATTGATTGTTTTGCAGATGATTCGAATGATCAGTATAGATATGCATGGTAAACTGTTCAAGATTTTGGAAATTACTTGATGTTGATGGTACACATAATGGACATTGAAAAATATTTCTAGTTGAATCGACCGGTAAGTTGCTATCGTCATTATCCATCTCTTCTTCTTCATCAACATCATCATCACCACCGCCAATACCTGAGGAAGAGTCGATATCAAATTCTTCGTCATCATGTTCGAGACGACGATGAAGTTGTAGTGCTTCGGAACGATCACATTGATATGAACACATTGGACATTGATGCTGTTCAATAACAGTTGCACTTGATGTTCGAATGACAGACGGAAATTCAGTTGGCATTTGACTAGTTGGATGCGCGATTGTTATATGATGAATCATGGACTTGGAAGATAATACTGCATAAGAACAGAGGGGACAACTCACACCTTGGCCAGTTAAGTGAAGTGTAAGATGACGTTGAGCGGAATCGAAGTTCGAACGTTTCCATGGACATTTTGAACAAATGTAAGCCACAGTGGAATTATTGTCTTCGTCTTCATCGCTTTCTTCAGCATCGGAATGCTTATATGTCGATTGATTCTGATGATTTCCATTAGATTGTTTGAAATTCATTGGCATGGTCACTTGATGATTTGGTTTAAGAGACAGATCTAATGGTGCGTCGCCGTCATCACTGTGCGAAGGTGATGTGGTCAACAGAAGACGTGAGACAATATTCGATGAATTGGGTAATTGTTTAAACTAAACGGAGAAGAAAAATTTAAATAGGATAAGAATGAATAGTCTGCGTGTTTACTTCATCTTTTGGGTTTGATAGAACTTGATTGTAATTTTTAGTGAGAATTTTTGGTTCATGTTTCACTTTGGGTTTATTCAGACGTCTTGTATCATCATTAGTTGATAATGGCATTGAAAGGTTTCTCTTTAATTTATTCGAATCCATCGGTGGTGTCCCACCATTTGTATTACTCTGTCGAAACGAAGATTAGAAATGAATTGGACGAGAGAAAGAAGTATTTGACTTACATATTGCAATGAACCATCCTTTGGTGTGAATTCTTCTTCAGCTTTAGCCCAATCGTTCCATGTGCGAAATGTTCGTCGCCGTAATTCTTTGCCAAATGTATTTTCATATGTTTCGATAGTCGCACGTGCTTCTTGTTCAGTCATCATGATCATATCTAAGAACACAAATCATACATATCACATTGGTTTTCAATTAGTTTACCTTTATTATGATCAGGCTCGGTTAGGCTATGTCTGATTCTAACGTGTCGGATCATATCTGTTTTCCAATTTGAACGATAGAAACAATGGCGACATTTTAAGCGTTTAATACCGAATTTCGGTTGTACAGCGTAGAGACCAGCATTGATTTTCGAACCTTGTAGTGACAATATAGCTTCTTCGACTGCAGGAGGAAATTTGGCTTTTGCTAATGCACTTGTTGGTGATAATGGAGCGGTCATTGGGATTTTCGTTACGGTTGCAATGGTTGTTTGATGTCCATTTTTGTGCTTCGATTTCTTTGAATTCAATTTCAAAGTGTGATCATTTAGTGCTGACCGACACTGGGTTAACATATGAGCATTGGGCTGATCAGAATGTAAATCGTTGATATGCTTCTGGATATTCCATGGTACATTAGATGTAAATTCGCATACGGAGCATTTATATACGAGCGCTATTGAACCGTTGATGGTTGGATTCAATGCACGAGCGTTGTCACTCTCATCGTCTTCATCGTCTGGATCTTGTTGACGAAGGAAATCGACTTGTCCATCAGTACCAGTGTCATTACATGAACTACTCACGGACGATGATTCGGAATCGTGATTATCAGATTTATTCAAAAAATCTCCTAATCAAACAAAAGAAAATCGATATATAGATGACAGGTATTCGTAATTATTACCATTTTGATAGGAAAATGCTTCATCATTGATCGGTGTTCCATCTGGCTGTATGTCAAGGACAGAGGCGGTTTGCAGTGTATGAAAATGTTTGATATGCTAGAAGAATAATGCAACTTCATTAGAATCTGATCGATTTGAGAATTAAAAGAAAAGACATACACGAATAATGACCCACGTGTGTTTCGATTGCAACGGGCACAGCGAACAACGAAATCGTTTCAATGGTGGTGTGATTTTCTGTAGTTTGACAGCTAATTCGGCTGGTAATTCGATGACATGTGCATCGGGTTGATCGGGATGTTTTGCACGTATGTGTCTTTCAACTACCCACTTGTAAGTACCTTGTTGATGACATGAACTACATTGGAAAACGCGAACGGGCGCAAAATTTGGTGGAATAGGTAGAGCTGATGGATGCTGTTGGATGAAATTCACCTCCGTTTTCTTCACTGTTTTGATTTTCTCTTTGCGTTCTTGTTGCTCAAGTAAGTTCACATTTGGTTTGGTGATGATATTCAGAGTGTCTTCATCATCATCGATTGCTCGATCGTCATTAGATGGAAATGGATGTTCAAGATTGGATACGGTTACGTGACTTTGATGTTCAGATTCTTGTCGAACCATTTTTATGACTTTAGATTCAACATTCGGATGTTTCCGTGCTTGATGTTTTCTAATCGAAACGAAAAAAAAGATGCAATTCGAAAATCGATGAAACGATAAGCATCAATTACCGAACATCTCCACCGTAATTGGATGTATAATCACAATAAGGACAACCGAAATATCGCACAGGTTCATCCGGTTCACGAGAGATATTCGAACTACTCATAATACCATTGATCGATGATCCATGTCCACTGGCTTGTGTTGACATAGTTTCATCTCCATCAGTCGTATCGAATAAAAATCGTTGAATATAATCATTTGAATTTATACTGTATCGATGATGTTTACGACGAATATGAAATGAACAATCACCTATGAAAGAAACCTTTTCGAATCAAAAACATAACGACATGTCTGCCGTTTACCTCGATATTTGTACAAACGATTGCATAGTAAACATCGATAGTTCTTATCACGAATATGCCCTATGATATGTAGTTTGAATTGTTCAATGTCTGCGGTCTTATAATCACAATAAGGACAATTTGTTGCCGCATTTGCATCGGATGGTGTTTCATCTAAGAAAAACGACGATTGAAATAATTATGCGGATTGAATTCGATTTACCTAGCTGCTCAGATGGTTTGTCTAATGAATCGGTCTCATCGATCTTAGACATATCTACTTGCTCTTTACTGTTCTTATTTACTTCGAGATCAGATGATTCCATTTGATTGGTTTGTGATGTAAGAATGTCGAACGTTTCTGGTCCATCATAGTTCGATAAATCAATACGATGTTTTCGCTTTGCATGTCGTATCAAATGTCCAAGACGATGATATGTTGAACCGCATGTTGGACATATAAGAACAGCTTTTGGCGACATGGTTGTTGGATTCGACGATGAATCACGTTCGTCATCATCGTCTTCATCCGACGTATCTGAGTCGTCACCTTGTTTTGAATTATTATCATCATGGTCATTGACAAAGACATTCGGTGGTGTAGTTGGAGACAATGTGCGTCGAACTCGTTTGACTCCGAATGGATGATCTACGAGAAAAATGTAATGTGTGTTTCAACTAGAATTATGTAATCCTTTTCTTCGACGGAAAAGTCTTTCGTTTTGTCTTTCTGTCAGATAAGGAGAAGAATTTCGAGTTCGGTTGACCGGAAAATTTCAAATCGAAAGATGTTCAATAAATACCTTTTGTTTGTTTAATACCATTCAATGACGATTGAGGCTAGATAAACATAGATAATATCGAATGATTGTACGATAGAAAAAGCGATCGAACGAGGTTAATGTACGAAATTTACCTGTTCATCATCAGGCGCCTCGCGTTTGCCGGCCTTGGTAGTAATGTTCGATGATGATGATGATGATGATGACGATTGTATATGTGATGGTAGTGGTGCATCTTGACACCCGTGCCCGTGCGTATCTGAATGCGTATACATATGTGAAGAGTAGATCAAGGTGACATTAAATTTATTTTATACTTGTTAAATGATTTTCAAGTGCTTGTAAATTGTCTGAATTGAATGGACAATAGATACAAATATAAGCTGTTGATGCATCGTCAGTCATCACCGGTGCTTGGCAAAATGGAAAAGTGAAAAAAACAACAAATGACGATTAGATTGAAACAATCTACAAACGAAACAGATCAATAACGATTTATTCGAGGGAAAAAAAAACGAGAAAAAATGCTTCATCCATATACATATGCACATGTCAACTGTGATTGATCATCATACGTGCACACTCATTCACGATCTATTCTTTGAGAAATACATCATTTGATTTCTCTTCTCATCGTCTTCATTCTTCAATAACAACAACAACAACAGTATCATTTTACGTCATACAGGTGTATTTCAATGAATATCAACTTGCGAAGCTTTTTATCAAGAAGGAAAATATGAAAGTCTTATTCTCGAATTTGATCAATCTAATAATGATAATTTATGATTAGTTCTATAATTTGAATATTTATCACATGAAAACAAGTATTAATATTAACTGTATCTAGTAAATGTTACGTTTTTCTTGATTTGTGCGTATAGCTTTCTATCCTTACCTAGTTATTGATGATCAATCATCGGAGAGAGGATCATAAATGTCATATTCATACAAAAGAACTCGGATCTAAAACTGGAAATAAAGAGATAGAGAGAGAGAATATCTCCTAGCAATCAGTATGTTGAGATTCAGTTGAGAAATTCTTCGAAAATCGATATCACTAGTAACGGTTGAATTATAGAAAGCTTCATACGATTTGTAATAAATGTACATATGCATACATATTCGATAATGATGGGCACGTATAGATAAGACAAAAAAGAGAAAAAGAAAAAAACATCTTTTTTTACATCTTCGTTTTCTCGTATCCTGTAACACTAAGAGAGAGAAAAACGATGTAAGGCGCAACATTCTTTTCGTCTTCTTGTTCTTCATTATATACATTCATACTCATGTTCTTACGTCTTTTCGTTCTCTGTCTCTCTTTCTCCTCTTTCCCTGTTCGTCTTCTTTCGACGTGCACACATATATAGATTCGTATTGGCGTGATTATAGAACATGTCGAGCAAAGACGAGAAGAAGGAAGAAGAGAGAGAGATGCGCACGTCTATAGCACATATGATGCGCTTATGCACACGCAGTTTTTAAAAAAAATGAAAAAGAAAAGACAGAGAAAGAGAGGAGTACATTGAAGGCGAAAGACGAAGGCCAAAGACGTGTATATGTGTGTACATAGATACATCATCGCCTACTTTCATTGTGATCTTCCAATCATTATCATCTTCATCTTGTTCTTTTCTCCTCACTTCCAATGGAAAAAGGTGTAATAGGAAAACACTGACAATCTTGTCAGATATTATACAGACAACAACCGAAAAAAGACATGATCAAGAAAAGAAATCGATTTTTCGCACATATATACATACATTTACTAACATACTAATGGTTTCGACTTTTACCTGTGCATGAATATGTGTGTATAAATACATACAAGTATTCGTACGCATGTCGTTACCACTTTAGCTCTTATAGGTGGAAAAAAATTAATTGGCCATGAAAGTGAATACTCAGTTGTAGAAAACTAATGAGAGTTTTCACACTTCCAATAAAATAATGATTTATGAAAAACATTTAATTTTTCATATGGCGTTGACAAGTCAGTGGAACTAATAATTGCTAATGAAAATGTAATGAAATGAAATTGTTTCTGATATTAGTCATATTTTCGAATCAAGAATACTTACGACAACGAGATATCACATCAAATTCATTTATCATCTCGCGATAAAATCGTCTATTTGTGTCTTGTTCTTCTTCTTCCCAATTTCAATATATGTGAAAAAGACAGAGAGAGAGAGAGAGAGCATATACGAAGAGAAAGGGTTTAGATTTTTAGTCCTTTTTTCTTCTTTAAATTCAAATATGAAATTGGTAGCGATAATAGTAAGTCACTACTGACAAAGAAGAAGAAGAAGAAGAAGGAGAAAAGATTTTTTAACATGACGAGAATATACGCAGATGTACTTTTCATTTATGAAGAGAGTATAGAGATATATATTGAGGAGATTTAGTGGTTCTATGTTTGAAAAGCAAAGTGAGGGGATCGAAGCACAGATGGTTCGAGAATGGAAAATGTGAAATAAAAAAAAACGGGCAAAGAGAGAATAAGAGAGAAATACGAGACTGATTTCTAGTCAGAGTATGGCTGCAGATGGTAGTGAAAGAATTCGTACGTTTCACTCATTCTCAAGAATA
Organism: Adineta ricciae; assembly: GCA_905250025.1. Classification (NCBI taxonomy): domain Eukaryota; kingdom Metazoa; phylum Rotifera; class Eurotatoria; order Adinetida; family Adinetidae; genus Adineta; species Adineta ricciae. The sequence continues at coordinate 85,679 of CAJNOJ010000187.1, forward strand.
GAAAGATTCTTGATGGCAATATTTCTCTTATATTGTCTGCATATGTGTGTCTATGTGTTCTCTTGTTCTATGTCTGTATTTGTTAAAAAATGCTTACAGAAAAAGTCTACGCGAGAGCACTAGTCGAAGAATATTTTACTTTCTAAACAATCCTCAGTATCTTTATTCGATTAGTCAAAGAACAAAGCCGAGAGATACAGAAATGTCGATAGAATATCTCTCATCATAAAGATAGACTCTGATAAAGTCATCTAGATCCAAGACTTCTTTCTTTTTTCAGCTTTTTCGTATTATGATGTATGACTGTATATGTGATAGACTCTATCTCGTCCAAGGAATATGAATACCAACATCAATAGTTTACGTCTATGCACACGAATACACATAGGAAAAGAGAGACCGAGAGGAAAAAAGTAATGTTCGAACGCGAAAGTGGATGCATGGATGGTTGACTGAGAAGAATTATAATCATTTACTTAAGATTTTGCTCTACCTACTGCAATGTTTCTATACATAAAGAAAGAGAGCAGGACTACTTACAATCGAAGAGAAGAAATGCAAGAGTTTTATGCTCTACCGATTCAAAAAGGGTATATATATATATATATATATGCATGTCAGAAGGGAAGAGAAAAGGAAGCAGGGATTAAGTTCATGTGCGCACAAGTGAGTTTCAAATAATTCTAGTCCTTCCCGTCTTTTGCTTTTCGAGATTTTTTTCTCTCGTCTGTATGTACATGAATGTATATACCATTCCTCCTCGAGCGCAGAAAATGTTGTACAAAATGTATTAAGCAAAGAGAATGAGGAATATTATGAAAAAATGCATTTGAGAGAGTTTATCGATATATAACAGGATCGAAAGCGCAAGAAACTATTTTCGAAACATGTATTCGCCTATTTCTTCTCATTTTTTTCTTCCCAATCATGCTCTCTCACTCTTCTTCCTATTTCAATCGAAAATCGTCCGGATGAATGAGTTTCATGTAGGTTACGCATATTGATCCAGGTAGATGTGAATATGCATCCAAATGCACATTCGATCAGTGAATTAACAGAAGCCTATGTAGGTATGTCGTTATACTTACTTCGATATTCTCCTTTCAATGTTCTTGATATTTGATAAATTGATCACGAAAAAAGTAACATATTCTCTCGTTCGATTTTTTTATCAATGCTGGAACATATGTTTAGAAAGTAGAAGTATAGAAGAAGAAGAGACGTTGTGTTCAGTAAAGAATACCATTAAAGGAAAAAAAAATGAAAAACAAAAAGGCAAATGAAGAAAAGGAAGTCAAGAGACATGTACAATGATACACACAAACACAAAACACATGCAAGTCGAGTACTTTGCTTTCATACTATTCACATGTAGTAGAAAATCCAATGCAATCGTATTGATATCTCTTTGCATGTAATATGAAGTCAATGTCAAAGAAATACATGAACTACAAAGACGGGTTTATCACTAAGATGAACAACTAGACATGAACATAGTGATTTAATAACGTCGTGGCTGTATTGGTTGTGTAACAACGTAGTGTGATTCGTAAGTACGTGCTTGTCCTGTTGGATGAAGGACAAGTCCAGGAGGTGGGGCTTGTTGAGCTACATAAGCAGTTGTATGATGAAGAGATGGTGGTGGTACTAATGATGCGTGTTGTTGAGATGTTGGAATAGCACTAACAGGTACACCAGGATGATTGTAAATGTGACTTTGACCAGTCGTATTACCACGTGCTGATGGAGGTGGAGGAGGTGGTTGATTTGATGAAAGCATTGGAATACGTTGATTACTGATAACATTTGTACGAGATCGATCGTGAGCTGGCGGTGGTACTTGTGATGAAACATGTTGCCAACTATAAGGATCAACGACCGGTGGGTGAACAGGTGCTAAAAAAGTTGAAAAATTTTTCAATTAAAAGGATCAACCCGACTAAACCATCTCACCTTTAACAGATAGATCACCATGATGATGTTGCGCTCTAGATGGCGGCGCAGCTGACCATAAGCCTTGCGGCTGCTGTTGTTGCATTGATGGCGATGTATCGGAGAGATATTGATTAGATAAATATTTATGAGCATCTAAAATAACGACACTACACATTGTTCATCTCGATCATTTTCTGTATTTGTTTACCCTCACTATAATGCGTGCTATCACGTGCTTTTGGCCGTTCCCAATGTGCAGTTTCCATTGGTTCACGACGTAATGTCGAAGTTGGAGGTGGCGAACGATCACGACGTTGTGCTTGTTGAAGGAATTCTCGACCATCAAATCGTTCTCGAGAATGTGGCCGTCGAAGAAGTGCACTGTTATTAGTCGGTGATGTAGCATTGTTTCGTGAAGAACGTTCATAAACAGTACTAACAGACGATGTCGGTGGCAAAGCCATATCTCGACCACGCTGCGGTAATGCATTGTATGGATCGACTGGTCGATTTTGATGCGATGATGGAGGAAGATATCGTGGATTATTGTTTGTATTACTTGAAATAATTGTTGATGGAGAACTGAGAACCAGACTCGAACTGGACGAAGAAATATCTGAATCACGACCAGCAACGCGATCGCGACTAAAGAAAACAAAAAGACAGGAGAAGAGTTTATTTTTCTAGGATGCTTTCCGTATTCTGGCACTTACAACATTGTCTCACGTTGATTATTCATATTGTTACTGTATGGTCGTTTGGCTTCGGAATAATAATCACGATTTGTTTCACCAAGCGATCGATCCCGTCCACGTTCGTTACTTGTGTTCGATGACGATCGATGATCGTATCCTTTACTTGAATTATCGTTATTATTGTTTGAATTTTGATAATGTGATGAACGCTGTGAATCACGCGGATGTTTATTATCATGATGAGCTATTCGATGTAATTTTTCATCGCGTAATTTCGCTTCTGCTTGCTGTTGACGATGTTTAGCTTCATCAGCTAAGCGTCTTTGTTGTTTATCGAGTTCTCGTGCTTGATCTTGTTTTTCTTTTTCTAGGGCTAGTCGCGTTCGTTCGATTTCTAAACGTTCACGTTCAAGAACTAGAAAAAAAAGAACAGAGCATATGAATGACTTCGAATGAAGGCGAAAAGAACTTACATTCGAACTCTCTTCGCACTCTTTCACGTTCTTCGGCTAATCGTCGTTGTTGCTCTTTGATTTTCTCTTCTTCCTGTTGTTGAACAAGTTGTTTATGTACAAGTATTTCTTTCTCATGTCGCAAACGTTGTTCATTTTGATGTGTTGAACGACGATCACTATCATATGAATTGGATGACGCTGAACGATGAGTGTCTTTCGACTGAAAGTGAAATAAAAAGATTAGTTCACGCATGTTAGTTTAGTTCAAAATTGTTTACAAATGAGTCTTTCGATTTATCGTATTTGTTTGTTGTACTGTGAGATGTTGTGCGTGGTTTAGATTTATCACCAGATAATGAATGATGATAATCGGGTTTTGTTGATGTCGAAGTTAAACGTTTTTCATTAGAACGACTACGGTGCGAAGTTGATGATGAGGATGGTTTCGTTTTAGATGAATCTAACGATGATCTCTCCGGTCGATCGGGATATTTCTCATTTGAGCGATTGCCACTGGACGATTTATAAGAAGATTCTAAAATGTACGGCAAATTGTTGGTCGATGTACGAATATTCTTCTCTTTAACATTCAAATTTCAATCTTGAATCAATTATCATACCTATTCGTTCGCTGGTTCGTGGAACATCTGACCGAGACGCATGTTGTTTATTTGATTGACTATTATTGCTACTAGACGACGTCCTTCTTGGATTGGAATCCAATGGTTTTCGAGATGATATATTATTTTCATTGGATTTTTTCACATCGTGAGTTGATAGTTTCTTCTTATTATCGTTCGACGTTGACGCTGGCCGTTTTTTTGATGACACATTGTGATCAGTATTGACCGATTTACTGTGATTATTCGTATTCGAATCGCGTTTTTTAAACGAATCACCTGTTGTTGATGATGATGACTTATGATTCGACTGATCTGATGATCTCTTATGCGCACTCGATGAAATAGAATCACTGTGTGACTTTGATTTCGATGATGACGAAGAACGTTCTGGTTGATCATGCATTTCCTACAAAATTCAAAGCGATTGTAGACTTTCAAATTCTTAGAAAATTATTTTCTGATGAACACGCCTCCTGAGACATGACAATTCAGTTCTTTATACATACTCGATCGACATAGATTTTCTTTCCATGTAATTCTGTTTGATGCAACGCATTAATACACTTTTCAACATCATCCGGTGTCGCTAGAGTAATGTATCCAAACCATTGTGACGAACTGGATCCAATGACTTTAGTTGTTAATACCTATCGTATAAAACTCTAAAGATATAATAATCGTGAAAGAAATGTTTATTACTTTTCCGTGTTTTGAAAATAAGTCTTTCAAATCGGATGCATGAGTTTCTTTGGCAATATTTGATACCCAAAGATGACATTGATTACTTTTTTTCGGTTGTTCGTCTGTTGATCCTTGTTGTTTGTTCTCACTGATAATTACAAAATGAAAGTTAGATCGTATTCTTTGGAAAAGAAAAAACCTCAACGAAAGAAACAAAAATCTGTTCGCGCAACGAAATGATTAATAATAATAAATAGAGAATAGAAGAACAGATTCGATTGGGCCATCGTTGTTGGTTCGTAGACAAAAACAAAATTTTTGGTTATTGAATAGTTGCCATTGCCGTTGGTTTGTTGTACAAAAAAAGTCAACAAAAACACGCATACACACACACACACATTCACAAAATCTGTTCAATGTATTCAGAATAGAGACGAAATCGATTGATTACCTTTTTGACAGGTTCTCATTATCAGTCGAGAGATTTGTTGTTGGCAATGACGTCGTCAATTGATGATCTCCGCCATGATTTGAATCCGACGAAATGTGTTGATCATGCGCTGCTGTTATGGAAGTTCTCGTGTGAGTAGCGTCCGACGAATCGGCTGAATCTTTTATATATGGATCTTCATCTGATGAGGAACACAGTGGTTGCGTAAGACCATGATCGATGTTATCATTACTATATTCGTCGTCGTGTTTAGTTGTTGTTTGATCAATTGAAGAAAAAATATTTTCATTTTGTTGATCGTCGACAATTTGTCTCAAATCGATTGTATCCATTTGATTGATTTGCTCATCGTTGGTGTCGAGTGTCGTCGATGGCGCTGCTGTTGAATGGATTTGCTCTTTGAAACAATATGGATTTACTTTTTTTTTCAAGATTTCTGCCTATCTCATCGACAGAGAAATATAGATGAATCTGTTTTCCAGAATAGAAGAGCTTTCCGATCAACTAGTTTTCTTAGATAAGTTTTGTGTTGAATCGAACGCAGGTAGAATATGTAGAGATGAATAAGGATGAACAAAATGTCAAATTATCGAGAAAACAGAAGGAGAATTAGAAAGTGACTAAGTTGTTCAAAAAAATAGCCAAAAACAAAATTGCAGAAGATCTTGTGATTCTCACCTGAATTTTCAATGTTTAATGCTTGATCAGAGCTAGTCTAAATAAAATAAAGAATGAAAACGAATGTGTAATTCAATATTTCTCGTAATCTCAATTCAACAATGACGTAAGACAATCAATAAAACTAAACTGTTCTTTTCGTACAGAAGAATCTCATTAACATAAATATTACACTTCTCGCTATGTGTTTATGAAGAAACATACCTCCATTGCGGACGGTTCTTGTCCATATGAGCCGTTTTCATCCGATGGCATTGATTTCAAATCACTAATTGTATCGAATGAGTAACTTTCTGGGTCAAGATTACGATCGATCAAAGCCTAGAAAATTCCGATAGAAAGACAAACAACAAAAATCTCTACTAATAAGACTTTACCTGCCGTAATTTTTCCAGGAGTGATCCTTTCAATTCTTTCTTATCATAAAATATATTAAACAAGCGTAATTCACGTTGTAAATCAGCTACACGTAAGTCTGCTAGTTTTCGCTGTTTGCTGGAATTTGTTGTAGATGTCATTGACATAAAACAATTGGATTGCACGAACAATAAGACAATGAGTTTATAAACATCTACAATTGAACTTTTCGCATGAAGATTTCATCTATGTTTGCATGAATTACAACTGACGAACACGTTCTGCTTTTTTGTTTATTATGAGTTCACATACGTGCAGCAAAAGGGAAGATGGAATTTCATCCATTATGAATCAAAACAAACCTCTCGAAAGATAGATGGCGCCAGCAATTGACTTTTCAATTAACATGTCATTTCAAAAATCTTGTACGGTAGAACTTTCTTTTTCAAGATGGACGGATAAATGTTGAATTGTCGTCTTTTATCTCGATGAAAGAAAAAAAAACAATATTGATAGTCAATAGAATGGAAATTATTCGGCGTCAGTTTGCAAATGTTATCGGATACATATGCTGTTGTTTTCTCAACATACGACACACTTATTGAGTCAAACTCTAAATACACAACCCAAACTATGATTAACTTACATGATTATCAGTTTCGATTTCATTGAGACGATCTTCAATAATACCAGTCAAATCTCGACAACAGAGTATCGTATTAAACCTGAAAACAGGATCTGTTGAAGTTAGTTTTGCTTATCGGTACGAACCATATACATGTGATCAGACAACCGATGCTCAATAAAATCAGTAAAGCAATAGAATTGAGAATCACACTGCAAAGAAAGAATAGAATTATTGAATGATACGATATTTGTGTTGATTATCAGTTACAAAATTAGAAAAGAATTGAGGAAAGTTTCTAAACGTTGATCATAATTAACAATTCGAGTTGCATTGATCTCGATCATCTGATTAGAAATTCACTTTCCCGCGTATGTTATTTCAATCTAATGAATAGTGTGGACGAAACAGTTTACAATCTTCTCAACCAAATACCTCAATGTCCATCAATATTACCAGATCCTTCCAAGTACAACATTCCTTTCAAAGCCGATTAATTCTCAAGAAAAATCATATTTTAGACATATTTATCGATCGACCTTTGCGTCAGATGTCGTACACAATTACAATAAACATAAATATTCCCATCGAACGATGGGTTTAGCTGTTATTCCAAAACCCGATCCATGCCAACCACTTCGCCGACGACAAAACTATATTCAATTACCGGAAAGTAAGATCAGTTGACTTTGATAAGCATTCGAAAGCTCGACTGCACGAACAGTTAAACCATTCATTCGATCCCATCGAATGCCGCCGATTCCGAAACCAAATAAATTACAATCAAAATTGTCGAAAGATCATGTCCAAGAGAATATCATTCATATAAAAAACTCACTACCGAAATGCTCCCGTCGATACATCGTTTCAGATCGCAAAGGAAACAAATTTCTAATTGATGGTAGTGGTTTACAAAAAGAATTTATTTATAAAAGAGTTGTACAATCACATTGATCTGTCAGTTTATTCTCAAAATTTCCTTATGTAGAATTACGGTCGAATTCCATCGTATCTTCGAGCATATAAAACATGTCAGCAACCACCGAGTTGTGATTCGAATGAAAATTCAATGCAATTGATCTCGTCTGAAGAGCATTTTTCGTTGATTGAGAGTAATTTTCATCGAAATCTAATTGATTAATGACTCTGAAATGTTTAGGTTTGAAACAACGTCATCAAGAAGTGTTTACTGAATATCAACGTTTACCTTTGCGTCTAGAAAGCATCTCATCCCGAAAGAAACATGCATTGTTAACTGAGAAATTGATTCAAATTGAACGCGATCTCGCTTTTCTTGACAAACACGAGCATATCTTCATTGATCGACTTCAAAGTTGATTTCGAACTAAAATAACAAAAAAAAGAAAGACATTTCTTTTCGAATGTACAAATAGAATATCATGTATCTCATCAAATCGCGCAATGTTCATCTTGTCTTTCTTGAATAACAACAATAAAAACCAAATCAACTGAGTCGTCCTTCGAGGCAATTCAAAAAGTACCAAAGAGATCCTTCATATCGACATAGACAAATTATCTATTCATAGAACAAAATAGTTGAATTACCATTAACAAGCACTTGGATTTCAAGGGTCTAAAAATCTGAATGAGATGCAACGTTCAACAAGCTGAAAATAAAAGCAAAAGAACAAAATCGACTTACGACCACAGCATTTTCCGTCTCCCTTCATAACTATTTTTCCATTCTTAATCAATCGAACTCGTTCAATATCGAAATAGGAGACATTTGCTCATGGTTTACGTATATTTGTTAGTTTCTGTTCGATATCGCTTGAGATCATCGACGAAACATGATGAATTGTGATATATAACAAAGGAGAACGAATGACAACGAGAAGCAAATGAAGGTTGAAAAAAAGTCAGCAAGAAAAGACAAAAAAGAAGAAAAACGAAATCTAGATACAATGATACACGATAGACTTTATCGAATTTTTTCCATCAACAACGTCATCAGCTAGAGCAACATCAAAAATCAATTGTCAATCCAAAAGTTGTTCATCGTGGAAACAAGTACAACTGAACTACGTCAAAAAATGTTCCCAAGCAGTTTAACGATACGGTGATCGGCCTCGTGAACGATCGTAAACACCGGTACTCGGACCGTTTACATTGGAATTACTAAGCACGCCTCCAACACTACGTTGCGTATTTGTATTCGATTGGGTATAAGGACCTAGAGATCCACCAAGACCGCTGACACCTGTGCCTAATACATTTCGACCACCTGCAAACGATGTATTCGGTTGTGTGCGAACCGATGACACGGCTGACACTCCGACAGGCGCTGATTGACCCAAACGTGCATCGTCATCTTTGTAGAATGAGCCTGGATGTGGATAGATAGGAATTCAAATCGAGATTTAGATTCAAAACAATCAAACTGAAAACAACACGATAGCAAACTCCGTTTTCGACATTACCTGATAATTGAGATGACAGTTGAGACGCACCAGTTAAACCTGACGATTGTTGGTAATTTGAGTAACCACCAGCAAGCGATGCATACAGAGAATCTACTAGACAATCAAATATTTCAGAGTGGAAGATCAGTATTACAAACTTGTATTTGCATAGGGATCGATGCCCAATGTAGACGAGGTATTTAAATTGGAATTAACTGATTGAAGTCCTAAACAAAGAGAGAAAGTGTTTGAATATTAGGAATACGAATCGATTGCGTGACAAACCAGCAAGAGAATTCAATCCGGAAAAACCACTAGTGGCTAATTGAGTTAAAGCGCTGATTGCGCTGGGTGATAACTGTGAAAGTGCTTGTAAAGCTGTAAGGTCATTATGATTAATATAATCTAAAATAGAAAAGAGACTCTCTGCCATTTTTTTAAGAGAAATAGTCCTTACCAGAAACATTCGGTGTAACATTTTGTATAGGATTGGGATTAATCTGCGGCAGAGGTGGCTCAAGTTGATTAACGTCTAAACAAATGAATTGTATGTGAAAAGTGAAAAGTTTTTTATTCAAATTTCTTACTATTTGTTCGTAGTGGGTTCCCAGCGAGGCCTAAACCAACACCAATCGACTTCAATCCGCCTAAAAATTGAAAACCAATAAACTCTGCAAAAATAAAACGAATCTTTGATATTTACTTGGCAATTTCATTGAACGACCATCATCTTTGCCTTCATCTTTCAAATCAATTTTCACGGCCATAATTCGATCGTATAGTTGTTGTTCGTTAAACATCGACACAGCTTGCACAGCTTCTAATGGATGTTCGTATTCAACTACAGCCATACCACGGCTTTGACCTTCTTTATTTCGTTTCAATGTCACTTCACGTACGCGACCGGCCAAGGAAAAGACTTCTCGAACTTTCTTTTCATCACATTTGAAATCCAACTAAATAGAAAAGTTTTCTTCGTATCAGTTGTTAACTCAAATCAAACAACATACATTCGCTACAAAGATTTTATTTGTAACAGGTCCATCGATACCTAATCTTTGTAGAACATATGCTGGAATGCCAGCAACTGATGAATAGCCCGATAATGATGTGCCAATACTATTGAGACCTACATATGCCATGATTGAATCCGGAATTTTCGAATTTTACAAATGAAGTAAAGAGTCTTACCTGCGACTTCGGGTGAACGAGACATATTGCCGGAATTTCCACTAGCGTTGCCGAATTGATTCGAAAGATTATTGTGTTGTTGAAGCATATTGTTCTTTTGTGAAAGACGACCTTCGAGCGATTGATATTTGGCGCGTCGAGTACGAAAACCTTCTTCGTCCTAGGAATATGAAATTGAAATATCGTGTATGATTTAGGTCAAAAGATATCGTCTGTGTTCTTACTAATTTTACAGCTAGTTTTCGACCGCCATATTCGAATTGATGCATCTTTTCCACCGCGCGTTTGGCTTCTTCAACTGTTCGAAATTCCACAGATCTAAATTGCACAAACATTCATTTCTAAATCCAAAATAAATCCACCCGATCTCACCCGCAACCAAGTGATTTGCCATCTCGTTCAAAAACTTCCGTATACATCACTTCCCCAACTAGAATCAAACAGATACAATGCTATAGAGCCATATTCTTTATGAAAACATACCTTCTGTACGAAATAAATCTTTTAAAGCTGTCCATCTCATGTCATATGGAATGTTCGAAACATGAACTGTTTTTTCCCATCTAAATTCCGGACAAAGAAGATCCAAAATCAATCCGATGAAATCGATTCCTACCGATATTTTAATCCCAATTCGCGATCGGAATATAAATTCACCGTTTGACCAAGTCGATCTGCGCCACCGCCTCCACCACGATAATCATTACCATTGTTATGATTTGATCGGTATCGATTATTTCTTCGGTCATGAAAATGATGTCCGTTGTTATTTCTCGATGATGATCGACTATTGTGCGAAGGTGAAAGACGATTTGGACTGCGCGAACGTGAACGAGATCGATCAGGTGATTGTTGGTTCTTATAATCACTTTATTAAGAAAGGCAAAGTTAAAAATAAATTTCTCTCGAAAATCTCAAATTACCCAGACATGTCGATATTTGTAGGTGAAAAAAGTCAAAACAAGAAAAAAAATCTAAAAAGAAATAAAAGAAGACTCGTTAATCATCGGAAAGATTTTCAATTTCGATTGGCTCGACACGGTCAGCCATTTGAAAATGGAATATTCGCGAGAAAAAGTAAAACTGTCCGTCTAAGCTACGTCGAATATTTTCAGCTTTTCGAAAGCCATGTTGTTCACCGTCAAAAAGAACATAAGCAACCGGAAGATGTTTTTCACGTAAAGCATTCACCATAATCTCCGCTTGACTCGGTAGAACAATCTTGTCTTCAGAACCTTGAAAGAATATGATTGGTTTTGAGACCTTCTTCACATGAGTCATCGGCGAACGTTCAATGTAAATATCTCGTTGCGCCGGATAATCACCGACTAACCGATCGAGATAACGCGATTCGAATTTGTGCGTATCTTTGGCGAGTAATTCTAAATCACTAACACCATAATGGGATGCGCCAGCAGAGAAGAAATCGTACATTGTCAATGCACATAATGTAGTGTATCCACCAGCTGAACCACCATCGATAGTTAAGCGATTTCTGTCAGCTTTATTTTGTTGAACGAGATATTCTGCACCCGCAATGGCGTCCTGAACATCGTAGATTCCCCAATGATCTTTCAAACTATCACGAAACTTCCGTCCGTAGCCAGTCGAACCTCGATAATTAACATCGAGTAAGGCAAAGCCACGTGATGTCCAATATTGTATTCGAAGATTGAACGCACTTGTTGTGGCTGCTGTCGGACCACCATGGGTGCGAACAAGTAACGGTGGAAGCTCAGTTGTACTTGACGGCAATGGATAATCGTCGTTTTTGGGTGGATAATAAATACCATAGGCAATTTCATTGCCTGTTTTAAAAGTAATCATTTCTGGTACAGATAAATAACGTGGATCGATCGTGATATTCGTTGAACGAAATAAAACATTTTTTGTATTTGTCTCAAAATTGTATTCAACCACTTCAGCTGGTTTTACTGCAGACGAACCAACGAAATAAACAGTTTGTTTATTGACTCGAACTGATCGAATATCAGTGTATTCTTCAGTTGCTGTTAAAGGTGTTGACTTCTTGGTTTGAACATCAATTCGACATAGTTTAGCAATGCCATTCTTCCAATAAACGCTCACCAAATTACTATTGGAATCGAATCCATAATAAGTTCCAGCGAATACCCACGAGGGTCCGCCAAATTCTGCTTGGTCGTCATAAACATGTTCAACATTTTGCCCATCGACACTTGTTCGATAAATATTCCACCAATTATTCTTATCGCTAACAAAATAGATAAATTTTCCATCAGGTGACCATTCTGGTTGCAAGATAGATTCGTCTATTTGGCCAAATAATTTCTTTTTGTTAATCAATGATGAATTGTCTTCATTACTAAATTCTCCAATCCATAATTCAGTTTGGTCCCATGGCATATTAGGATGATTCCAACAAATCCAGACTAGATATCGTCCATCGGGACTAATACGTGGTGAAGAATAAAAATCGTAACCCGAAGCTAATGTGACGATGGATGAATCGTTCAATGACACGCCGGCAATCGAATTCTGAACATCATGTTCACCTTGATGAACTTCATGAACACAGACTAAACGTTTTCGAAACGAATCCACGGTATAATCTGCGTAGCGTAAAGACGCATTCTCGGATTGTTCCGTTATCGGTACTGGTACGTTGTTTTCTTTCGTATTAATTTGATAAAGACGTTGGTCAGCGAAATTCGAAAAATAAACCACATCTTCCTTAACTAGATAAGACCCACCACCATATTCATGAACGCGTGTACGTGCGTTGAACGGTTGTTCGAGAATATCTTTCTGAAGCGGTTGTTTATTCGAGCAAATAACATATCGACCGCTTTCCGACGGACGAAGTTCAAGCCAGTAGGCATTACCATTTTCATCCAGACGAACTTCCGACGGTGTAATCGTATTTTCAACAATCAATGCCGAACTTATCGGTGATAACCATGTCCCGTATGACATTGTTCTATAAGAATGTGTCGTTAAAGTTTCGTAATTTAATCTAAAAAATTGAATTGAAAAACGATGATGTAAGGATGTGTCGACTACCTGTTGTCGAGGCAATCGCTTTCGTATTCTTTACGCGCAGAGCATTGGAGCAAAGGAGTTTTATCGTCATAACAATAATGATAGACAATAAGTGATAAGAATAACGATGATAACGATAAAAGCATTTTTTTTCTTACGTATGTGATACGTAATGATCAACAAAAACGTCGGAAGTCAAATCAAATAGCTCTAGAGGTAAAATGAACGAATGAAAAATGTGTCTCGAATATGAATTTCTCATGTACATGAATGTAAATGTTCTTCCGTTGTGTATGTAAATAAATTTTATATTCATTTTGTTTGAAGAGAAGAAGAGGTCCAATGGCGAGTTTTTATTGGTTCAGATAATGAACAAATGGTAGAGAAAAGAAGCGATAGAATGTTTGCTTAACGTTTTTCGTTTTTTCTTCTTCTAAGATGCGCGTAATCAAAGGTCAATAAACAAAAAAAAATGAGTAGTTTATCACCGTTACCCCCACCATTCGATCCAAATAAAACTTTCCAACCCATGTGGCGTCAAGCTTTTCACTGGCTTAATCAATGTCATGTTTTATCACCTGAAGCTAATCGATTGTTAAATCTTCCAACGAGTACAGTGGAAGATTTAGCAGATGTCTTATCCGATGGTTTGATTTACGAAATAAAACATCAAAATTCTTCTGTTTTCTCTCTCTTTTTAGGAATTGTTCTATGCAATTTACTGAATTATATAGTACCAGGAATTATAAAATATACGGATGTTTCGTTTCGACCACAAAAAAGTCGAGTAAGACAGGAAAATCGAAAGATGAATATTGTTTAATGATTTGAGTATATTTAGTTTTTATGTTTGCAAAATATTCGACTGTTTTTGGATGCATGTCGACAGGAATTACATTTTCGTGATCGTGATCTCTTCGATCCGTACATGTTATTCGATAAATATGATCTTGACAAAGTAAATCATCACAATTTCGAAAGCTCAATCACCTGAATTCCATCTTTTTTTTTCAGATCATTGAAACACTCTCGAAGATATCTCGTTTAGAGATTGCAAAAAAGAAAAAACTAACTCCATTTCCAAGTACTAGCCCAGTGAATTATGTCAACATCCCCCAAGAAGATCATGTCGGAATCTTGCCAATCATGCGCTCACTTGACGAACCATTACCCGTCCAAGAGTAAGTCAATTCTTCGATGCAAATCATTATCTGAATTCTCATTCATCAGTCTTTCGATGAATAATCATGATGATTCTCGAGCACTATTGTATTATGCATCGCCTGAAACAGTTGTTGCTCCAAGTGAACAAAATATTCTCTATGGATGTTTAATTGAGAAGAAAAGGGTCGGTGTCCTAAACGATGAAAAAGTACTGCTATACGCTTTGTTTGTTTTTTATTTAACCATTTCTTGTTGGGTTTGCTCGTTGAAGTCTTCATGCACATTTTGTTTTCGCTTAATCTACGCTAAACTTCGTTCACAACTTGCTTTTGCTGCTTACTCTGCACCCTATCTGATTTCTTTGTTAGACCGGCGAAATTACAACGTCAATCATCCTTGTGTCACTCATGTCGCTATGCACGTATTCACCATGTTCCATCGTTTCATTCGACAAATTCAAGTCAATTAACTAAACAAAATTCGCCATTGATGAAAACAACAAGTTCATCGAATATAAATGAATCACTTTCTTCTTCATCACTTGTTGCTGCAAATGCAGCATCAACACTTTCGTCAGCAGCTGCTATTACAGATCATAATTCTGTTGAATTACTTTCACCATTAATAAAACATCGTCTATCAACATCATCACTTCCATTTTCAATTCTAAATGGCGATGCTGGTGTTTATGGATCGCGTATAAGTATTGCTGATGATGTTTATGAACAATTATGCGAAAAACCAAAGAAATCTGTTAGTTTTTTTTCCTTTCTTCTCCTTTGCTTAATGCTTATTTGACTAATTTGCACCTATGTTTAACTAATCGAATTCTGCATTTCTTCGTGTTACACATGAAATTGGATTTTCTTTAGGATCATCACAAAGCATTTCTTCCACGTGATCATTGTGTCAAAGAGTTACTTGATACGGAATTGAATTATCGCGATTCTTTGAATCAAATTGTAACGGTATGTTGAGATCTGTTGTGTACTAAACGATGATTCTATTCGAGTCGTTTCAGCATTTCATCGAACCATTGCAATTGAAGCCGGAAGAACGCAAAAAGATCTTCTTAAACATATCTGTAAGTATTTCATTTGTTTTGATTGAACAGATTGTAGGAAATTCTTGTTTGAAAAGGACATACATGCTTTGCATTCGGAATTCTACGAAGATTTATGTCGTGCCGGTCGAAATGAAAAGGGCCGAACATCCCGAATCGTCGAGTTGTTTACTAAATGGCAGGACCGATTTCTGATCTATGCAAAATATTGTTCCGAGTTACCTGATGCACAAGAATTTCTCGATCGAAAGATCAAACAAGATGCAAGCTTTTCTCAGAAACTTGAAGTAAGTAGGAAATTAGCGAGCGACATCATTTCATTCATTGCTTCTTTTAGCAATGCCGACAGAAAGCAGGCGAACTTGGTAAATTTCAATTGCGTGACACTGTTGTTTTGCCATTTCAACGTATCGTTAAATATTCATTACTTTTACATGTAAAAAAATTTTGTTTATTCTTTTGTGCTTGTTGAAAAGCTTTGTATTCTATTTAGACAATGAAAAAAAATGTTCCAACGACTGATCCGAACGGTGAAGTCAAACGACAACTATTAGAAAAAGCAGAAAGTCTAATGACTGTACGCGACGAACTTCTCGAGTTGTCAATCAATAGGCATTTTGATTATTTGTTTAGGATGTAAATCAATATATAAACGAAGCGAAGCGTGCGCATGATAATTTGAAAGTGATCAAGAACATTGAAAAAACAATTTGTGATATAAAATTACCATCCGATCGATGTTTACGCAATTATGGACGATTTATTGCAGACGAACAATTTACTGTGTATGAAGATGGACATCGTAATGGAACAAGGTTTGTTAGAAAATCGATTGAAACGATTGGTAATTAATGGATTATTGTTTAGAACGGTATTTCTCTTCGATCGTGTTCTTCTAATTTGCAAAGTGAAAGTAATGACGAAAAGATTCGAAAACGTTTGCTTGATCAATGGCGATTTGTTTGTCGTACTTAGGGATCAGAAAAATATACATTTCGTGCTGCACTATTCATTCAAGGATGTCAGATCGAAGAATTAAAAGCAACAAAACGTGAAGTAAGTGGATTAGAACGCTTTGCCGATGAAGTTTTTATTGAAAATTTTCCTTTAGTTTCCATTTATTCTTCGTGATTCAACGAAACGTGAATACAAATTCGTTGCCAAGACCGAAGATAAACGATCGTTTTGGTTAAAGAATCTGCGTGATGCAATGTAGGTCCAGTTGAATGGAACTAATCTGAGAAGATTTATGTTTTTCATTTTAGTGATCGATGTTCTAATCCGGAATTATCTGAAAACGGGCATTTCTTTCAAATGAAATCATTCGATGAAATAAATCCACGCTGTGATCATTGTAATCGATATTTATGGTGAGAGAATATTCTCATGAAATTCAATATTTATAAACATTCATCTTCTTCTAGTGGAATATTTTATCAAGGTTACGAATGTTCAAGATGTCAGAAAAAAATTCATCGAGAATGTATAAAAAAAGTTGGAACATGTATTCATCGGGGTATGTCAATTGAAATTCTTCGCGTTAGGTGCACATTCAGTGTCAATCTGTCTGTAGTGAGACATTCCTATTGATTATTAGTTGAATATAAAACAGTTGTAGATGTTGACCGTGTAGGATGCACATGATTTTGACAGAGAGGAGAAAGCTTTTAGACGTAATAATATACCCTGTCGATATGAATTTGTAGAAATGATTGATCATAAGATTTTATTTATAGCAGAATAGTTTTACTGTTGAGTATATTTTCTTTTCTTCCGGTTTGTACCTAGCCGTCAAAATATGTACTTTTAATAAATGTGCGATCATGTGTAAGAATCTCTAATTTGTACTTGGAGGAGTTCGTGAGAACTAAAGTACTTGAACATGAATAAATAATTATTTCGAAATTCCTTCACTTTAGCATCATTGGCACGCATACGAAGTTTTGACCGTGGTTCGATTGAATTACCACGTGCGTTCAGTAATGCATCTAACGTTAATAATCACAGTACGTAGCCGAAAGTCGATGGATTTTGACGTGTGAAAAACGAACGAATCTTGTTTAGATCACATATATGCACTGTATAATTACGATGGAACGATGAATAATGGCAATGGTAGAACAGCAGCGAATCGATTTGGTGATCGACACATAAGAGTAAATGAAGGCGACAAATTAGAGATTCTCGAAGATGATGATGAACATATCTGGAAGGTGAGAGAAGAAAGTATTCAAATAGATTTCGCATGAACGATTTGTTTTTAGGTGAAAAATCTTCGAACAAATGAAGTTGGTTTCATTCCATCAACGATTGTGAGTGTTAATGATGTCGATTCTCAAAGAACAATTCAACGTTCATCAACAACTCTCGTATGAATTCATTTTTGGAACTATGTTTAGAAATTTCGGTTTTTCTTCTCTTCAGGCTGAAACACCGTCGTTGGTATGTGACTGTGAGACTTGGTAGGTATCATAAAAAGTTTTTCGTTGAATCATTTCAGCGTTCGAATATCTCATCAACACTTGCACAGCATTTTCCTTTCATTCGTTCACTTGTGCAAGCCTATAGTCCGCCCATATCAATACGTTCAGCAAATACGAATGCCTACTCGAATCCTCCATCCGCAAATAATCAGAATCAGACCCATAACTCTAGTAATATACCTATTCAACGTTCAAAATCGATTTCAACGCCAACAACACCTGAAAATATTCTGAATAAGCATCGAAATTTACAATTATCATCTTCTTTTGATAATACACCTATATCTCCGACATTCGTCCCAGTCGTACCAAACAATCATATCTATGATTGGTAAAACTCCATACATTTATATAAACCATTAATGTCTAGTGTATCTACTAATCATTCTATTTTATCCATGGGCGAATGTTTATGATCATTATTATAATATCGCTTGTTTTGCAATGCTAATGATAATCGTTTCGAAATATTTCCTCTCGAAATAGAAACTAATTTTCTCTTTGACTTGTTCTAGGTATCTTGACATTAGTCGAAATCAAGCCGAAGAGATCTTGAAAAATGATTCAGTACCAAATAATACATTTCTTGTTCGTAAACAAGGCAAAAACGAAGGACATGCTATTTCAATCAAGTAAGAAATCAACAATTGAATTCCAGTGATATTCTGACTATTGGATTTAGACATAACAATGAAGTTTACCATATTCGAATATATACTCATGAAATTGATGGTTGTATGAAACATTACTTAGTTGATAGTCTACTTTTTGATAGTTTACAAGTAAGATGATATTATTGAGAGAAATATTTGTGTTAAACATGTTTTGATTTAGTCATTAATTCAATATTATCAAACACATTCGCTTGAAGATCGTTTTCCTCCTGTTAAAAGCTCGTTAGTCCATCCAATCGCTCATGTGTGTAGCCACGACATGCTACTCTTACCGGCCACATTATAGATTTCAACGAAATTTGTTTTATATATGAACAAAATTCGAATATTTGTCTGTTTTCTTTTTCTTTCTTTCTATTTATTCTTCTTTCTGTGAAACAAACTAAAACGAGCTACGAATAGATTAACAGTGACAACTCTTTGTTTTCTTAAGCAATATGATGCAAAACTAGGATCATACGATCGTACGATACAGATAATCCTTATTTCTTTGTTTGTGTGGCTATATTAGACGTAAAAAGAAAGTTCTTTTGTTCTTTTTTTTCATAATTTTCTCTTATCATTCATTTGTGCACATTTTGTTACTCTCTATTTTTTTATTTTCTATCAAAAGAAAGAAATCTTTTGTTCGTTGATCGTTTTCTTTTTGTACCTCATCAAGATAATTGTAAACAAAAACGTGGATATCAACGAAAATTTTGTTTTTTCTTTTTCTAAAAAACACTCTAGATGACTGATTATGTCTCAGTTCGATCAAATTGGTCGTCTACTAATTCAATCTCACTCGAACAGATTTGCGATGTTATTCTTGAGGAGGAAAATCAATCGACAGAGGCGGATAACCAAGACACTGATGATCATTCTAGGTTTGTTCATTTCTTCTTTTATTTCAAGAAAGTAAAGTGTGATTTGTGATTTTTGTTTACCGTCTAATAAGTGAGAGAAAGATCATTTGTTGACAGTGTGCGGGTGTGAATTGATAATTGGGTATAATTAAACTCTGTGTAGAAAGATGACGTCAGCAGACGAGAGTTTAACTAATGTCATACTTCGCTGCAACCCAAATGATACACGAGAAGATCCTGTGATTATCATAAGTGTACTTCAACCTGATGAACGGCAAATTGTTTCAATTCAACTTCTTTCCAATGCAAGACATATTGAAGTAACAATCATAATTATCTAGGAATGTTTTCTTCGTATATTTTTGTTATGAATTACTAGTTTTATCATCGAGAATATCTCGGAAGTTGTCAAGGATCACGGGTAACGGAACTAGATAGTGAGTGTATCTATGAATCAGCATTCGAACTTCATCAAGTACATGAACAACTGACCTTAAAAGTAAAATCGCCTTCGAAAACGGCACTGACTTTTGTGTATGAAAACTTAGTGTTTGAAACTTGCTGACGCAGAGGGATTGACCATCTATTGTATACAGATAACAATGAAAAAAATTCAATCAGTCCCATCAACAAGCTTTCCGTTCGATATCAATCGCGTTCGGTCAATGGTTGACGAAAACCATTTATCATCCAATGCCCGTCAATTCATGAACGATCTTCAACATATTCAAGAACAGCGTCGAACGAAAGAAGTATCCTCACCACAATTCAACCTAAGCTCATTGATGTCATTGATGACTGGTAAGATACACTGAACCCAATCTCGACCAAAAAGACAATAATATTCGTGTAATTTAGGTATGAAATCTTCGTCGACGGCCTCGAAGTATGTCGTTTTTAGAGATTAATTCAAAATAAATCAACATACTTTTCTTTTGTTGATATAAATGACAAGATCCTGTGTATTTATTCTCGCTTGATAGAATTCTTTTATCTTCACAATGATGACGTTAGCATATTTCATATACTCGACTTCACTGTTTTTGACCTGCAGCAGGACGATCCCCATCGACGTTAATCATCATAAGAACTGCTTCTCTCGTTACTCGAAATTGATTAAAGTGCACGTCAATTTCTCACATGTTTTACGACATATTAACAGACTTACAGTTAAGATAAACGATTTCTATTCTGAGAAATAAAACTTCAGGGGGGAAAAACACAAGCATACCTATGTGTAAAGTTAATCTGAGAGGAAAAATCATGATTTCATGTTGGCGAATTAATTGTTGAAGTTTTTCTTTTGTTTGATTTCAGGCAAGCATCATCCGCTCCTCTCTCATCAATAGTTAATGAAATAAGATCTTCTTTGAATGAAGATGTGAAGAATACTTGTAGTCAAGACAATGAAAAAACAAAACAAGAATTAAACGCCTTAGAAAATCGTCTCGAATCCTATATTGCCCAGCGATTCGATGAACTCAAACAACATATCGATAAACGCTTTAATCATTTAGAAGATTTATTAACTAAAAACAAATAAGCAGCGAAGTTTTCGGATTTTTTTAATACTTCGCTTGTTACTTGTCAAATAAAACAGATTAGCAAAAGACAGTTTTCTCTATTCGAATTAAAAGATTTGTTCTGACGTCAAACTTGCAACTCTACAATGTTTGACATCGTTAGTACTTAACACATAATCAAAAATAATTGGTTTCCTTTATATTCGCTGTTGCCATCATTGAAAAAAAACATTGATCATGTTATAGTCACTGAAGCTTTCTTCTTTTTTCTAAACTTTTCTTTTTTTTTTCTTTCATGAAGAGAGAATTGTGTATACTCATCCTTCGACTTTTACTTCTTCTCATTTCTTTCTTTTCACAAAGACAAACAACAACATGTTCGCCATTCTTCTCCTCTCAGTTTACACTTTTGCATTAGTTATCAGTTCTTCAGTTGACACTGAAGTCAATCCAAAGCATCTCGATGGAAAACAATATACAATTAAAGGTGTTGACACAGTTTACACCCAGCACGTTTCGAATAATGGTAAGACTCCTTGAACTCGGACTAAATCGTATGTACAAGAGGGAGACTTCTTCCTAAATAGATCATTGCACAGTTGAAGTTAATGGTCAAGATGAAAGTGTTCAAATGTTGACTGAAGGTGAAATTATCAAACTAAAGAACAAATGGTTCAAAGTTGAAGATTGTCGATTAAATCGTGCGTATGTCGCTGAATGTGGTTCGAAGTTATTTCATCAAATGCGCGAACTTGTTTGCTCGTATACGACCGAACATTCGACGAAAAAAGTTCTCAAACGTCGACAAATCAACGCTGAATTGATCAAATCACTAGATCAAGTCTATTACGGTCTGTGCTGTAAAACTGCTTGTACAGTATCGGAATTGCTTAAATATTGTCCGGAAAAATAGTTTGTGACAAGAAGAAAGAAGCAATCCAAGAGAAAGAAATTCCTTCTAATTTTTTCTTTGTATTTTTCGATGTTCTCAACAAATATATATTCACTGGCATTTGATCTCTTCTTATTGTGTTGTTTTTCCTCTTCACTTATGTACAAAAACATTAATATAATAGAAAAAGAACTTCTTCTAACGTCTTTCCGTGTTATATCTCTAGTTAATTACTTGAAAACAACCAGATGGTTTCCCCAAGCCTCAGCAGACAAATAGAATCAATTTGTGCAAAAGCAAATTTCCATGCGGTCGATAAAACATTCTTCAAACTTCCAAATTCTTATCCACAAGGCCGTGAAGTACATTTGCAGATAAATTTGTCAGCGCTGTCGATTTAAAAAGTCTCCTGCATCTGTTCCATGATAAGAAATCCATGATATGTGAAAAACTATGATCTGACTTAACTATTTGCTTATTGAAAATGTACACGGAAATGCACGGCAATATTGATATTTTCATCTGAGATAACGCGCTAAATTCCGGTCACAAACGATATAGGCTCTCTCTTTAATTTTAATTTAACATTAATATACGTAGGATTAGTTGAAAAAGAAATGGTGGTTTCTCCACGTTTCTTTCTCTGTCTTTTTTTTCAATGTTAACATTTCCTTTTTTTGAGAAATGAGCTAACATTTAGACATACATATAAATATTCAAACTTCTCTCAGCATTCAAACAGCAATAAAATTCTTGCAAGCAAATTTAACATTTAGCTCAGAGAGCGTTGGAAACATCATATCATGTAAGTTGATTTCTTTCTCTCTCTCTCTCTCCCTCCTTCTTTCTCTCGTTATCCATTTCTCTTTCACTTTAATGATAATCATATATTTAAAAGTCTGTTTTGCAATTCTCTTCTAGTGTGCTAGTTCACATTTTATTTGAAAATCATTAATAACGCAAGCATCATTATGAATACGTACATCCCACTATGCCTCTTAGCACTGGTTGCTTTTAGTCGAACAATGCCTACAATTGATGATGATCTGATCAATTTTAATCATAATTTCAATTACACCGATAGTCATCATAATGAAAATCAAGGATCTCTTCGTGAGAAAATTCTACAGGCCGATAAACAATATCAAGCGAAAGTGTTACGCCATCTTCATTATATTCTGGATGGAAAAATTTATCATATCAAAGCAGCTGGTGTATCTTATCGACAACGTTTACGTGAAGATCAATGCGTTGTCGAATATGATGGTAAATATTTGAATGAAAACAGTGTCATACAATTGCGAAAGAAACTCTATCGAGTGGAAAACTGTTTGTTAGAACGAGTTTTTCATGCATGTGGTCCGAATTTATTGTTAATGTTAAATGTTGTCTGTCGAGTTGTTGAACAACATCAAATAACAACCCCGATACCAGCGCTTCATCGTCAAACAACTTCAACATCGAAAGATTTTCTTCATCGAATATCTCCGCGGGCCAGTAAAACACCTCGAGTGATTACTGAATCTTGTTGTGAAAATCTTTGTACTATCTCTGAGTTGACACGATACTGTCATCGATAAACAATATTTGATCACACAAAAATAGACACTTAAACATACACATTTTGAACTGTTATGATTGTTAATCATTACATGTAACGCTTCGCTTAAAAGGTCGCTGGCCGAATTGAATAAAAAAAAAAGACGAAAGAAAGAGAAATGAATGATTATTTATTTAATAAATATGATTGCAAACAAATACTTTTTCATAAGTATGACATTCATTTGAAAATAGCGATAATAATGTAAATATAAATATCTATTTGCGACAAATCAATCGAATATCATGCACGGTTTAATGATGTGAGGTACAAAATTTATTTATTCCTCATTAAATAATGTAACATCTCCTTTCATTTCTATTCTTGCTATTTCATTAGCCCTTTATTACCGCCCTCATTTTCGGCAAATTTCGACTATTCAAAAGTGTTCCCAAAACGCCAAAACAAAGAATTTTAGATGGATCCGTCCCGCCCCCACAACACTAACACAGAGTTAATCATTATGCAACGCCATGCTTAACTCCTTCTCAAAAAAAGTAAAGAAGAAAACTCGTTCGTTAATTGTCGAAAGTGCTTATCTTCAGAATGAATGTCGAAATTCTCAGTCTTAGGAGCAGCATGTTCGAGATCTTTTTAAGAATCGACCAATGGTATCATCAAGTTCAATGAATACAGCTTAGATAATATTCTAAAAAGACATTTTATCTTGTTGATATTACAAATGAATTAATAATTAATTGCAAATTTTCTCTCAGAAATACCCTGCGGTTTGATAAATATGATACCTCTGACGTCGTATAATTACGAACAGCCGAAGGTATGACGTGAAATTTCAAGACTGCGAGAAACAATCTTTGAAATAAAAAGAAAAGGTTCAATAGAATTCGAAGCTCAAGAACTTCTCTGACGTCTGTGTTGTTTTGATAAATGGTAGAAAGATTATCAATGCAGACTGAGGCTTTTTATAAACTGGTGGTATATTGAGCATCTGCTTGACTAATTGAAAGTTGAGATGTCATTTTGACTTGTCGATTAAAATGAGTACAGACAGAGAGATTTGAGATCAATATTATCTTCCGATGGGAACAAATCGATATTCGGATGAAAAAGGTTCTTTAAAAACTATTAGCGAAGACAATGTAATCAAATATATGAAATCTGTAAATCCATTCCAACACTTTGATGACTTCATTTCTCCTCGGAGGAAGTTGATACATTGGGTGATCATGTTTTGATAACTTCGTTTCAAAATAGATCATATATACTGTGTTTTACGGTACATGAAACTATTTTTAATCATTCGGAGAATAATAGCAAGCTTCTATGAATATTTATCATTGATATGATAGTCATTGTTAAGGATAATGTAAAACAAGTATAAGCCAAAACGATGATGAAGGTGCGTGACACTGGAAAAAGTGTGCTGTGAAGTAGATCAGTTCTCTAGTAATGAGCTTATGGATTCGATTTCAGTGTATTGCGAATATTTTCTTCCAAAAATGCTCTTGCGAGAGTTGACGAGGAGATAGTATCCGATATTCCGCAGAACAATTTACAACTAGATTCAACTGATGTAGAATAAATTCATATGAGAAGGAGAATTGACATTTGAGAACATCTAGGTTCTTTACATGTTTTACTCTAAACTCGATGACACTGTTGGCATATCGAATGAATATACTCCGAATTACCGTATGATATTCGATCGCTCTCTCATGAACAGAAAAACGTAGTCTAATTAACTGCAATTCGATCCGAAGGTACGAACTATTTGCAGTTTTTTATTGCTATGAAATTGTTTTTCTTCCGTTTTATCTTTGATGCATTGTGAAGATATTTCAAGAAAAACAAACAGATAGAGGTGAAGAAGGAGAAAGAAAACAGCACAGTGAACCCAAATGAGAATGAAATCAATGCAAACACATAGTAGATATACAGGAAGAAATGAAAATATGACAGAAAAACAGGATAACTCACAGCGATGCTTGTATTGATTTCTTCAAAGTTATCTTCAAATAGTCTTTGATCGCCAAAACGCACAAAATCAAAAAAGGACAAGTTGAAAAAAAATACATCATTCAGGAGAACGTAGAAGAAGCAGATCGCATTTTATGTTTTACATCAGTTTCAATCCTGTGCGTGTTCGTTTATAGTACCGTTGTGCTAATGAATTGATAATTGAAGCAACAAAATATATAATCATTCCAGCAACAAAGAAATTAAATATTCGAGTCAATAAGGATATTCTTTGCACATGACCAGTCAAATTCTCGCCTGGTTTTCGATGCATTTTGCCCTTTTGTTCCTGTAGCCAATCTTTAAATGGTGTTTGTAGTAATCGACCATAATATGGAATATGTTTCATCCAGCGAATGATTCTTTCCACGTGATGTTCGCTGAAGAGAAAGATGATAAATACTGTTTGAATGCTCATTTTAATCAATGCTTTGCCAATGATTGTTGCTAAAAAGAATGTCCAAAACGAGATAAGAAAATAGCCACATGTGATGCCAGCTAAGTCAAACAAGGGATTTGGAATGCTTGCGCATAAAAGTATGCCTAAAAATCCGATACGTTTGATTAAACGGAAGATTAAGTACCGAACACGTTCGAATAAGGTCAAATTTTTTAAGTTATGTGTTTCCTCTGTCTTCAGCAATTGTTCAAAGTCACCTAATTCTTCGTCATCATCCATATCGGTATTTCCCAAACGTGCCGCACGCGCCATAAAGTACGGAGGTAATTCACCGAATGCCGTACCTAGACCCCAACAGAAAGCTTCTAGTTTAACTTTCCATAGAATTTTCCAGAAAGAGATTGTTCCGGTTTCCAGTAGATCAGTCAGAATTGTCTCGTTCGCATTGATTAACATTCGTGTTGTCGTTGTTGTACTCGTAGTCGGTGGGCAAACGATTTCATTAGGGTAAGGTGGACGAGGGAATTTGATTGATCCACATTCATATGCTGCTAGAGTAACCTGAGCAATAAATGGACCGAGATAAAGGAGAAATGTATGTAAACCCGTGCCAAGACCAACTGACGAGGCAATGCCAAGACCAAGCCAATATAATGCAGATAGAAGTAAACTTTCTACAAGTTGAATACTTGTTTGATGCGAACCTTCAACATTATAAATGAGCAGAAGAGAAAGACCGATTGCTACTGATAGAATCAACGTTTTCCTATAGGATATCAAACGTTTGAAACTAAGATGACTCAGATAAAGCAGTTCAAGTATACAATAATGTAGTGTGCGTATGGGTTGTCTCCAGAGAACGATCTTAGCTGTTTCATGACGTAACATTTCTTTTTGAGATTTTTTTAAATGGACTTTTTCAGGCGTGAAGTTTGATTGTCTAAATGGCATCAACGACAAAACTAAAGATTGAAAATGCACTGGATTACATACGAATTTAAAGTTGCCGAAGATTTGTCTCGTTTTCGTTTACGCTGACGATTTGAAGATGATGCTGATGAAGCCATTGTCAAATGAGGTTCAAGACCTGCTTTGAAATTCATTCATAGGTAAATATTTTCTCAATAGAATTGATCATTTAGCGTTTGAAAACTCGAAATCTACAACAACAACAAAAGTTGACACGTCATTTTTTTATGTATCCCGTCCCATTTTCTCTCCACACATACTAAAATGTAAATAGCCAACCATTTTCGGCAACAAACAAATTCACGTATGGTTAATTGAAATCACCACTCAGCTCTTTAAGAAATCCTACTTCGAAAATTTTTCAATTTTATTTTCGAAAATTTCTCTATATTCATTCGCTTTTCCTAACAAAAAATTCTCCTTTGTTCCCTCAGCTCCCTATAGACATCTATCGTTGAATAACAATGACCGAATCTTTGCACGAACCAGATTCATTCCCTTATCGTGGTTTGTCATAAATCACATATAGGCGAGTATTACTCATTAGTTATCAGACTATATGTATCTATTCATCGAGGGCAAATTTCGTACTGTTTCGACACACAAAAATAGACGAGCGATGATGCATAACCGATATTTTTCTCATCTGTTTATCCGCTGTAAAAAGCACATAAACGTCATCACGAATATCCATGAAATTTTCCATCAATACCGAAGATTTCTCCTCGAAATTTGATGTATTCGATACTGAAGGGTTGAAGAGATATCTTGTGAAAAATGAAATGGAATCTCTTGGAAGAAAATTCACTATATTCGACTTAGGTAAACTATCCTACATATCCTTGACTTTCTTTGTTAATATTTTTCATTATAGCCGATGATGTTGTCTGTACAGTCGAAAAGCAATTCTTCGCTCTACGTCCGACATATGTTGTTCATAACAAACATCATCAACCAGTGATGAATATACGTAAGAAATTCAATTTACTACATCCACAATTCACGATCTCGTCGGAAGTTGATGAAGTCAAATTTCACACAGTGGGCGATTATTTTGGTGCAAATTTTTCGATTACAAGTAAAGATGAAAAAGAGATTATTGCCAAAGTCACGCGAAAGAATGGATATACCATCGAAATACTCGATACCGAACATGATGCTCCAGCTTTAATTGCTATTGTGATTATTATTCATTTGTGCTGCTATTATACGAAAGACGAATAAAATTTTCCTTTTTGATAATTTTCTCTTTTCTAGATCGAATATGTCCCTTTCGGAAGAATCGATAAAACACGGACGAGATTACGTTCAATCTTTACTAGAAAATCAATGTCGAATACCAATTCGTTCAACTACACCGATTAATTTTTATTATAAAACATCCGATAATTTAATAGATGAAGCGGATTATCATTATCGAAATCAATTATATGAACAAAGCTTTATTCTCTATTCACGATACATAACGTAAGAAGAATTCTAATCGATTGAAAAGCGATATAAAAGTTTTATCGTGTAGATTATTTGTTGAAGAACTTAAATTGCACCACCCTAGTTACGCAACTGTTTCTGTAAACGATCGTGAACGTGTGAAAGAGGTGAACATAGAGTGGATTGATCGTGTCTTCTTGAAAATAGGCGTTTTTCGTAGATAATTCGGTCGAAAGCTTTTCCACGTGCTGAAGAATTAAAATTGAAGTTGCAAGATAAATACGCACGTGAACACGAAGCACAATTGGTATGAAAAAGACAAAAGTAGTTTCCAGTATGAGTAGGAGTTATGTTTAGAAAGCAGCTCAAGAAGAAGAAAATGCCAAAGCGCTGGCGGCTGCAGCAGCAGTAGCAGCAAGTAAACCAACGACGAAGTATGAAAAGCAAATACTGATCATCTATTCATCTTAGAATCATTCGCTCTTTAGTATTCATAATGAAAATCAACAAGCATTCCAACAATTGAAAGCAAATTTTACTCCTACACAACCAGCACACGTCGCTTTATTTGCTATTCCAGCTACTGATAGAAATCTATTGGAAAACAGCAAGGAACCTACAAAGTAATCACTTAAAAATTCTCTCTATCAAACTAATTCCTTCATTTTCAGGCCAACATATGATCGCGCACAAAAGCCGATCTTGAGTATGTTGATTGAAATAAGATCATGAATATCTTTCTATTCGTTGCTTCGAAATAGACTCGACAAACTCAAGTATGGCAATCTTTCGTCGAATTGTAGTACCGAATGATATCACACATAAATTTCTTCAAGTTGCACTGCGAAACACAGGTTCGGCCATGTCCGACAATTCACGAATTTTCTTACTTTGAACTTCTTTTCAGAACGGAAAATTGAAACCTGTGGTATTCTTGCAGGCAGCAAAGTAAACTTATCAGCCTGTCTTCTCATATCTCGTCACTCGTATTTTTCAGAAAGACAATCAATACATTATCACACATATTGTGGTACCAAAACAAAACGGCGGACCAGGTGATTTTCATAAATCTATCCAACAATTTCTTTTTGCTAAACGCCCGTTTTCGACGTATTAGATTCATGTGATACAGAGAAAGAAGAAGAAATGGTTGAGTACATCGCTAGTAATGACTTAATCACGCTTGGCTGGATTCATGTATGTCTAACATAAAAGAATATCACAATGTCGACGAGTCTAATCTATTTTTAGACCCATCCCACCCAGACTGTGTTCTTATCCAGCGTGGATCTTCATACACATTTACCTTATCAAATGTTAATGCAAGAAGCAGTTGCTATTGTCATTAGTCCAAAATACAACGAGTAAAGCATCGTCGGAAAGATTTGTTCACTCAGCGATTTCGATTCGTTTAGAACTGCTATATTTTCTCTTACACCCGAGACGGGTATACCGGTGATTTCAACTTGTAAAAAAACCGGCTTTCATGAACATGTCAACAATCCTCCATTGTTCCTAGTATGGTTCTCTTTGATATCAAACTTCTGAATCTATGACTACTGTTTTAGCCTGCAACTCATACAATGTATGATCCCGGTCTTCAATGTAAAATAGTTGACCTACGCGCTTAAAAATCTGATACGAAACGAGAATGCCGTTCATTGATTTCTACGTACGACAGAAAAACACTATGAAACCAAGTCAAATTTCTTTTCTTATGAACTCTGTCAATCTATTTTCATTTCTATAGATAAAAACAGAATATATATATATATATATAAAGATAATTTCGAATGTATAAATCAACTTCTCAGATAATATTTCTAGATTTTTCGAACCTATGGTTCGTTGTACATTGAAACGTGCAATTAAAGCACTGAGTTTTTGTCTGATTTTCGTCATCATTTGTACATACTATTCTTCTCAATCTGTTCCAAATAAAAATTTTCTCCAACGAAAATCTTTGTCAATTTTCATTCTCTCATCAACACGCTCGAAAACAATTCAACGCATTAGTCTCTTTTTCAACGAACTTCGCCTGAATTACGTTGAATATCGAAGAATTGATGAACATTTTTACGAAAACGTTAAGACTCTGTTACCAAGATTAATCATTCTTGATTATCATCCTGATGAAAATCTTCGTTCAGTTATTAATCAATATGAAATTAAATTATTAATCTTATTGAATGCACAATGTACTGATTGTACAAAAGTTTCTTATTCGGAAATGTTATTTGAGAATGTCAGTTATCCAACAATGGATTTCAATCGTGATGTATTGAAACCGGTGATTCACACAACGAAAAGTCCATTTCGACTCGTTCAACATAACAAGATCATTCAAATTTTACGATTCGACACAGTCTTGCCATACTTTCACCATCAACAATTCGAACGAAAAACTAAATGTTTTGTCTTTCGGACAACCGACAATCATCGAACCGATACGATTGTTTATGTGCATAGTCGAACATCTTCTGAAAAATTGAAATTATTGTTCGAATACCACGAGAAACAACTATATTTATCTGAATGTCTCTTTGATTATTGGTTTATCTGGCCGGTGATGATGGATATAGTGCGATATTTAACTTCAAATGAATATGATTATCATGGATTGAAACGATATGTACAAGTTGATATTGATGATATCTTTTTAGGTGATAAATCGAATGGTTATTTAATCTCGGATGATATTCAAGCACTGATTCGTTCACAATTATTTATTCAGAATTATATTGAAAATTTTCGATATCGATTGGGATTTTCGGGTTATTACTATTCGAATTCTACGAATGAACATGCGAATGAAGCAAATCGTTTGTTAATGAGTAAGTTTCTTCTTTTTTTTTAAGATCGTTTTCTCTAGCGGGAAAAACCGTTCTAGACGAGAAAGATCGATTCACTTGGTTTCATCATACTTGGAAACATGAAAAATTAACAAATGTTACTAATAAAATTCTTTTAATCAGCTCGACGGAGACCAACATGGCGTTTGCACAAGTACTGATCTCTTTCGAACGACCAACGAATTGAAGACTTTTTTTTTCAGAAACATCAATTACCATTGGATGAAAATTATGCTGTCGCACCTCATCATTCAGGAATCTATCCAATTAATCATATTGTTTACGATGTTTGGCATCGTTTCTTCAATTTCACTGTGACAAGTACAGAAAACTATCCCTATCATTATCAATTACCATCGGATCGTCGTGGTTTCATTTATCGAAATATTTCTGTAAGATCATCTTCGAGTTTCGAAAACAACCGACTTAATTCATGTGATTGAAGGTCTTACCGCGACGATCATGTGGATTGTATACAACTACGAGAAATTATACAACGTATCCAAATGGCAGTCATCGTTTAGAACGAATTTTAATGGGCGGAAGACTATTTCGAACGATATTAACAAATCCTGTAATTTAGTTGAATGTGGATTGTCAATTGATGAATGAAAACTGTGTTTAGATCTCGATCTTTATGTCACATAATGTGAACTACGGTCATGATCGTATGGGTAATTACGTTTTCGCTAAACTGGTCTATTTAATTTCCAAATGGACGAACATTCAATGGTCCAGGGATCTATCGTCATCTGAACTAGCCCGGAAATACTTTCATCATTTCTATCCCGAAGAACAAATGCCAATATTTACGGTAAGAACTTCAACAAAATTTGTTTTATAAGTTGTATGTGATTTAGAATCCATGTAGTGACCGAATTCTGATGAATCTTTGGAATGGAAATGATTCTCTGTGTACAACTTTTCCTCAGTTCATCATTGTCGGTCCACAAAAAACAGGTACGACTGCGTTGCATGCTATGCTATCTCAACATCCTGATCTCCGTCCGTCACGAGCAATTTCGACAACATTCGAAGAAGTACAGTTCTTCAGCAATAATACGATCTATCTCAATGGAATCAACTGGTAAGACAATCGCCACGAACGAAAATCTCAAGATTCTACGTTATTCTTTCGCAGGTATTTGAATCAGTTCGATCCCGACGAACAATCAATGAACTTCGAGAAATCTGCAACTTATTTTGATTCGGCCGTCTCTATCAAACGGTTGAAAGCACTATTACCAAACATACGTTTGATAATGATGTTAACCGAACCTGGCCATCGTGCTTATTCGCGATATCAAGTAAGATGTCAACAATAGACAAGGTTTACATAGACAAATCGATTAATTATAGATGGAAATATGTAAGTCAATATCATCCACGAGTTTGATTTGTTGGAGACAGATTTGCGAAGGTCAAGGCTATGTTGTCAGACAAGTGACAAGCTTGTCTTGAGGACAAATTCTTGATCATTGTGTAGTTTAGGACAGTTTAATCAAAAGCCAATAGCCTGAATGTCTGGTCAGCATCCGGCTTAACCTTCGCATTGCCTGCGTGTAATTAGTGTCTATCTTACAGTTATTTATAATTGAATTGTCTATGAAAACAAATGGAAACATTTGCATTGATGACTGAATAGAATATTTTCTTCTCCTTTAGCATGAAATTGCTCGAACAAATCGAACGATAACTTTTGATGAACTACTGAAAATGAAACATAAAGAAAACTCCGAGGATTTTCGTTTGAAGCAACGCTGCCTTCAACCAGGACATTATGCTGAACATGTTCGTAATTGGTTAAAGTATTTCTCATCAAAACAAGTAATTCCTCGTTGGTATTGGAAGCTCTGGAATAACAGGAGATTTTTCTAGATTTACATAATTGATGGTGAAGCATTTCGCCAAGATCCTCGTCCAATTCTGGATGATCTTCAACATTCATTTCTTCAACTAAAAAATTCTCGGAAATCTTCACAGTTGGTCAGGTAAGTTATTTCGGTTTTTCCGAAATGATAACGAACCTAATTCTCGATAGATTCAATCGCAAAAAAGGTTTCTTTTGTCCAATTTCATC
Source organism: Adineta ricciae (assembly GCA_905250025.1). Lineage (NCBI taxonomy): Eukaryota > Metazoa > Rotifera > Eurotatoria > Adinetida > Adinetidae > Adineta > Adineta ricciae. The sequence continues at coordinate 118,767 of CAJNOJ010000187.1, forward strand.
CAAACATCGTTTTCGATGTCTTGGCAATAGTAAAGGACGTTCGTATCAACCGATGTCATCTCAATCACGTGAATATTTAACAAATTATTACTTATCCCACAATCGAATCTTGATTAAACTTCTCAGAGATTATAATTATTCACTTCCATCATGGTTGTCAGATAAATGAGAGTAAATTTTGTTCTTGACCTTTTTCAGATGAATTTCCTTCTCAAAAATTCCTCTCAATGGATTTTCAATCCAGCAAAAATCTCTTCCAAATTCTTTTCTCTATCTCATCTCGCACGTAGTGCCGAGGGTCGCATGGGTTATCCGAATGAACGATATGAACCAACGACGATCGCAGCTATGGATCAAGATGATAAACGTCTACCGTTAATAACCGGTTTATACGACGACGGTTTTCTCATTGCTGGACGAGATCGCATTGTTGGAGCAATCTTTTCTTTTCCACGACAGATTGTTTGTTGGAATGTAAGATATCTTTAGTATTTCATTCTATATCATTGATTAACATATACGATGAAAGATAAGACATAGGAAAAACATCAGTTTCGAAGCAAACTTAGCCTTCCTTTTTTTGGGCACACTGATGTTTGATAGTACTCATACGAGAAAAAATAGAGTTCCGTTTCTGTCATCAGATAATGGTATCTTTTTTTAGGTTTTTTCACCAGAACAAATAACACCGGAGTCTTTAGCTTTACTTGAAGTTATTCAGCCTCGTCCAGGTACTTCCGGTTTTGTCTTTGATAATCAAAACATCGATCAATATTTTTAGAAATCTTCGTGTTGGGCTTCGGTGCCCGGACGAATAAAGTTCTTCCGGAGACGATAAAATATCTTCGTTCGTTAAAAATTGGTTTTGAAATTCTGCCAACAGTTAGTAAAACATTTTTCTTCTCTGTCAACTTTCATCATATCTTTCATCTAGACACAAGCCTGTGAGACCTACAATTTCCTCTTATCTGACAATCGTCTAGCTTATGCCGGTTTCTTTCCTCAGAACGATCTCGTCGACCAAAGTTACGGTTTACGAAAAGCTCTTGCACGAAGTCAATTATATGAAAAAGACGAAGAATATATCAAAACTGATATGTTAAAAGATACATATGAAATCATGATAAAAGCTCATCGAGAGCGAAAACTACTACGACCTTATTCGCCATTGGAACAACGTCAATCGAGTCAACAGGAAGAAAACGATACTCATGTTCAGTCAGTAATTGGTACCAGACCGACAGAGAAAAGACCATCAATAAAGCAAGATAATGACGACCGTACAGATAAGCAAAAGTAATGTTTCTGGTTTTGTTTCTTGTAATGAGAATTTTAATAAACGAGCTAAATGTAACAACTCTCATAATTCATATCCAAAGTACAATTGATGAATATCGTATTGAATTGTAATCGAACGCTGCACTATTGTCCTTCACGGGTAATGTGAGAAGGTTAACAGATAAGTCAAAGTTGAATGGTCAATGATTTATCGGCCTATTTTTACGTCTGATATTGACACAATCATCGAGTTTAATAAATAATGCGATACATATATATATATACAAAAGTTTTCCATTTCATCTCTAGAAGAGTTTCTCTCGTAAGGAAACTATCACCAATCTGTCAAGTTGTGTTTTCTGTTGATACTATCGTTCGTTATTAGATATCATTTTCTGTTTATAATCAATTCTAATAATATCTTCTACAGTTTCTTTTTTTTCTAAGAACAAATATCTATATAATTCATCAATTTATGTTACGATAACAATGTACTTCTGTATTTGTCTTTTGTAATTAACTTTCGAAAGTCGAAACGATTGTTTATACATTAACCAAACCGATTGAAAGATGTTTTGCTAAGTCATTATTAGACTTGATCTTTACTTTCCAACCTTTGCTATATAAATGACTCGTGTCGCGAGGACTTCGCTCGATTTCAGTAAATCAAACAAAGCATCTTTTTCAGTGAAATAATTCGTTATTTTCTTTTCATCTCTAATAACAAATGCTTCATTGATCTGTTTTTCTAAATAATTTTCCAATAGTCATAACAAAAAGATAAATAGATCGATCGGTTAAACGGCTATTACAGACACATGAATGGATCACTGAATAGGTGAATGTTATATGGATATGTATTTCTTTGCGTAATCAATAAACAAAACAAAGATTAGACAGAAATATATACTTTCATCTTTTCTTTAATGAGTTTTTGATAGATCCGAATCGATTAACAGGCATTCTTTTTCGTACACAACCATTAAAGTGATGTGGGAATTACACGTACAGCGATTAGCACCTCGATTTGTCTCGTATAATTATTAATATCAGAAAGAGAGAGAGAGAACAAAAAAAGAAATCGGTTGGACCTTCACTTTTTATTGCATATGTATATATACTGAGAGAAAGATATGAAGCAATCTAGTCAATCATACGCTTATTAGACGAAAATAGACGATTGATCAAGCTTGTTGGATTGACGACAGAATATAAAGGCAATGATTATAGGCATCCTGTGTAGGAGAAGAAAAAAGAACTAAAGAAGAATGATTATCGAAAGGAGAGAGAGAGAGAGACATACATAAAATAGATCTCTACTATTGAAAATAGCAGAGAGTAGTCAATTATTAAAAAAAAACCGAATCAGGGATTAGGACATGTCAACAACATCATTTGAATGGAACGTGTCTTTTTAATTTCATCTGTCATATTACTGGCCAATCTATTGATAACAAGTACGAAGGCAAGTACAGTTAGAAGAATAAATAAAAGTAACGAACGAGCTCTCATCGACCGATAATAAACAGTCAGATATTTCCGATACGAGTTTTGCTCTTTCTTTTCCCTCCACATTTCCTACACTATTACATTAGAAAAGAGAGAAAGGGAGAGAAAGAGAAACAAGTCTCGGATATTTTATCTGAACATTATCATGCGAGAAAGATTATGTGACATATTCTGTTTTCTCATTGATTGCATTCATGTTAGTTTCGTACTTGTACTAACATGTGAAAAGGTATCATTTTGTCGGTATATTCATTAGTAATATCATCATATTTTTCCTTGTTATTTTCATATCAAATGCAAATATTTTAGAAAAACTTTGAATGTGCTTCTCATCAAGTAAATTATGGATTATTCAATTGTCTCCTATATTCTTATCATACTTATTCAACTAACTTACACCTTCGAATTCGATGATGATCATGATGACGATAGACAGCTGGTCCTACAATCATGTAAGTATGATTTTTGATCGAGATTATCTAACGAGTATTCGGAAAAAGAAGACAAATAATTAGTGAAGTTTGCGACACCTCACGAATAAACAATTCTTTTCGAAGTATTGTTTATAGTATATATCTTGCATAATCCTCTCTCGCGATATCCTATCATAGATTATCCAATTCATCGAACTACTATTATCTTAGCGACCAGATGAGATAAATCTAATGATTAGATTTGATTACCCTCGTTTGTCTTTGTGTAGAAATGATTGTTTATGCATACTGATGTATCGGAACGATTTTTGAAATTTTTTTTTTCATCTCATCAACAATCTGTCGCGAATCATTATCGATAACATTCTTTAATGAGCCAAGGTTGAAATAATGAATATTCATATTTGACTTCTTTTTTTTATTATTAATGATTGTTACGTGAAATACTCGTAATATGTTTTCGATATTACTCGAATGTGTATACAAAAGGAAACGATTGTGATTTGTCAATGTCGATACGTTGTTGTGCGCATAGGGAAAGAAATTATATGACAACAGTTGCACATCGAGAGAAAGGGAAAGATCGATGTACTTCTTCTGATCGGATGAAGTATTTTTTTTCCTTTGAATTTCTCTGTTCCTTGAATCTGATGTCATTATGTTGTATTCTATCGAATAGTATCATTAATTGAATGATTTTTTCCTTTTCTCAAGGTTAATCGATGTTTTGACATGAGAAAATATCGTTCGTGGCGGTTCGATTTCGAGTCGAAAGATGTTATATAAGATTGAAATGTTTCGTAATTTTCGAAGTATGAATTTTGTCCAAGAAGAAAAGGATAATGAAAGTCGTAGGACTATAATTTTCGATAATAACTAGTGTTTTGTTTAGCTTTACCAATATCGGAGCCGATTCATCATTTAACTTCATCTGTATTCGATACTTTATATCAATCGAATGTAACATTTACATCATTTCTGTTTCCTGATCAAACAATTAATCTGGACAGTCTCGGAATCTCAAGTATTGATCCAGATGCGTTTATAAATAGTCCAGTACCGATAACAACAATCATTTTATCGGCCAATTATCTTTCCGATCTCCCGGATGACGTTTTTCATACATTTAGTTCAACATTGATCAATCTCAATCTTCAATACAATCAATTTCATTCGTTAAGAAAGAGTTCGTTTCTCCGACATTTAGAATTTCTTCGTACACTTGACTTAAGTAAAAACCAATTCGATGAATTACATAAACAAGACTTTACAGGTTTAAAACGCTTAGAAACATTAATCTTACGCGAAAATAAACTAACCAATCTATCGCCTGCTCTCTTTATTCGTTGTCGAACAATCACGACACTCGATCTTTCAGATAATCAAATCTCTCACATTGACCCAAACGCCTTCCGTTCATTGTATCGTTTGAAAATTCTCCTTCTCAGCAACAATCCGTTAAGGCAACGTTCATTAACAACTCACCTGTTAGAACCGCTGAAAAACCTCGAATATTTCGATCTTGAAAACACTCAACTCGACGATCTTCCTCCTTTTTTGTTCATCTCGAATCAACGCTTACAATCAATTAAATTACGACGGAATAATTTCCAAACCGCCTTATCTGATTCTACTCATAGTTTACAACGAACATTCTGTCGTGCACATTCGTTAATTGAAATCGATCTTGTTAGCACACATCTGCGTACATTAGATGTTTGTACTTACGATCAACTTCCATCATTACGACGATTGTATTTAATGAACAATCCGTTGCATTGTTCGTGCGATCTATTTTATTTGAAATATGGAGACATTTACCGGGTTTTAGTCACAGACGATAATGAAAATATCGATTTGTATCTCGATCGATGGATTTCAAGGCCAGAGCTTCGCCGTCATTTGGAGAAATCTCATGCGCGTGGTGATTTCCATCGTTTACCGATTGAACTCTCGTTATTCGCACGATGTGCAACACCGAAACAATGGTTCGGTCGAGAAGTGGGAAATATATCAGGAATATTCACTCAATGTCAACAACGATGGTTAATGATTGAAGAAGAATGTCATAATTATTGTCAATTCGATACGACAAGTTCAACTTCCACAGTGACACTCGACGAATTAACATCAGATTTCCATCAAACATTTGTTCATACGTATTTTATTCGATTATATGTATTTGTTCTTTCGTTTTTGTTCATGAACTAACTTTCCGGTGATGTTTTTCTTGCGATAGTATTTTTCTACTAGTTATATATTTTGTTTGTGACTAGTGACTTGAATAAAACGAGCATTGTGCTCGAAAGAAAACCGAATTTTTTCGCGCTTTGTCTCATCAAACATTTCATTTTCTTCACAAACAATTATGAAATTGACTATTTTTTTTTCTATAATTTTTATGAGTTTTATTGGAAGTTATTCACTGTACATGATTTCTGATCAGACGACGACAATAGCAAAGCTAAAGAAGAATACTATGATCGAGCAAGAACCGAATGTGGCCACTTATTTGGATATTATTATTTCTGAGCAAAACATCATCGTATCGAATAGGACACAAAACTTCTCGCAAGTAGACGAAGCTGAAAACGATCCTGAAGATACACATGTACAATCCTATATTCGTATATTATTGGATCGAATTGATTCAGTACAGAGCTCGAATCAAGTTCGATTCGCACATGTATTGATGATGAAATTTAAGATGATTTTCTTTGGATTTAGATTACAAATGTGGATAATCGGAAACAGTTCTTATTTCAAAACATAATTGAATTAGATTCGAAACAAACAGCGATTGTTATCTCCTTAATCACGAGCTGTATTGTAACTTTTCTGGCGATAGTTTTGTAAGTTATTTTTGGTGCTATATTCTAAAATTCAAAAAAAAAGTTTCTTCAGGATGTTTCATCGTTCACGCCGACAGCGAAATAAATTTCACATCACTCGATTTGGCTCTCTATTAGTCAACAACGAAAACAAAAAACACGAAATGATAAAATTACTCTCCTAATTTGACTTTTATTAATCGATAGGAACTGTTTGTTGAGATATATTAATAAAAGTTTTCCATTGATAAGAGTGACATCTAGATTCTGCGTACATTACTGGTAAAATTATGGTTTGTCCAAGTTAGTTTTAGGAGAGGAAAAGTGACTTGATCCATTGTCGATGTAAAATACCTATGACGATGTGACGTGTTGTCTTTTTCTAAACGCTTTTGTCTACATGGCATCAACATCTCATACGCCTTTTTATTCAAATCTATCCTTATGTGTTTATATTGGCAACAGCACATCGATTAATGAAAGCATTTTGTTAAGTTATTGTTCACAATTTGGATCGATTGTTACGTATTGGTTTCCCAAAGAGAAATTTTGTGATTTTCATCTGATTGAATTCGCTGATTATGAACAACTGACGAATTTTCTTCGAATACCCAATCATAAACTCGACAGATATACTCTCGAGGTGAAATTATATAAACATATTTTAATGAATCATGATGAACTGAATCTCGATCGGAAATTTTACATTGGACCGATAAGAACTCAAAACGATATCCATCGAATCATCGAGTTTTACCAAAAAATCGATCCGACAATGCAATATTTCCTGTCAAAACAGAATGAAGAAGATTATTTGTTATTAGAATTTGCTACACGACAATCAATTTCACGAATATTCGACAGAAATCTTATTCCAAATCTGAATGAACATCGAAAACTATGTCTATCTAAACCATTTCATCCAAAACAACTTGTTAATAAAATAATTTCAATGAATGACAAAACAAATCAGATACACGTTCATGGATTAACATCAAAGATTACCGATGAGATATTAATGTAAGACTAAAAAGCCAGTTTTTTCCTTTTTACATTTCTTCATTTTAGAAATTTCTTTCATAAACGAACACCTCTCATTGCTTGTTATATATTTCCGAAAGATCCAACTTGTGCTGTAGTTGAATTTTCCGATGAAAAAACCGTTCGACAAGTTCTTGATATACCATCTATACGTATACAAGGTGTCATTCTTGATTTGTGCCAAGCACCTTGTCATCTTGCTTCACTGGTATCTTCGAACGATCGTAATCATGAATATTCATCGAATGCCAATTTAACACAAATCATGAGCTCACGTCCCGCATCTCATTCAGCTTTAAACACAACAAGTATTCAATCCGTGTCCTCGCCGGTGTAAGTTTTCTAGATCGAAAACATTAGAATCAAGCTTTTGTTTTTCTCGACTAGTCGCAGTGAATCAGGTTGGGCATCACCACCACGAGGTGTTATTAATCATTGTCTTCCTGTCGTTTCACCACCTGTTCGATCACCAACACCGAGTACAACGATGAAAACTGATAAACATTCCCCAGTGGATGTGAAGCCCGTTGAAAAACTTCCAACGAATAGTCTCTCACAATTTATTGAACAATTTCAAACCGAACTTGAACAAATCCAACACGATTATAAATCAAAATTCGATAAAGATCAAGCGCATATCGAACGAGAATTTAATCTTTTAGTCGACGAAGAACGTCGAACATTCGAAAATTTAAGACAATATTTAAAGGATCATCGAAGACGTGCAGAAAAACGAAAACACACTTCATCTTCTTGATGTCTCATCTGTGATATATATATTCATTGCTTTCGCTTGTCTGATAATTTTGTGAATAGGAATCAGTATTATTTTTCTAATTTTGAAAGAAAACAAGTCTACTTCCTACTTGTTTAAGAAATAGATCATCGCTGTTCTTTTTTTGTATCACACAATAAATTCTCTTTTCGTTCTAATTTTAGATCATGTATACTAGCTTTTTCCAACATTTACTCACATGGCGATCGTTGTTTTTTTTCTTTCCTCAGATTCTGATTGGTTGTATGGATGTCATAAGCATGAAATGCATTACATCAGCCATCGCTTAGTCATGAGAGCAGCAAACAGCTGGACTATTTAAGGAAATCAGAAAACGTGTGTCGATTATTTAGATTTGAGTCTTTTCAACAATGGCAACGTCTACTGACAACGAAGCGCGTGTCGCTCTATTTCAATCAATTGGACTGAACGAACAGAAAGCACGCGAAACTTTAAAAAATCAAGAAGTAACTCGTGTACTCGAAGCAACTATCAATGAAGTATAGAGAAACTTCCAATCTTCATTTCTATTTGTGACTTTTTGTGTTCTATTCAAGGCAAGAAAATTTCTTCCGAAAGAAAACCAAATATCAAAACCAATTGGCAATCTTTTGTATGCACTTTCAACAAGAAGCAAACAACAAATATATAAACTACATGGACACTTGATAAAGTGTATCTGCGAAGAAAAAATCAAGAATGAATTACAATTATTAGGTAAAATCTAAGGAACGTTTGTATCTGAAAATCGATGGCAAAGTTCTTTTTTTTAGCTGCTATTGAATATCTTCTTTCGAACCCTGTGGAACCAGTGGATCTGAAAGCATTAGAAGAATATGCTGGCATAGGCGTGACAGTAACACCGGCAGAGATCGAACGTGCTGTTGAAAGTGTTATCGAACAGAATAAAACAAAACTTTTGGAACAACGATATAGTTTTCCAATCGGAACACTTCTTAGTGAAGTTCGAAAACAACTAAAATGGGCTGATGGAAAAGCAGTCAAAGCAGAAATGGATGTTCAAGTAAGATGAACGAACCAGGTTGTTTTATATTGTCTCGTTTTTACAGTTGCTGGATCTTCTTGGACCCAATGATCGATCAGCGAACAACGCAGCTGAAAAACCCAAGGTATATTTCAGTTTTATGAAAATTGTGTCTTGAATTATATTGTTTGTAATCAGGCAGCACCAGCTACCGAAAAGGCTAAACCAACTACAACTACAAATGCGAACAGTGATGTTCAAGAGAATGGCCAAGTACGATCATTCGCTGATTTAGTTGGAGCAGCTTTAAATTTTCATAAGCCCGGTAAGATATGGAGTTAGAAATCACTTTACTTTTGTCTGAAATATTATCTTACTTCCAGGTGAAAATTATAAAACGGAAGGTTATGTGATGACACCAAAGACAATGGAACTTATGAAGGAACATTTAAAACAAACCGGCGGACAAGTAAGACAGAAACTTTCGTGTATAAATTTTCACACAATTAATATTCTCTAGGTTGTTACGCGTTTTCCACCAGAGCCTAATGGAATTTTGCATATAGGCCATGCCAAAGCCATTAATTTTAATTTTGGTTATGCCAAAGTAAATTCTTCGTGCATATTTATCATCAAATGCTAAAGAATGCTTTTTATTTGTAGCTGAATAATGGCATTTGTTATTTACGATATGATGATACAAATCCTGAAAAAGAGGAAGAAAAATTCTTCACTGGTATTCTCGATATTGTTAAATGGCTTGGTAAGCTTTTCTACCAGTAAAGCAAAATTGACTTGTTGTAATGAAATCTTCTGTATTTAGGTTATGAACCATATAAAATCACTCATGCGTCAGACCAATTTGATCAGCTATATGAATGGGCTAAGGAATTGATTCGTCGGGATCTTGCTTATGTTTGCCATCAGAAGGGTGATGAATTGAAAGGACATAATGTTGCTGAATCACCGTGGAGAAATCGACCAATCGAAGAATCTTTACAATTATTCGAAGTAAAGATTGAGTATTTCAAGGTTTGTCAAGTCAAATATCGTCTTCTAGGATATGAAAAACGGCAAATTTGCCGAAGGTGAAGCAACACTGCGCATGAAATGTGTTATGGAAGATGGTAAACTCGATCCTGTCGCTTATCGTATCAAATATGCTCATCATGCCAAAACAGGTGATAAATGGTAAATTATTCTTCTTTTTCAACAACTGCTAAAACCGAAAAATCAATACAATTTTACTTCTTTACAGGTGTATTTATCCCACATATGATTATACTCATTGTTTGAATGATTCAATTGAAAATATAAGCCATTCGTTATGTACAAAAGAATTTCAAGCCAGGTTTGTCGTCTTAAAATGAAACTATTCGCTTTGGAAACTTTTGAAAATTTAGACGATCTTCGTACTATTGGTTATGCAATGCTCTTGATGTTTATTGTCCAGTTCAATGGGAATATGGTCGACTCAATCTTCACTATACAGTAACATCAAAACGAAAGATCGCGAAACTAATTACCGAAGGAATTGTCAAGTAAGAATGATGAGCGGTACGATCGAAAATATTGTTTTTTATTCTTCGAAAATGCAGCGATTGGGATGATCCACGTTTATACACTTTAACTGCATTGCGACGACGAGGTTTTCCACCTGAAGCAATCAATCTATTTTGTGCACGTATTGGTGTTACAATGTCTCAGACCATACTTCATCCGGATATGCTTGATGCGTGTGTACGTGAAGTGTTGAATGTTACCGCACCTCGGTAAGATGAAAGAGAAGTTTTGAAACGTTAATTATTTGTTTCTTAAGAATTATGGCTGTTATGGAACCATTGAAAGTGACTATTACAAATTTTCCAAGTACGGGCGTTACAGAATTAACTGTACCGAACTTTCCAGCTGATGAATCTCGAGGATCGCATAAGATCAAATTCGATTCAGTTATTTATATTGAAAAATCAGATTTTACAGAAGTAAGAAAGAAAAGCAACTAGATTCTTCATCAGAAAGTCTTTATATTTAGAACCCTGCGAAAGATTATAAACGTTTAGCACCTAATCAACCCTGTGGATTACGCCATGCTAATTGTGTTCTTACAGTTCAAGAAATTATCCGCGTGAGTAAACAATATCTACGCTGATAAAATACAACACGATAATTTCCATTTAGGATGCCAACAACGAGCCAATCGAATTGAAAGTAACTTGCGCCAAAGTTACTGATGAAGGTGTAACCAAACCAAAAGGTTATATTCATTGGGTATCCCACGGAAATAAATGTGAAATCCGTCTTTATGACCGACTGTAAGTACTTTCATCTTGTTTCCTATTTATAATATTTTTTTTCTCTGAAAATTATCATTTTTAGTTTTCTTCATCAAAATCCCGATGATAAGAAAGAAGTTCCCGGTGGTTTTCTTTCGGATATTAACTCTGTATGTGATGTCATGATATTATCTTTAGAAATTTGATTGCGTTCGTTCGTTTAGAAATCGTTGACAATCCACTCCGATGCTCTCGTGGATGATGGTATCAAAAACGCAAAACATTTCGATAAATTTCAATTCGAACGTATTGGATTCTTCAGCGTTGATCCCGATTCAACGAATGATCATGTAAAAGAGAAAAAAATCTTTGTAAACAACGATATTCGATCCACATCTTTCTTTTTTTAGTATGTAATGAATCGAACCGTAACGCTAAAAGAAGATAAACGATCATCATAAATTTCATCTTATCCATGAGAAAAGAAAAGAACATTACTAACTTGTTATTGTTTTGATTTATTTAAAGAATAAAACTCTATATATTAAACTGAAATTTTCCGGATATATTCGTTTTGTTTTTCTTCTTTGTTTACAGATGAGTTCATCCAGAGAAATAATTAGTAAGTTTGATATGATGATACACATTAATAGAGATTTTTTGGTTACGTTCAAGAGGAAAATCATAATCATAATATTGATGATAATACGGATTCGATTAAAGATGAACAAGTTCGAAGAGATATTCGAGTTTTATCAGCAAGATTGACTGATTTGAAAGAAAGATTTATGAATATTGTACAGAAAATCAATGAAGATGCAGTCGGATATGTTGATCAGATATCCGATGAAGGTAAATCAAATTTTGCTTTCAGAAACATTCTTTCACATTCCTTCTTATTAGATGACGCAAGCGCTGAAGGATCAAGTAAGGATCATCATTTTGTACTCCCTTACGATTTTTGTTATTTTAGATGATGAAACGACTGTCAATCAGGAAGATAATGGTATGGTGTATTGAAAAGAGTAGCATTTAGAAATTCTTGTTGCATATCAATGGTTATCTTTGGGATTCATAGACTCAAATGAAGCATCGAATACTGATGATGATAGTGAAGAAGATCAGACTAACAAGTCTCCGATGCGCATACGAATGTCGCAATTGATGATCGAATCTATTATTGATCGACAAGCTCGTCACAACGGATATCTTCAGCATCTGCCTCAATATCCGAAAATAATGCAATACTTAGTCAGTAATAAACCAAGTCGTACAAAAATTTCTCTTCGTCATATTGATCCATTTATCAAAGAACATGTAATTTGTCTGTCTATTCTTTTTCATTCATTAGAATTTTCATTTCTTAGGTCGACGAGAATCCCAACGAGAAAATCTATGAAAAAATTAGCAAGGAAATTCAAGTCATTCGTCGAAAATATCTCAAAAATCGAAAATGAAATCTTCTATGTACATTCTCTGTCTGCAATTTATTCTATTATACAATGTAGCTTTGATCGGATAATTATAAATAAATTTTGTTAGGACATGATTATTCACTGAAACTCTATTTTGATTTTGACTTATTTCAACTCACAATCATGACATTGTTCTGAATAAAAATCTTGAATTTTTACAGTTCATGTCACTAAGAAGCAGAGAAAAACTCTGATGTTTTCTTGTTCAAGTTCACAAACCATCTTGAACATGAAGCGAAGAGAAGAGATTTCTTCACTCTCGATTTTTCACCTTGATCGAATTCTTTTCTTTCTCAATTTGTCAAAACTAAATAGCCTTCGTGAGTTTTTCTTCTTATTAGTTTACACAAGTAACAACAATATTTACTCATACGGTTGTTTTCTTTCCAAAAGTTCTAACTTCAATTGATTTCTTTCTTCTTTTCTCGTATTTTTTCACTGTAGTAGATGTAACACATTTTGCTCTTCTTTTCAATTCATTTCTTCACACTTGCACGTCAATATCGAATGTCGTTTACAACCAAAGCTACACATGTCGATCGCGATGATTATGCAGTTGATCATTATGCCGATTTCTTGCGTGATTCACATCGAACTCGTTTAACATTCGATCTTCTCGATATTGCCAAACGACAACATCAATGTAAAGAGAAACTCCTCTCTCAAGCTCATACGATTCAAATGAAAGAACATACGCGGATTGAAAATGAATTCTTAAGAAAACTCGAACGTAATACTCAGATTGCAAATCTACCGACTGTCAGAAGAATTTTACGAGATCGTCACCGACAAGGTTTAAGTCCATCACCTCCACCGTTAACATCACGTCAATCGCAGCCAAGTGGGCAGCATGACAAATCTACATCGAAATTGAGTCTCTCTCGGCCACCATCAGCACGTACCGCACGTATAAATGCCAATACTGAAAAATTTATTCAAACAAATACACTTCTTTGTTAGATAGGACATCTTCATTGTTTTCTTTTATTAGAATTTGATCATACAAACAAAAGACATCGAGTGATCAAACGAGGAAAACGTAAATAAAATGTAAAAGATTTTTCATCGATCATCAATTGAATCTTATGAGGATGAACGTTTGTCTAATGCCCAACTACATACTTTCCATAAACATTCTAAAAAACAAAAAGAAATATTTTATTTTGAGAAAGTTCTCAAAGTTTATTAAAGAATTTACGTCGGCCACGCTTTTGTAATCCATGTGCACGACCATCGAATGGTTCAGATGCTGAACTGTCATCATGGAATAAGTTCTCCGTATGTAAAAGTTTAGCAAGAAATTCATCCTTTGGCTCCAAATCGAAATCCGACCAAAGATTGCCCTAGTACATAATGTTTCTTTCGAATTACTTTTGCTCATAAATTCTACTTCTTACCTGTAAATGATTTAGAGAATAACAATTGATGAGAACAATTTGTACGCAAACCATGAATAGAACAAGTGTGATTTTCGACATGATAGAAAATAAGGATGAACGGAATTGATATGCTGAAAAATATTTAAAAATTCAAAATTGGAAAGAATATCAGAAGCAACAATAAAACATAACAGAGGAAACATTTCCGGCTTCTATATCTATGTAAATTGACAATTTGTTCAACAAACTGTAGGATGGAACTAACATGAGATTCATTCTTTTATATACCTATCTAATGAAATAAATTAGCTGAACATAGCTTTTCTTTCCTTTCTCTCTAGTTTTAATTATAGACGGCTTGATTTATCTTCAAAGATAAAATGTGAAAATTAAAACTGAATCGCCTACTTGGTTTTTACGTCTCTCTAATTTATCACTTGACCAAATTACATCGTTTTGATTCAAATCAAATTACAAACTTGTCTCTTTCAATCTCCAATGACAGACAATGAGACAAGATTTTCAATTGATGAGTTGGATTTGATTAGATGAAGTAACTTACCGATAATATAAGACTGTGAATCATTCGGTATTATATGTTAAATAGTTCATAGTCCAAACGTTGCCTTGAATGTAGCACGAGCGGAAGAAATCATCTATTATGTTAGAGATGTCTATCTCTACGACAAAAGGTGCGGATGTTTTTATTGAAAGACTATCAATAATTAAAGGAGCTAACTGAAAAAAATATCTCGTTTTTCCATGCTTCCGATTTAGTGTAAAACATGCAAAGTTATCTTCACTGATGTTTCTACTTGCCAAATATAATTATTAAACACGAAAACAACTATTCGATTCAATTTTTTACAAACTCTGAACAGATCGTTCATTAAAAAGGTTAGATTTTGTGAATAGCTATCATCGTGGATGACAAGGAAGACATTCGAAATGCTATTATTGTTGAACATATGATTTTCAGCTAAATTATATTGAAACCACGAACAGATATTCGAAACAAAAGGTGTGCCATTGATAAATATCCATTAAGTTAACCTACACAAGTTCACTTCACGGATTTTTATAATCAAACAGGATATTTAATCATTGGTCTACATTATCACGCGAAACTACTAATTTTATCGAAGTAATTAAACAGAGTTTCAACTCACGATAACTCTCGGCTATTTATCAACACGAATAAACAATTCACGTTCTGCATTACAGTTCAAATACAGTCTGATACTATTTTTATGCCAAACAAGATTGTATCCGTAATGACTGAAAGCAAAAATTTGTTCGAAAACACGAATATTCAATTCGACGAGAGAATGCTTATGAGAGAGAACAGTGTAAGGTTGCCAATTCGACTTTCTCTAGTTCATTGAAATATGAAGTACAGTGAAATGATGAAGGAATAAACGAATATCTCTATATATTGATCCAACTGTTCTTCTTAAAAGATAAAATAGCATATAGCCAAACTTCAAATAAAGTTCTATTTCACCAGCAAAAGGAAATAATGCCATGTGTACTGGTTTTTTCGTACTGACATTAAAGGAAAAGTTGTGATTGAAACAGTTCTATTCAGATGTAACATAGCTGTAGTTGAATGATGATGATATTCATCGGGAATGAGGAGAACTTTGAAATGTATTTGATCAGTCATCATTGTACATCAATACTCATACATTTGACGATCATCTCGGTATGATTTAAAAGTCAATTTTTAGACTTTTATATGAAATATTGAAAGAGAAATTGCAGCAAAAAAGTCTACAACATATTTTAAAAATATATATATATATATTGATATTGCGTCTATTAAACACTGATCTTCATAATACACATTACGTGAGAATCTGATTTCATTATCGTTTGATAAGCAGATACGACTTACGGCGAACAACAGCAGACAGAAAGAAGATGCATTTGTATAATAACCTGTCAGTGGTCTCAAGTAGATAGACTAACTCAAAGTGAATTTTAAAACATCAGTGACTAATTTATATAGCGACGCAAATCGTACTGATTACTTTATTAGTACACTCCGTTTTTAATGTATTTGACCTCTATGACTTCACCAAATTATGAAATTTGAATAATAATAAAAAACTAAGAAAGAACTGTTTGAAGTCATATGTGCTGCTTAATAGAAGAAAACTACTCATGCTTTGTTTTCGGTCGTTGTTGATCATGGTTTGAATGAAAGACGTACAACCTTCATCTACAGAAAACAAGCTTATTCCCATACTCAATTCATTTATGTTATTTATTAAAAGATTTTTCTGTTTACTATTTAATTTGAAGATCGGTTTTGACGCGATATTAATCAAAATTAACAGAACATATTGCCGTGTAACATGCTCATTTTTAGTGTCAATATTGTAACGAATCAAAGTCCTAGGAATGAGATAGTTTTTCATTAAATTCACCTTGCCAGTTTTATACTAACCTAAATATAGCATATATATGATTGTCAAAGTTTTGGAAAAAGAAGAATCCGTATTATAATGCCTATCTTCATTACATTTTATTGCCAAGACATCATCGATCACAATATGATCGCATGTCGAAAAGTGCGGACTCCACCCGGAAGGAAGGCACAGGAAATCAATGGAAAGTGGATGCAGTAATCCTTCGAACGGGTCCGACTCGTGAAGTCATTGATTCTTTCGTCATTACAGATGAATATCATAATCCAGTAGATGTTCTACACAATATATGTATAATCGAAGAACAGACATCGTTCATTATCAAATTGGCATTTAGTCTCTCCGTCACTAATGTCTGCAGGCTGACGAGAATATGAATATAAACACAAGAAAGATTCACTTGCGTTCTTACAATATTATACGTACAAGTAAGGTGCGATACAAAAACAGCGGTTGTGTCGATGTGATTCATACTACTTCGCTATTGGAACAATAAATAAGCCACACACAGCATTGCAGCAATTGACCAATCGAACGATTCATTTACTGACTGTAGTATCTAACCATCACCTTGCTGTTACCTTTCATTATATTTCTAAAATTTGATTATTGTAAACGAAAACAGTTTACTCAATATGAATCCATCCATTAATACAAGAGATCTTCGTATTTGTGATGATTATCTTCAATTTCAAAATCATCTAAAAGATTTACGAAAACTAGACGATTTAATAATCAACACACTGAATACAACTGTTCTTACAGCTACATTTCGATCTCAAGGTTCTGATGCTACCAAACAATGTCAACAACTGGGAGATGAAGTATATTTAGCTGCTTTCGTGTTTTATCATTCATTATAACTTAGTTTTTAGATTGCAACGCGTACAGCTTATCGAAATGAACTCATTTCATCATGTTTATCTCGCACAAGCGATTTAATGGCGCAAAGTGATATTAGCGAAGCGCAACGAAAAGCATTGATATTTCAACGACGTCAATTACACAATGAACGTAATGTCGAAGAAATTGTGCGTACAAATACGGAAAAAGTGAGAAATCAAGCAGACAGTTTTTTATGATATTCGAGAATTCGATTTTCTGTTTAGGCCTTCTATGAACGTTGTCGTGATTTTTACACTCCTTCTAAAACTGCAGCAGTCCTTCCATCTAAGAAATGACCATTTTTATGAAACTGATTCAGTATGAAGAACTGTAATGTGTTGTAGGCAGCTGGTCAGTTCACTGGTGATGTTATTTAGTATAGTTTGAGATTTTGTGTGTTTTGTATTCTGCTGTTTCCCTTTTCCCAAAACTTGATCTTTTTGTGCTATCATACTGGAATGGATATGATCCTTCTTTATTTGCTATTCGATTTATAGGTAATAAAAAGATTTGCACTATAAACTGCTATTGAGAAAGTGTTGGTCAAGCTGCTCGGAACATCGATAAAATGCATGTCGAACTTTTTTTTTAGAATCAGTTATCATTTTAAAACTGCCGTCAAAACTTGTATTTCTGCTTCCGGTTCTGATGGCTATATTGGCTACTTATCGACAACAATGTTCTCAATTGATTTTTCGATGTTTTGTTACAAATACAGTACAGCAGATATCAACGCATTTTGTTCACACCAGAGCCCGCAAATCACCATATGTAGGCACTAAAAATGTTCTTGTAAGAAATAGTTTCTAGTAAAATGTGTCGTAAATCTGTGCTCATTCAGAGAACGGAAGTGTCCAATGAAAAAGTGCCATGGAGCTTGCATTGGCCCGAGTACAAAGCAATAGAGTATACAGCGTCAAAAGTATTGAAAAACCCACCATGGGCTGATGATTCCGATGCGTACAGTTGATGGCATAGGATAAGGTGTAAAGTATCTGTATATACCTTTGTTTATAGAACAAAGATCAAGTATTTCAATGAAATTGATGGAAAAATTGATCGGAGAAGTTACATGGGAAAGTATGAAGTTGAAGAGAAAACAAATCGACCAAAGAATCCTCAAGGTCGAACTGGATGTTTGTAGGAAACTTTGCTCTTATTTATTCTGAACAGATTTATCTTATTAGTGTCTGGTCGTGGTTTACTGGGTCGTTGGGGACCTAATCATGCCGCTGATCCGATTGTCACTCGTTGGGCTAAAGATCACAAGGAGAAAGTTTTAGAAATCATTCTCATCAGTCGTAAAGATAGCGGAGATTTAGCTTTACCTGGAGGAATGGTTGATCCTGGGTGAGTATATCTACCAAAAATAGCTTTCACATTGCTGCTTATTTAGTGAAAGTACATCACAGGCGGTAAAACGAGAATTCATTGAAGAAGCTTTGGATTCCGATGCGAATCGTGCTAAACATCTCGATAAATTATTTAGAAAAGCGAATTCAGTATATAACCTCGAATCCACGGACTGCTACTCATGTAAATACGTTCTTTTTTCTTCCTATAGATGTACAAAGGATATATCGATGATCCAAGAAATACAGGTCACAGATTATAATGATATTTCACAAAACATTCTGTTCTTGTCTGACTTTTAGACAATGCATGGATGGAATCTGAAGCTTTGATTATGCATGATGAAACTGGAGAATTAACCAAAGATCTAGAACTTCATGCTGGTACATTAGTATTTTGTTCTTTTCTTGTTAGAAGCATGTGACTGATTAATTGATCTTTTCGCTGAAAATGCGTTTGGATTTGACGATAGTGGTGCAGGCTGAGTTTTGATGTATTGTACCATTTCACGATATAAATCGCATCGGCCGACTTGACTGATTAGATGAACGAGTTCATCGAGCGCCATTTGATACCGCCGTGGTGGTAGATAGAGTTGCGTTTGACACGGTAAACATTGTGAGTATGATTGATAGTAGGAGGGTATGACTGTTGGTGGTGGAGTTGGAAGAGTAGGCGAAGAGGGATTGAGTGTTGTTGCCGATTGAAAACTTGGATCTTTCAAATAATCATCGAGTAAAAGTTCCCAAGATAAACGTGGTGGCGGTGGTTTAATAAGAGATTTTGTACGTGAGATTGCTGGTGATGGAATATTTCGTGTGGTATTTTCTACCAGTTTTTCGTTCGTTTTCTTTTGATTCGTTCGATCACGTTTTGTCATTCTTTCAGATCATTATCAAATTCACATAACTGAGAGCATTTATTTTCCGAAAGAAAGAACTTTTGTACAAGAATTTTTTGCGAAAAACATGTTTCATAAGAAATAATTCAAACTAGATTGTGCGCTTTTTCTTCTAGGCGATGATGCAGGTACAGTTCAATGGATTCAACTTGATCGCAACCATAATCTATATGCATCTCATGAACATATCATCCGAATGGTTATAAAAAAACTCGGAGCTTACGAATATTGGCATAATTCAACGAAGTAACCGACATCAAAATACATTCTATTCTTCGCTTGAATCATCTCTTTTTTTTCGTAAATGAGTCTTTCTTTTTAATCAAGCTGATTCACTCGATTACCAAAGTATTGTTTATTATCATGAGCCAAAGTGGTACATAAAACTAGTATTTTTTTTCATATATCCACGAGTATTATCAAACGAAGACAGACGAAAAAGACAATGCGATAGAGTCAATTTTGTTTCGTTGACGTTCGTTTTACGGCTGTTTCATGATTCTTAACCAATTCTCGATATTTCTCAGCTTTGATGAATTTCTCATATTCTTTTTGAATTGCTTCATCATACGAATGCAATTCAATCAGAACAGAGCATTTATTCGAGACGATCTTCAACGGTTTCTCCATCAATTGTCGTTTGGTCTCATTCGTATCACATTCAATGATGAATTGATTCGATATATCAAGTGAATTCAATATACAACTTAACGGAAGATACTCCAGCGACAAAATTTGTTGTTCGTTTGGAGCAGTTCTCAATATATCACATAAGTTATCATATAAAACTTGATGATCGATAGTAATCATCGATTCCGAGGGTATGATTGCTAATAAAGCATTAGGTCGCTTTTCGGGTGGTTCACTGAAATACCAAACTTTGCGATTGTTCAATCGTTTTTTCAATTTCTGATAAGTTTCAAGTTTCATCTGACCGCTTTCACCGATATCGTCATGTGGAACATCGTAATTAACACCACCGGGAAAGTAACTAGAAAAGAATCGAATTGCAGCTCGACATGTCATATCGGATCGACTTACCTGATATCCAATGAATTCGCTTTGACTTGTTCTAAGAAGTTCTGCGGTACAAGCTCAGCGATTAATTCTGATTTACGTAATGGATCTGATCGAGTGACAAGTGTTATAAAACAATCGTTATATTCACGTGGAATTGTTGTTAAAGGTTTATCACTATCAACATCGCGTATAACGAAGCGCATGGGATTGTCAAGTTTAACGAATTCAGCTTTTTGTTCACGGATTTCATCGGCATATTGTTCCACAATTTTCTCCACGCTGCTCACTTGATGTTTAGTGACACAAGCCGAGTCGAAAACTAAATTTGAACGAAATTGAATTGATTTGCATCGTGTAGCACAACAGTTACTTACACATTTTCGGTTTGTATTCGACGATTTTCGTTGCTAATTCTTCGTTAATCTCTTCCGATGAGATTCGTTGTTGTGTCTGTTTCATTCGACGGAAATATTCCATTAGATGTTCGGCATCAGCATCTGGAAGGTTCTTATAAAACGTTTTCGATGGGCGAATTGTGCCCAA
Source organism: Adineta ricciae (assembly GCA_905250025.1). Classification (NCBI taxonomy): domain Eukaryota; kingdom Metazoa; phylum Rotifera; class Eurotatoria; order Adinetida; family Adinetidae; genus Adineta; species Adineta ricciae. Next base: position 139,881 of record CAJNOJ010000187.1, read on the forward strand.
GACAAGCAATCGACGAGCATTATCATCCAATAAACTTGTTCGTCGCTCATAATTCACATTTTCATCATCTTCATCTTCATTAACATTATCCAAATCCGATGCTGAAGATGTCTTTTCGCCTGAGATTGGATATTGTCTCGCTTGGTTCAGTCGACGAAGATATTCCAATTGTTCATCGTTTTCCGAATTCAATGAATATCCACGAAATCGATAGGGTTCGCTCGCTGGGTCAATGAACGATGATTTTGTTCGTCCGTACGAATTTACTGCTCGATTCGACCGATTGTCATTGTTATTCGATCGTGGTTCATTCTTACTAGCATTATTTAAATATATAACAGGCATGTGAAGTACATCAGCACGTTGAGATGCTCGTCCTGATTATAAACAGTAAAGAAAATGTGAGAATTTGCAAGAAAAAGAGCTCGTAATCAAAGGACAAGTTTTATGACGATAAGAAGAGCGTAAGCTTAGCGAGGAATAACCGTACCCCTACGAACACAAGGATACCGATGATCATGATGCATACATCTCAAATGTCTCTGAGATTTGCGAGTCGTTTTTAACTTTACTGGAAAAAAATTCATTTGTCTGTTTTTCTCCAAGTCAACAAGAAACTTAGTCGTTTGTTATTTACCATCAGTTGGTTTGTCGGAGCTTCGTCGACGATTGATTACATTCGGAGGAGGTGGAGAATGATCTTCATCGTTGTATCTTTGACTTATTGATGGACGACGATCTTCTTTGATCGAACGACGTCTTAGTTCCGAAACTCCGGTTTGATTTGCCAATGCCCGGACGGGTGACTTATTCGTTCGAGTTTGTCCACTCGCTTTTTGTTGCTGCTGATGTTGAAGTAATTGTCCATCAACAACAGAAAGAATTTGTGATTGACTGGAAGTTGGCATCTACATAGATGTATGTCAATGCAAATAGAGAAAAACTATTACAAATCTGTGATCTTACATTTGAAGACGAAAGAGTACAAAAACCTGGCGAATGTTATTCAAAACGAATTTACAAATAACATAACGCAAAAGATTCAAATGAATGAATCAAACTATGTTTTGATGTCTTATTTTTGTTGTTTCAAAGTTTACCGATGACGACGATCACTGATGATTGCTTTTCTACGTCGTTCTTTTTTTCTAGAATTACAAAAAAAAACGAAGAGAAAGATTGTCAACGAATAAGTTAAAGATTGTATTAGAATCATAAGTATAGCAACAATAGTGAATTCTTTTTCTTCTTCTTCTTTGTGTTCTTCTCGTTGGTATTATATGTGTTACTCTTCGCTTTTTCACCTTACTTTTGTCTATGTGAATATTGTTGACATAAGGTCAGAAGAAGAAAAAGAGGAGAACATGATGATTATTATCATGGCAATGAATGATGAGAGACGAATAGAATCATTTGATGGAAGAGAGAGAGAGAGAAGCAAAAAAAACGAATCTATCCAATGTTCAGTTATCTGAATTTAATGATACTTATTTATTCTTGACGACAGACGACCATGAGAAGTAATCTTTCCACTTGAATAAGATGTCTCAAGAGAAAGACGTTATGCTGACGATTCCCACGATGTATGGATGACAGATGGAATTCACATCGTTGAAATCAAAGTTTACCTGTCAAATAGCAAAATAATTCAACGAAAGGTTCGTTGACATTGCCAATAATTTGAAAAGTAAACGAAAACACAGCAAGAATTTGTGCGAAATATCTCAAAACGTTGTCAGCTATTGAAATAACACGATTAAATGTAGAAATATTTTCTTTCAAAATGGAATTAAGATAGGTTAGTAATTATCTCCAGTGTACAGAACACTTGTAATTCAAGTAGCTAACAACAAAGAATGAAGTGCAAGTTTAGATTCGTTAATTATTCTTTTTCTTGTTACTTGCATTCAACGAATAAAGGAGTAAAAAATGATCACAGCTAATGATATCAATACCATTGAAGATCTTCGTGATAAATATTCGTTTTCACCGAGAATCTTTTCACCGATATTTCCAAATGAACAAGTAAGCAGTAATCAACAATCTTCACGAAGTCCATCGGCAAAAATACGTTCTACACAACAACGATCACCAACGTCGCGCACCGATCAGTCAAATCTTAATACATTCACTCGGCCCAAGTCAACATTACTACCCTATACTTGGTTACGCAAATATGAGCGAGTTGATCCAATTGTTCCAGCACCTGATCTTATCTATCGCTATGCTTATCTAGAAGAACCTAAACGAAAAAAAACAGCGCCAATGAGTCGTTCTTTTTCCTCACCAACATGGTCAACTCAACAAACAATACGTCGTTCAACAACGACCTTGTCACCATCTCCGTCGTCACCACGACAGTCTCCTTCAATTTACAACTATATTCTTCAATCATTCCGAGAAAACGAACGGCAACGGAATTCTAAAGAAGAATGTTTCTCGGCATGTATCAAACGACCATTAAATGATGATGTTGTTTTACAACGAGCACTAAGTCCCAAACGATGTTCCACACCACGACAAAAGCTTCTATCTTCGAAAGAAGATTTCCGCAACACACAAACAATGGATGCTTATGTAACTCAATCAACAGATCAAACTTACAATGACTTACAATCTAGTGACTGCACCTATTGGCAATTCCCTGAATAATCAAAGGGACACAAAGAATGAAAGTGTGTGAAAGAATGAATAAAGTAAAACCTGTTCAAACCGAAGGACAGTTTCGAATGAAGATCGTATGTGAATGTTGAAGGTTATTTCTCTTCACAATTCTCGACATATAGAGTTTCTCATTCTTCCTCTTCTTCGATTCTATTCTATTACTCATTTGATTAAGTTAGTTACGAACAATATTCTTAAAAAGAATGAAATTTATTTACAATAGTTAAAAATACGAATAGGCGAACCAATGAATCACATCAAATTTCAATTACTTATTTTAAATTTACCCGATTTTAAAAATATTTTCTCGTCTTTCTCTTCAATCTAACCTTTGTACAAATCTGTTCGTCGCAATAACGCGATACATGCTTCATTCGTTTTCGTTTTCGACATCGTTACATTGAATAGCTGTTGATCGCGTAGGTTTCGAGATAGATTAGTTGAAATCGTTTGAGGATGACGATTAATTAACATAGATTGATGTTCACATATCCCTCCAGCGCCTCCGCCGCCACCCACACCATGCTTCACATAAGAGTCGCTTTGACTAACTGGAGATGTAATCGACTGTTTATGTTGAGAATTAAATTGAATTTTCGGAGGAGTGGAACTCCTTGGTGGATGTGTCAAGGCAGGTCGACCGAGCTTCGCAGAATTTCGTTTATGTGTAAAATGTAATGCCGTAGTAGATAAGATTCCCCTAGGAAACAAAACAATGAGCAATTAGTTTTTATGCTTGATGAAGCAATAGGCAACAGCAATGAATACATGAATAATCAATCCATTATGAATGTAATATATAGGAAACTTACGTGAAATTTCGAAACGTTCGATTGTAGATAAAAAATTTCGATGATAAACTGATTTCGTAGAGAATCATGGTTATTTTTCTTGAGAAATGAATGATTACCAGCGTTGCTACATCTTCCCTCGATTTCAAAACCAAGTCCAGAGCAATCGTAATCCCTAATCACAACAATAGAATTATCGTGAGAAATAGAATTCGAAAAATCGAATCTACCTGTCGGTGTGTGAAAAAGTAGAAATAAAATTGCAATTAGAAGAACAGTTTTTGTCGCTTGATTGTATTGAGATCGATGGACTTTCGAGGAGTTCGAATGCATGTTTCTCGTTACAGATTTTATCTGATAAATGATAATTAAGCTCATAAGGAATGTTAAGCATTCCGGTAAAATCGTCCAGATGATTAAATTGACGTTTCTTACCCATTCGAATGAATCATTACCATCACTGCATGCTGTAATAGAAAAAACGCTCAACTGATCGATTCCTTTCAAATCAGATAAACGATATAAGCTTAGAAGAAACACGCAAATAACTAAAGTCATAACCGAAATAATCGCTTGAGTTTGAGTATAAGCAGGACGGTTTCTTGTTGGCCATGAAATAGTAACTAAACGCTCAATTGTCAGCAAAACAACAATCCATGTTGGAAAAATAAGAAAAAACTCTGTCAGAATACCAGTTAATCGACATACGATAACATACTGACGGAATGCCGTATCAAACGCATCGAATTTCCTCAGCATCGGTAAGCCGAAGTTAATATGTAAATTAATCGTATCGCCGAGTGATAACGCAGACAAATAAACATTCTGTGAATTGCGTTTGTTTGTTTTCAGAAAGCAATACAGAGAAAGTAAATTCAAGATTGTACCAACGAGAAGAATAAATAAAACAACGTACGGGTAAACTGTTTGATTCATATAACAATCAACGGTGACAACACGTGCGATGGTATCGATATGTTTACATGTTTCATTGTTACTTGTCGAACCATTCGCGCAGTAGTCCAGCAGATACGTGACCATTCGTAAACATGTTTTAATAGATGCACTGTCGTCAGACATTTTGATGTTGTTTCTAGTGAAAATCTAAAAGAAAAGAAAAACAATTTAATTTCTAATCTTAACTTGGCAACGCTAATCTTAGAGTATTAAGATTATAAGGGTCAATATAGACAACATTGTGAGAAATGATCTATGTCGATGACAATAATATTCATTGAAAAACAGAGCTCGAAAATCAAATGACATTTCTGGTTCGTGATGGATAATTGAGAATATGAAATAAAGCATCTGAACATTCTTCGCACAAACATCTCATCAGAAGTTGGCGAGTATACGACAAAAAAAGTAATGTTGAATTTTCAAACAACACGATTGCAAATTGACGTCGGTGAAATAATCTGTCGATTGATAATATTTAACCATCTGTCATGTCAACTAGTGTTGTGATAGATCAATATTAAATGTCACCTGAACAAGGAAAACAAAGAATTTCTTGTTTTCCAATGCAAATATGTTCCTTACTCAGTCAATTTGCATGAACATTTTTGTGTATAGCTTAATTACTGAGAAAATTGTTCGTTTCTCTTACTCTCCGTACCATCTGATGAATGTAAATGTCAACTCAAGTGACATTCTTACCACGCATGAGTATGATGAAAAGAAAAATGACACGATCAGCTTTATCTATATAATCAAAAAGACGGAGAAGAAAAGGAACTATAACTATTACTTTCAACACATTTTTACTGACAAGAACCTTGTCGTTCTTTTCCGGGACAAAATTTTCCTTTCTCCATACTCATGTTGATTGTTATTTAATTCGAGATCTTTTACACGAACTATCTTTTGTCAATAGGAGAAAATGATGTTTTTATTTTGCAAAATAAAAAATAAGAAAAACAGACGAATAGAAAAAAAAACTGTATCGAAGGTTTGGTCGACTATTTCTTCTTCTTTTTTCCTTTTTTCCCTTTTTTCTTCTTGTATGGTCCAATAGCATTTCTAACAAGCATTCCTCGCCACCATGATTGTATTTTAATCGCAGCAAACATTTGTTGTTGCTCACGTTCTAACTGTCGACGACGACGTTCTTTCTCTGCTCGATCTTCTCGAACAACTTTTTCATACAATGTGAACTAAGAAAATAAAGACAAAACAGTTTGATCAATAAAATAATGTCCGGAACTTCATTTATTTCTTCTCTTACATCGGCGGCAATCTTTTGATATGCAGCCAAGTCAGCTGCCCGTGCTGCTTTTAATTTATCGAGCCTAGTTTGCATGTCAGCTGTTTCTGAGTTGTATTTCTCCAACCAGTTGTCTGTTTTTTGAATTGTTTCCTAGAACAACAGAGGAATTCTAAAGGAAAAAAAAATTCGAGAAATACTTTAATATAAACACGCAAGTAGTTTTCAGTTTCCGAATTCGATTTCATTTCATCTTCCGTACGGTTTTCTAAAGACTGAACAAGAAGAGAAACGATGAATATATTTTGAGAAGAACAAATTACATCTTGATCTCGTCGCATTTCGTGCTCTGCAATGGCACAACGTGCGCGGACTTGCTCGAGATAATTTTCGCATTTTTTCTTCTCGTATGTGATTTCTAGTTGAGCCTTGGCTTTTGCTTCTTGCAATTGATCTTTTTGATACGCTATAACCTCGGCACGTTTGGCTAATTCCGTGATTTTCTCTTGACGAACACTTTGAATTTGTTGAGTCAAGTCTTTGATCCGTTGGCGACTTTCCTCTTCACTAAATTTCAAGAAAAATATAGTTAACATTTGCCTTAAATGATAAACAAAACAAAATTGTTCGGCAAAATTAACAACTTTTTCTCACATGAATACTCTTCACGCCATTTTCAAGTAAATCTAAAAGAATGGAGAGTAAATTGAAGGAATGTTGCACAGCCAACGCCTGATTAGCTTTTAATATTCACACATAGTGTTGCACACCAGTTCGAAATCTTACAATTCAACTTAATGCTTCCTTCCTGACCACTATCGGCACAATGAATGAATAGAAATGTTGTAATTACTCAAAACGTGACTCTTAGGCTTCGAGAAGATAAAATATAAAAGTTTGACAATCAACGATAGATACCTTTGAACAACACGAAGAAATGTGTTTTTGGATTCTTGTTCTTCTTCGATCATCATTTTCAGCGGTTCAATCGATTTGTGATCATTGAGAGCGAGAATTGATTTTGTCAATAATTTCTCGAAATAAGTACTAAAAAATTAGTAATAAACAATATGAGTGTATTTTTAAGCATTAAATCACAGGATCATCTCTGCGTACTCTTTGGTTCGTTGTAATTATTAAGCTGTAAAATGTATTTTTATGAAATAATTACAATATGTGATGTCACGACTTGTTATTACGGTTTGAAAACATGCTTACCGATCTTTTTCAACTTTTTTCATGTTGTCTGCTGTAAGCGGGTTTTGATTGAACATTCGATTGATTTTATTGACGCCAGTTTTCAAATCTGATGTGGTTTTCTTCAATTCATTACTGAGTTCTTCCATTAATCTTTGACTTTCTTTTGCTTCGGGCTGTTGGAATTCTTCATCGGCTCGATCCCTTTGTAATTGACTTCGTTGTGTGATTTGAGCATCGTAAATGTCTTCAGTTCGATTTTGCGCACTCAGTACACGTCCCACTTGATTTCGTACAATCTTTAATCAAGAAAATATTTGCAAATTAAAAGCTCATATTCAAAATGACTAACCTCATCCGATGCTGCGGTGTATTGATAGTGTGAAGGTACTAATTTACCAAGGATATGTAACTCTTCCGCTGCATCTTCAAAGACTGCTGCAAAATCGAGTGCATCAGCCGTTGACAATGTGAACATATTCACCTTTTACGTTCGTAAATTTGCTTACTTCGTCATGTATCAGTAATCAAACGTTGCGATCATTTTCTGATCGGTTGCTAAGCAAACACCTCGAACTAAAGTGCATAAATGTGTTAAACTATGCATTTGTGATATGTGTATCCAAATATTATTTTCTAACATTTAGTTCAATAAGTAGATAATGAAGCGATTTTATTTTTGTGTAGGACGAAAATCAAATCGCCATTGAGAAGTATCTAAAACCTCGTCAAAGGACATCAGATGTTTACGATGCACTGCAGACAACTCTTTCGTGGTTTGAGCAAAGAAAGACTTATGACGATTTTGCTCCGTCTTATGTTTTTCCAAACGAAACATTATTGTTCTTCTACTTCTTTCGTCTTTTTTTAGACTAACTAGTTGTACAATTATGCAAGGCATCCGATGTGCCTGTCGACGGGCAAACAGTGTTGCACAACTTGTACTTGGTAAACAACGTCATACCATCGGTGCATCCAAATGGTCCAAATTAGCTTACCAACCCACCGCTAATTTTCATAGTGAGTATCTTTTGTTTTCTCATGAAACATGTTCTCCACATTGCATTTTGTTTGATAGTTGTTGGCAAACGAAATGCTGCAGCTCAACAAGCAGCACAACAAAAATCAACTTCAAGCAAACAAACGCAAACTGGCCAACAAACCGCTAAAGGCGCTAAAGGTCGCGTTGTATCAGTCATTGGTGCTGTCGTTGATGTTCAATTTGATGAACAGCTACCACCCATTCTTAATGCACTTCAAGTTGATGGCCGTTCTCCGAAACTAATTCTTGAAGTCGCTCAACATTTAGGTATGAAAAATCATCCAAAGCGACTCGTTCTTCATTCATTTTTTCTTCTTCTTATTCTTCAGGTGACAATACCGTTCGAACAATTGCTATGGATGGTACTGAAGGTCTTGTTCGTGGACAACCAGTCACAGATATCGGTACACCCATCAAAATTCCCGTTGGTTCAGCAACATTAGGTCGTATCATCAATGTTATTGGCGATCCAATTGACGAACGTGGTCCAGTCAATGCTGAAGACTTTGCCCCAATTCATGCCGACGCACCGCCCTTTACTGACATGAACGTCGAACAACAAATTCTTGAAACTGGTATTAAAGTTGTCGACTTATTAGCACCATACGCTAAAGGTGGTAAAATTGGTCTTTTCGGCGGTGCTGGTGTCGGTAAAACAGTCTTGGTCATGGAGTTGATTTACAATGTTGCCACATCACATGGTGGTTATTCAGTCTTTGCTGGTGTCGGTGAACGAACACGTGAAGGAAATGATTTATATCATGAAATGATTACAACTAAAGTTATTGATCTTAAAGGCAAAGGCTCCAAAGTATCACTTGTCTACGGACAAATGAATGAACCACCCGGTGCACGTGCTCGTGTTGCTTTAACTGGTCTAACAGTCGCTGAAAATTTCCGTGATAAAGAAGGAAAAGATGTACTTCTTTTCATTGACAATATCTTTCGATTCACACAAGCTGGTTCGGAAGTAAGACAAATTATTTTCGATCACCAAATAACATCTATTGAACATTTAGGTATCAGCTTTATTGGGTCGTATTCCATCAGCTGTCGGTTATCAACCAACATTGGCCACTGATATGGGTACTATGCAGGAACGTATTACAACAACGAAGAAAGGTTCCATCACATCAGTACAAGTACGTCTAAGAAATTATTATGTCATCGAAAATTAGTACTGTTGTTTGTCTTTAATCAGGCTATTTATGTACCTGCTGATGATTTAACAGATCCTGCTCCAGCTACAACATTCGCCCACTTGGACGCCACTACTGTCTTGTCCCGTGGTATTGCTGAATTAGGTATCTATCCAGCTGTCGATCCATTAGATTCAACATCACGTATTCTCGATCCAAACATTGTCGGTGAAGAGCACTATTCAGTCGCACGTAGCATTCAAAAGACACTTCAAGTAAAGTCGAAGAGCAAATTTCTTTCGCTATTGAAAACTTCATCGCATATTATCATACTTTAGGATTACAAATCTTTACAAGATATCATCGCTATCTTGGGTATGGATGAATTGTCCGACGATGATAAATTAACTGTAGCACGTGCACGTAAAATTCAACGATTTCTTTCACAACCGTTTCAGGTTAGTTGATAAAATGCGTCAAAGCAAAGTTCGAATCCGTCTAAAGGCTAAATTTCCTCTGGCACTTTTGTGTAGTGTTTTATATGTTATTCATATGTAAGACACATAGGAAAAAGTGCAAGAATAATAGTTTCCTAGATCAACACTAATAGATATTCGATCCCTTCATGGACGTTTGTCAGCATCGTTGTTTACAATCTCATTTTATATCTCTTTTTTTCAGGTAGCTGAAGTATTTACTGGAACACCAGGTAAATTGGTACCACTCAAAGAAACAATCAAAGGATTCAAGATGGTATTAAACGGTAAATATACAAATTCCTTTTCCGTATCCAAAATAATCGAAAGTTTGCCTTCTTCTTCTTCTTCTTTTCAACAGGTGAATTAGATCATTTACCCGAAGGTGCCTTCTATATGGTTGGTGGTATCGAAGATGTTTCAGCTCGTGCTGAAAAACTTGCTTCAGAACGATAAAAACCTCTGAACTCCAAGAACATTACTGAATCGACCAACAGTGTTCTTCATACACCACATTATCTTTCTTCAGTCTTGTCTTTTTTCTTTCTTCTAGAAAAGTTTCTTCTCGAATGTTTACTTCTCTTTCCATGTACCTCTATAGTTTATTAGCAGAGTTAAATCATACACTCACAGACATTTGTACCATCACCATCCGTTGTCGAACTTTATCATTTTCTTCTTTTTTATGTTGATGTTTGGATATGGAAGAGAAAAAAAACACTATTATGCATCCCCCCGCTTGTTTTTTTCTCTTTCTCCAATAAACACCTGAATCAATTGTGCTTCATATGCACGAACCAAATTTTCTTGTTCCAAAAAAAGACTCAACGTCCACGTTCATACGATCTGTTTATGTCATAATTAACCGTTTATTGGTAGCGCATTATGCAACTAGGAAAAGGTCAAATGAAACGATTCAATTTCCTTTCTGTCTGCTGTCTTGTCGAACACGGTACATATTCAGAATCAATCGACGATTTTCTGATGTTGAAATCATGGATAGATTTGAAATCAATCGCACTATTACATAAATATCTGATACACGCAGCAGGTGTTTTCATACGAACTTTTCTTCTACGCTTCTATTATGTATTACTAAGAAGAGATATGTTTTATTTATCCAAGTTTTCACTTGTCATGTTTATTTTAGTGAAGATTGATCTATCGATAATATCGCCAGGATGGCCCAATGCTTATTTTTTATATATCTGTGTATCTGTCTTGCAGGAAAAGATCGAATCGTGATTCTCAGGAAAGAAGTAACAAGAGGCAATATTGCGAATATATGAAATTATCAAATTTTGCTCTTCCGATAAACATCGCTATTGTCATTTGTAGTTCATCGATCAAAGATCAAAATTCGATTGATTCAGTGATAATGAAAGCAAAACCTTTTATCACCTATAATAGTCCGTAAAAGAATTGCATGCAATTAGTATTTGTCAACATTGCTTTCATTAGTTCAAACAAAATTATATTTTATCATGTCAACTAAATGACTGTGGGCGGATGTACATCCACCGTGAAATAAGGTATGTAACTCCTCATTACGAAGTTGATCACAAGTAAGAAGTGAGAGATACATCTATCTATCTATCAAAGGGACGAATGCTTGCTTATATATATAAATGTGATAAATGATCATTGCACGTCTGTTCAACACATAGAGGAACGTAACAAACCCGACAGATATCAATTATTAGCCACACTCTCAATGTTTATTCGTTCTCCGATGTGTGCGTTTACACAGAAATATACTTCAAGGGTGTGAATTCTGCACGTATGTATAGGTTCAATGCCAGACATCGGGATGACTGTCAATCTTCTCCCGCTGTTATCATCCATTATACTTTCATAGTTCGAAGAAAGAAAACAGAACATCAGAGCAAAGCAACTGTTCAATGAAGTGATTGGAGAAATGAAGGAGGAGCAAGACGAAAAAGAAAGAATAGAAACAGTGCACTAAAGTGGGCAGAAGAAGACGAAAGGTAACTGTCTTCCTTTTATATCTAAAGAGCACTCTCATTCTCGATATACAATAACCATCCACGCATGCATGCTTGCACAAATCGTGATAATATCACACAGAGGTCTTCTCTTATTGTTATTATATACTCGTCCTTCGCCGATACGAAATATACCCGGCGGGCATTCTTTCATTTTCAAAATGATTATTGAACTAGTTGAGTCTAGTCATTTTCTTTTACTTACTCTTTTGACAAATGAGTGTTGAGAATATTTATCAAGCAAAACAACAGGAGAAAAGAGAACGACGGTCAAATCTATTGTTGTTAACCGCACGATCATACGAGAGGGAGTGAAGAATTCATACATCTTTTTTCAACATACGACACAAAAACAAGTTGTAAGTAAAAATAGTTCCCGATATGGACGAATTCAGTCGACTGATGTGTTTATTTGAAAACTTGATTGAATCATGTTTAGTTCTTACTCAATCGGATAATAGGTCAGTCCAGTCTTTTTTTGTTGTTTTCTTAATTAAGTCTGTATTCTCCTTCGTTAAACATCTAATCAAATATGTCTGAGACAGTATCGATTAGTTGCTTTTGTCTAACCAAGAAATTGTTCATCAATAGGATATTTCAAGCGAAATCGATGACTTTTTTGCTTTCTATCTTGATCTTTACCAGCAAGTCAGTATAAGATATTTATGACAGGAACTTGTTGACTAGAAATTGAGTCAAAGTATTTTTTCTTCCATCGATTGACTAATTCAGATCGATGTTGTACGTTAACATACATAATATAATTAAGATGTTGCCGATTTCGCAATCATGCATAAGTGAGTTCTATTCACAAGAGACAAAAAAAGAACTATATAAGTTCAACGACAACGATCGTTTGCGTCCGAATGTCATTAAATGTCATATTCGATGCGGACAATTAGGTAGTCGAACTCATGTTCAATCATCTACTTTCTTCTTGTCTACTAGAAGAATATTTCGCGTTGACCAAGGTGTGAATTAGAGATTTTTGTCTCGTTAGCCTTTCTCTTCGTATTCTCTTCAAGAATACATGCCTGCAAACATCTGTTCATTTCTTGTCATCTATGTTGTAACGATTTATCTTTACATCGAACAGAGAATGAGAAAGTAATGAGAGTTCAAGCTGCAACGTATGATGACAAGCCGGCCCTCATAGGCGTGTCCACTATCATATAAATTTTCTTTCTAATTGCTTCGTTTTGTATCATTTGTGTATCTTTAGATCTCGAAAAGATGATTAGAGAAAATCTTCTCTTCATTCTATTCTTTCCGCTCATCTCTGGTCTGCCGTCGAATTCGTATTATTTAATTGAACTTGATCAGCATTTATCATCAAATGAAACCTATTGCTCGAATATCTTCACTAATCAGCAAACGTATCGTCTGCCGACAGAATGTCATAAACATTTACTCTGCGATCCGACGTATTGCGATGATCAGGCATTTCGTTGTATGAAAATTCGTGAAACTTTATGCTGCTTAAATCAACACCTACAATCTCATTGTCAAAAAGATAATTCCAATCGACTGAAAGATCTCTTTCGATCAGTGTATTTTCAAATGTCAATCGAACATGGATATTGTGAAATCAATTTAGAACGAATTGAAAAGTTCGATCAAGCATACTGTATTGCAGATCTGATTGAAGAACCGAAATTAAGTGAAACTACGAAAACAATTATAGTGCGATGGGAGACTTCAACACGATCAATGTATAAGCATTTTCATCGACGTACATCGACAATCCGATCGAATCAAGTTCGACATCGAATCGCTGCTCGACGAAATTATTCCTCATTGGCGAATTTAGATTATCTACGTCAAGTGACAATCATTGAAGAAAAGATTTCATCGAAATGTTCAAGAAACGTTCTTAATTGGTTTTCTCTTAGTATTTTATTCTCAATAGTTTTAACCTGAATCAATGTGTGTATTGTTTTCTGTTTTTTTTTTGTATAAATTAAAGTAAAACATATTCGTGACTTGTCTTATTCATCAGAAACAATGGTTGATCTTTCTGCGTTGGAAAATATGAATGGTTGTTTCGATGGATGAAAGGTAATACTAACCGGTTGGTGAAGCAAATCATTCTCTCTCTTTGTGATCGATGAGTATAAATATACGATAATTATTCACAATTAATGAGGTAAATACTTCGACAAAATGAATTAAATATCACCGGAGAAAGCTGATTCGTTCGTAGTTAGCACAATAAGAACGATAGCATGGGATTGATATTGAAATTTATCGATTTGCGAGCAAAACGAAACAATTGACATAAGTTTTATCCTCGGGATGTCATATTCTGTATATCAGTAGTCATGTTTTGTTCATATCATCGAGATCATCATTTAGTCACTGTTCGGAAAGTGTACACATGAACGAAAAAAAGAAGGAAAGAGACAAGAAGAAAAAAAAACACGGTAAAAAATACAAGAATGATAGACGTGTATAAATAACAGACAGCTAACATGTCTCAACAATATATGCTGGCGATTGTTCTTCCTCGATAGAGTTTTGTACAAATTCAGGAGATTCTTTTATATCTTTTGTTAAGGTTATCTTTACATTGCGCACATCGGTCGTTGACAAGGGGAAATCCGAGTTGCGTCTCGTCGAAAATTCCGAAGTTTTTGATACTGTTCGACGTATTGAGGGTGAATCGGTGTTTAAGGATAAAGATGGATTGACAATTGCTGTCAATGTTGATGATGGTAAGTGACGAAAACAATGTACAATAGTTGCCGAACGTGGTCGAATTATCGATCGATTGTTGTCGATACTGGGTGTATAACAGACTGTGTGCTGTCGATGAAGACGTCGTTCAAATGTTGTGGACGATCTTGGTGAATGCGAACACGTACGAGATTTTCGAGGAGAATTGTAAGTATTGTTATTGTTAATAACTGTGTTAGTTGCTGATTTACATACGGTTGAACGACGCGATGTTAAATCGACATTCGATGAACACAATGAATGTTTTGTGGAGAGATTAATGGTAAAACCACAACAGGTAAAAAACGTCGGTTTGCGCAAGGGATTAATTGAGTAATTAATACTGCTGTTCTGTTGAGCTAAATGATTTGAACGATTTTGTGAATGAATGCCCAAACCACAGTAAGGCGATGCTGCTGTCGTTGCGATTGAATGTTCGGTTTCATCCTCATCATCGTATAAAAATGAATTTGTTTGAAATTTCGAGCCTTGACGACATGATCTTGTTCGTTGAAATCGCCAAAAGAAACATTCCCCTAGTAGTTTACGTATTTCTCGTCGCGATGTTCGACCGCTGGAAAAAGTCAGACATGAATCACAAAACTAAACAAAATACATCGATTTTCCCTTACCTCATAATAGCAAACATCAAATTTAACGAATAGTTGCTCATTTCTAATACACGGAAGACGGTGTTCAAGTTAACGTAAATGTATAGAGGCATTAAAGGTGTTTTACTAATATTCGTGGCAAATGCATTGACCATAGTGAGAATATATCTTGGAGATATGGTAAAAATAACAAAAAATGATGAAAGAACGAGTTGAATCGTTTTCTCTTTGAATTGTTTTTCTCGTTTGATTACATTTCGTGCATCAATTGATCCAATTTTGGATAGAACACTACGTTGTCGTGATAAACTATACAGAATCAACCAATTTATGATAAGTAAGAGAATAGAAGGAATTATCGAATGAAAAAATATGGTATTGAACGTGAAATAATGTTTTTTCCATTGATCAAGCTTCGTTTTTGATGACTGAGCATTCGTTTGCCATAAACACATGAATGTATGAATTGACACATTCGCATAGGCATGTAAGAAGAAAGTTGGTAATAAATAAATAACATTAGCAAAAAGGACAAGCAGTAAAACAACGACTAAGACGATTTTTGAGATCAGAGTGGTGAAACGCAGACGACCTTTGATAGGAAACCAAATAATAATACATTTTTCAACAGCTAATGCAACTGTTAGCCATATACTCGCCTAAAATATCAAACTAATAATGTATAATTGTCGAATAGATTAGATTTCTACCTGATCTTTGTCAAATTATATATTACATAGAAATTTATTCAGTTCTATTTCATCAAAAAGAATGAGTCCTGACTTTGAAATCTTAAATGCATGAATAGCTCTTTTTTACACTTTTTAGATAGCAATTATTCCTTTTGACGAGTTTTTCAGCTAAGAGAAGAACTATTTCGAGAGGAAAATCATATTTTAATTACATATAATTGTAACCCCCTGTCTATTTTCTTTTTCGTACTCACAACAACAAAGCTATGTCTTTTGTTTCTTTCTCATTATTGGTCTATAGATATGCGACAGTTACCTGTCCTGTAAACATGATCGTAAAGAATACCCATCGACATAATTGCAGGGTTACTCGAAGATAACCTTTGTCGAAAAGGACAAAAATGAAGAATTCGAATAATCGAACAGTATCAAGAATGCAAATAATCGAGAAATAGAGCTGAAACGTAGTGTGACGGAAGCTGCGCGACGCACGAAAATATAATAAACTTAAACAATTGAATGTCAGCCCAAATAGAAATAATAAACTGCCAATGCCAATTTGAATATATGTGTTAAATGCGTCAATAAGGACTTGTTCACGATATGGTATTCGACTGGTTGTCCCTCGATGAACGATGGTAGAAGTTAAAACAATCGAGCGGTTCAGATTGCTCCACGTCGTTTCATTCATTTGACTGGATTTTCATTGACACAATTATCTAGAAGGGAAAACACACTAAGTGTATTTCTAAATGAAAGGACAACTAAACGATTTGTATAGAGTTATATTAGGACATTTGTCAAGGGAATGAATTCGAGTTATTGATATAATCACAAGAGAGAAAGAGAGAGAAACACTCATAAATACAAGTGAAATGTCAGGAAAGCGAAAGAGAGCAAAATCACAAAACATTTCATACAGCTCGATCAATCATTTGGCTCTTTTCACTTTCGTTCTTTCTTTCTCTTCCATTTAGAAAACATGGAAAACAACGCAGCAGTTGGGGATGAATAGAGTCATACAAACCAAAACGGAAAGAAAAATACATTACTTCATATAATGCGCATTCTCTCGTCTTCTTTTTGTATAGACGTATAATAATAATTTTATATCTAGATATTTCTTTTCTTTCTTCTTCTTATCCTCACGCTTTACTCGTGTCATGCTAATCAATTTCGATAAGTTATTCACCTGCAATTATCTCCAACACAATATTTATCTATTCTGTTTATATACATTTGATTTCGACTTTTCTCTCCTCTTGACAAAAAGCCCAGCGAAGTTAGGTCGCGATGTTTATATCCATCTCCTTTCTTTCTCTCTCTCTCTCTCTCTCTCTCTCTCTCTCTCTCTCTCTCTCTCTCTCCATATATTACCATTGGCTAGCGAAGAAATGTAATTATTTTCTCACTTTATTAATTTATCTTTTAGATAACCACCTGAAGAATCACACTGATATTTTCTCTAAGGAAATATCAAGCAAAAACGACTGCACTATTTTGTGAAGTCGTCGCGGAGAGATACTATCAGTATAGAAAGGAAAGAAAAACAAGGAATGAATAGACAACGTTTAAGATCGATCACGAAATATGTTCGGTAGATTTTTATCATCGTCAAAATGATTGAAAAAACGTCGTGATAATTTTATACAAATACCTTTGCGCGCAATTAATCGAATAAGTATTGAACTAAGCGACCTACTAATTTCTTATTTATGTGGGATCTTCTTTTGATTGATGACGATTCAAAGTTAAACTCGAAGTTCTTTGATCAATATTTCAAAGGCATTAGTATTTATTCAGATACAACTATGATTTTCTCGTAATTCTCTTTCGACGAGATCGCTAAAGAGAAAAATATTCATTGATGGATGAATAATATGTAAATTAACTGATGAAGAAAATATACGTTGAAAACTAACAACAATAACCTAAGAAATATTCTTAGTCTTAGGCGCAAAACGACACTATTATCATCCTTTCTTGTCAACGCAAACACCCGTAAAGATAAGTACATTTTATTTTGCTTAACTCGACCAGCAACTCTATCTATTTGGCAGATCTTATGCACAAGGAAAGTTTATCTAAGCGTATTAAATACTCATATTTCCTCTATGAAATATGCTGTATACATTTTTAATATCCTTATTTGTCTCTGAACGCATCGTCTTACCAACAATGACATACCGAGACAAAGACATATACATGTTTGACTAGTCATACAAAGCTAGACTTTGAAAAGTTGCCGATTGGAATGTCCTTCGTAAGAAATGGCCGTAGTCGAACAAACGGCATGCAGACTAATCATATTAACGACGAAAAATGTTCTTTAAATTGGTTTCACCATTGAAAAGAAGACCACCTTGAGACATTAAATAATATCAACAAAAGAAAAAGTCCTCCTATCAAGTTATGTCGTCGATAGACAGACTGATGAATTGCAAATCTCAGATAGAAGATGTTCATTTAACGATTTAATAAATTATTTGATTTCCCAGGAGGAAAGATGTCTCTTATTTTCTTCCAGATAACTCGTTTGATTTTGATCAACGCC
This sequence comes from Adineta ricciae, assembly GCA_905250025.1. Lineage (NCBI taxonomy): Eukaryota > Metazoa > Rotifera > Eurotatoria > Adinetida > Adinetidae > Adineta > Adineta ricciae. The sequence goes on from CAJNOJ010000187.1 coordinate 157,974, forward strand.
AACTATCTGTCGAAAGCGTTTAAGAAAACAATTACAACGGAGTTAGTTGGTAAAAATAGAAACTAAACGATCTGACGTTCTCCGAACAACTTACTTCGTTTATGTAATAAAGAAGTCATTGAATGAATTGATCATTGTAACAATGAAAATGTCGGACATAAATTGATCGAGATTGTTCGTCTTTTTTGTGCATCAGTATGACATTTTATCGTTGATTGAAAGATTTAGTTTAGATTAGGATAACGTACAGAGAAGAAAAACTCGAACTAATTGAGATCGTAGAAAAGAATGTCAAAAATCTTTCGTCTATGATTACTATAGCTGAAAACATCTGTTTATGGCTATGAAAAGTATCTCGAGAAGAAATCAAGAGAAGAACGTATATGATGAGAAGAGAAATGATGTATGCATCAGACACACTACTATTTAGGAAAAGCAAACAAACAATATTGATCGAGAAAATTCATGTATGTCTATTATTACTGACTAGGATTATAATCTCCTTCTGATTAGTTCTTGATTGGATCTTCTCAATGGATTGATGCGAAGAAATCGTTTCTATTCCATTGAACAAACGAACGATTTGCGTGTAGCTTGATCATCTGCATTGAGAAAGAAAAATGATGAAGAAGGTCTCTCAGCAGTTCTCGGAATATGGAGATATCTCTTGATGTAAGAGGGATAATCTGTTTTCTCTTTTACTCATCAATGAATACATGTGTTCACAATATTGTTCAAGATGTGACTAACGGGCATGCATGATTATGAAATGACATCGACAATCTGGAGTAAATGATGAACATGTTTTTTTTATTGAGAGAAAAATCACAGCTCATCGTCATCAAGCATTAGTCAATGTCTCTCACTCGTTAATCAATTGTCTTTGCTTTTCCTCATCAGTATGGTTACATCTATGCGAACATCAATCGTTTTCTTTCGACATACGAGAAAATAATGTGAATCGAAGATTTGAGTAACATAACATCAAAGAAGTATCATAACAATAATATGAGCAACAAGGAGTAAATGAATGAATGAATGGAGACACACATACGATCGGATATGATCGTATTACCTAATTGATCGTATATACAAATGCGTACGAACATCTCTTCTACTAACAACAACAACAACAACAGCAGAAGAAGTAGATGAACTATTTGATGATGTGTCACAATAGATTGTTAAATGAACAAACGAAACTTTACATGACAATGATAATATGATGATGACGTGTCGAACTATTACAGATGCAATCACAGTACGAGAGAGAGAGAGAGACAAAGACAGAGAAAGTGAAGATACTTCCGCAATTTCTTGTTTGAAGTAAGAGAAATACAATTATATATGAAGAGAAGGACTTCTGATGCATTTGATGAGCTAGCTCGAGGCATTCGACACAAATTCAATGTTGTCCAAGTGAATCCTTTCTAATATGATAATTTATTGGACTTTCGTTTATATAACGATTACCTCATTTCTGTCCTCCTTATCATTAAAAACCTACATATCATCGTTGTCAAAAAAGCAAAAAGAAAGGTTTCTTTTTGACGATTTGATTAGTTATATCTATCATAAGTTAAGATATGATAAAGTAGAACGAAGAAAGCATAATGATATCAAAAATCGATCTATTCATTTCTATCTAGTCAATCGAGTGTGGAAATGGATTTTTAACATACCTGATATTGTCATTCATATGGAGAGTTCTCTTTCGTCGAGTTACTTACAGAGTTAATGACAGGATGATGATCGATTCGTCTCGACAGCGGCACGAATTTATTTTGTCTGGCGTGTCACTATCATCATTCTTCGTCAGTTCCATTCCTTTCACTGACAGTTTCCATGTGAAAGAATAGATAGTGATATATATTCAAACGGAATGAATGCCACTAATAACCTTGTATCAAGGTTGATCCGTACAATGACATTCCTCGTTTCTTTCTTCTCGTCTTTTTGTGCGCTATGTCCATCTCTGTTTCATTAAAAAATGTCTATTGTCTGCTGCTACCTTGTCTCGGTTCTGAAGGCGACTTCGATGATGTATGTGTTACTGTTCAATGTTGTAAACGAAGATAGAACAGGCAAAGCCTGCATAGCGTTAGAGAGGTTTTTTCTCATATGCGCTCTCTCTCTCTCTTCCTCTTTGATTCTTTCTTTCTATGCCTGTTTGCGTATATGTACGATTATATCTCACAAGCCACTAATAGTCCTAATCATGAAGGATAAAGAAAGAAAAACCGGTTCATTGCCGTTAGTACACACATTGATGTAGACATTTGACAATTTTTATCAGATTGCGGATGTTTATTAATGACTATAACCAAGCACCTATCTATTCTTCTATTTCTCTTCACGATCAATCGAAGGTTAAATAAAAACCACCTAATTTCATCATGCTCAATGGATCTGCTTTTCTCTTCTTCTTCTTCTCGTCCTCTCGTATAATCAAAATGTTTGTATCTGTTATACAAATCCAATAAAAAAGAATGGATGACAAATGTCCCTGAAGAAAAACCGAAATGTTCGTTCTAGCGAATAACCGAAATAGACGATGATAAGACAAGTTCTTCGACTATCTCTCGTAAAAAGATAATTTGATCGTTTATTAAAACAGATGCGACGTTTCTCTCTCAGTTCCAAGGTTGAATACACGCAACAATGATTCGCAATCGAGATTAAAACCTCTCAAACTACTTGTGACATTTCATACGCTACGCGTAGAAAGAATAATTATCTAATATTAAATCTTGTCAGTAGATACAAGTTCCTTCATGTTGATGATCCTATTAGATCATGACTCATGTTCTTAGACTTCATCAGATGATCTCTCTATTCCGTTTTGACTTCTCTTCATACACATATGTATTATTTCGTCGCTCGATTTTGTTGAATATGGCTCGTTTATCAACGAATATAACCTTCGGATATTCTCCAACACAACCCACTCATAAACTGTATTGACATCCATCTCGCATTCCAGTAGATCGACTGACAGATGTATGTTGCCTATTAAAGAACCCGAAAAAAGACAATATATATGAAGGCTACATAATTTCAACTTACATTTGTTTTTTTCTCAGTTGATAAGATACTAAGAATAACAATAACAACATGAGAAGTACAAGACAATAGTCGTATTGCTAAAAAATAATCATCAAACGATAAGAACAACTACGCACAGACGTTGATATATATATGAAATCTCTCAGAGGACAAATAAATAATGTCTACTATTGTTTCCTAGACTAATATTACGAAACATGTTTCTCCTGTGGAATGACATGAGAAAGTAATCTAGGATCTTCAATAATTTCACTAACCGAAGGGCGAAACACACTAAATTAATCGCGTTTGTTTGTCTGTTGATCATATGATATCATAAAATTCCAGTTAGTATCCTTTGTAAAGAAAACGTCTCGCCATTCAGATAATATATGCAGACCAAAAGTGATTATTCACCATGAAATTATTAAAATCTTATGAATAAAATCATGAAAAACACTTCATTTCTCTTATTATTTATTCTTATAGGAATTCGAACGAATTATAACTATTTGATACTCCAAATGCTATGATGACGTAAATACCATACGCGATCTAATCATTTCTTGCTCATTATTTTCGCCTGATTTGATGTTCCTTTTCTTATCTCTACATTGCCATACAATCAACAAAAAAACAAATATTTCTCTTCCAATATACTCATATTTCTGCATTAATTACGGTCATATAACTTTACTAGAGAAAAATATCATGAATTACTTCGCCAACATTCTTCAATACCTTTCACGTTCCTGCGATTTAGAAAGTCTTGTAGGTACATGTCGTTCCTATTTATTAAAACACAAAACAAGAAGACAAACTCGTACATCTGGAGAGAATCGTTAATCATATATACACGTACATGTACGTCGATGCGCATCGCTATTAAACATCGGACATATTATTATTCATTTGTTAGCTATTCAAATCTTATTTTAGCATGATAAACAAAAATAAATAGGATAAATCTAGTGAGAGAACTTCTTCTCTACCGAAATAACCGATTGAAATCTGCAGTATATTAGGGGACATCGGATAGTCCTGGATTTTGAATAAAATATTCCGTTAATATCTCCTCATTAGAGTAAACAATCCTATAATGAAGAACCGACAATATATACACGTTTTTAGTCAGCAGGGAGAAAGTTTTTTGCACTTTCTTCGTACCATGCAGTACTTTGTCACGTCTAATTGAATTCGAATGTTTCGGTATGTCAGTTGATTTGTTTGAAATATATCTGTCATCCAGCTTTCTACTAAAGAACTTCTCATATCTTTTCGATCAAAAACAGATGGCTTCTCGTCTGCTTTACGGGCCATTACCATTACACAACTCCGATTGATTTGTACTCAACCAGCGAAAGAACTATTCAGCATTAACAATCCAAAATACATGCAAATCGACTTACCTATTGATATGTCATTTATCTTTATTTTTCCCAAACAATTCCTCGTTGAGAATGCGACAAGGTCGAATGCTCTCCAAAAGGACATATCTCTACAACAGAACTACTATTTAGTGTATGCAAATAGAGTATTTTCTACTAAATACATTAACTTCTATCTAATGTAATCATCTAGTATTACATTGATAGAGCTGAATATCTCTCGTTCTAATGGAATTAGATGATGAGAAAAGAGAATTTATTTAAATGAGAACATCAATGATTGATCTAATGTGAATCCTCAGCTGCATATCTTGATATGTAACAAAATAAACTCACAAATCTTCTCATCTATTTACATATTCTACTTAAAAGATTGTTTATTCACCACTGAGTACGCGCTCCTACGTTGTCCGTAAACAAATAAAGACTATTATTATTCTTCTTATCTGTAAAAGTATGACATTTAAAACATATCTAAAGGAGCGTTTTTCTGGTAAATAGTATTGTTCGATTATGTACCATTTATTTTTAATTAAAAAAAAACAATTAGTGGAGAAGAATTCAGTCCAACGTTAGGTTGATAATGGTTTCCATGATTTCGTACATGGATAACCTCGTCTGCGTCTTTCTTTTCGAAGTTTGTCTGTTAAAATTCTACAAAAATATGACCATGGACGATAGCCGTCTTTACCAATACTTGGATAACATTTATAAATTGTCTGTCCAATCGCTTGATATTCGGCTTTAATTAGAAAATCTTTTTTCTTATTTAGTATCCAACAAACAAGTTCTTTCATAAATGTATCCCATTCATCCTGAATTGTATTATACTCTAATGCTTTAGTTACTTTTGCAGAGAATTGAGGCAGTTCCACAGGATACTGAAATTTATAATCTGTCGGATTATTCGATGCAGCAGTTGATAAAGATGTTATAGAAGTATTCGGAGTATCAACAAGGTTACTTGACGAATTTTCAGCTATGTTAAATTCGTCATCTGAATCTTCTTTGCATGAGGCAGACGGAGCAATGCTTACTGAATAAGTTGGTGGTTTAGTGTTAACCGCTTCATAGACGTCCTTAAAAACATGAAGGAAATTTTATGATTGCAATGAAATATGATTTTCATACAGGTATTCCGTCATCATCTTCTTTTTCGCCTATACAAATGATCTGACATTTTCTGTTTGGCGAGCGCTAGAATAAACGAAGTTTTCTTTTATCATCGATGGCTCTTTACGATGCCTTTCGACCTACTAATTTCTGTATCGTATTCCAGAAGCGTTTTCGATCGGCGAATGTAAAGCCGTATTCGTTTTTGAATAAGTGTTCGACATCATCACGATCCATAATTTGCAAATCTTTGTTCGTCACACGTTGATCTACATATGGTTGAATGAATTGGTGACGAAATCACAAATAAAACAAAAAGCTTACTTTCGAGAATGTTAATCATTGACATAGGTATACTTTGATGAAGTAAGTAGGAAAAGATTGAGCTCTGATAATCCATTGTCAGTATTCTATTTCGAACAAAATCGCATATTCTGTGTGAATGTATGTACCAATGTTAACTTTGTGAATTATTTTCTGCTGTATGATTAATAAATACGAATATGCAAATAAAGTATCATTGAAATCGATATACCTTCGACGATGATTGGAAGTGCAGTGGTGCGTATAAACAAGGTGTATCGGCGTACCGGGGCTACATGAGTGATTAACGACAGTAGTAAAGTCCATGAGTGTGTAGATAACAGGAGAAGAGCACTAATAAACGAAAATACTCAATCTTAACTGACCGAAATACTTTCTCATAGCTAATTTGACTAGTAAGGTGTGTCAATGATGTGTTTCGCTTTATTTTCGAAGTAGAACTTTATGAAGGGAAAATCATATCTATCAATCGCTAATCATTGAAAACAGAAAATTACAGTTATCATTTTTGCTTTCATTGCTTGATGCTAATGATGCAAACGATTAAATGATGATTAGTATCTTTGTTATCCGACATTTGAAAACATCTTTTATACTGCCCAGTCATTCAACATTACTATTTTTCCTAGTCTATAGGGACATATAAACAGGCGATCAGTTGTTTGAAAAGAGAAGCTCGTAATTAATCAGATTCTTCACTTTCGATTGAAACAATATTGAACCCACACGGAATGTTCGTACTTTTATTTTGAATTAATACATTAGATTAGGATTTCAAACTCGGTCATATGATTATTTCGATCGAGTGTTTTTCTTTGCTTTTCTTTTCTGTTTTTCATAGTTAATGCTTTACGTCTTTGCCATCTTTCAGTTCGAATTCGTTGGCTAAGACTTCGACACAAAAATGACCACGGTTTAGGACCAGCTGTGCCTATATTCGGATATTTTTCATACAAAGTCTGTCCAATAGCTCGATATTCATGTTGTTCACGAAGACATGGCTTGATCGCCATAACCCATCGAGCGAGTTCATTGATAAATGCTGCCCATTGTTTGTGAATCGTATTTGTTTGAAGTGCGTGAGTGATATTCGATGAAAAACTTGGTAAAATACTTGGATAAGTAAAAATATAACCCGATGATATAGAGAGATGGGATGAGGAATTCGAGTGTTTATCATCATCATCATCATCATCATCGATGTTAGACGTAACTTTGTTTTCGAAGAGATGATTTGAATGAGATAGTTGATGTTGTTTGGAATCAGTCGACTCCTCTTTTTCTTCTTCTTCGGTAAATCCATAGACATGTTCAAGACTTTCCTAGAAATGAGTTTTGTACTTTCTGGATATACAAAGATTTGATATTTCATACCGGTGAATGGGCAATTTCTTCCGTTTTTCTGTTTGTATTTTGAGATATTTGCTAGAAGAGGTAAATAGATATCGAGAAAACAAGAAAATGTTTAATCTTTCTCTACAATTTTTTGTATAATATTCCAAAACTGTTTTCGGTCGCGAAAAGTAAATCCATATTCATTCTTGAATAAATGTTCCACGTCATCTCGATCCATAATTTGCAAATCTTCATCACTAACATGTTGTTCTACATTAAATCAACTCTCATTCGATATTCAATTCTCCATTCTCATATTTACTTGTCAATATCGTCGCCATTCTATCAGATATTCCATATGGCAAAAGATCAGCAACTGAGTGTTGACTATTACTTGTATTCATTCTCATCCAAGTTGAATCACATGGAATGTTCAGATGAAAAAGCTTTCTTGATAACGAAGATATATTGGCGCGTAATATTCAACACATTGTGATGAAATTGAAAACTAGATTTAATGTCTAATAGAGGAAAAGATAGTTGAGATATCGATTGCCATTCGTCGAGATACTTTAGATCATCAAGGCAGATTAAACAAATAGGGAAACAATCTTGGATTTCTCACGAACATCTGTTTGATTACATATATAATGAAATCGTCTCAGTTTTCACTGGAAGATCAAGACTTATCTAATAGAAAAACTTGCGCTCTTTGTTCGTTTATTTATTGATCAAAATAGTAAGACAAACACAAATTCAATACTAACTACTAATTTCAAGAGATGAAATTCATCAAGTTGTTAAAAACGCACTATTGTCAATAAAGAGAATAACAAAATCATAAGACTATATTGTTCATGAACAATTGTACTACTCTTCGATGATGTTTTCTGTATGTCGTAATACTCTTTTAAATAATTATAAACTTCATTTTCATCGAATTCCGTTGCATCGTTGTTCTCATCAACTTGACGAACGCACGTATTGCATTCCTGCTTTGTTGGAAATGGAACTTTCGGCCAAGCTGGATCACTGGATAATTCTTCATTACGAAGTCGTTCATTCACCTTGTTATGACCTAAAGACTTTTCAAATGGCCTTCAATCAAGGATTTATATGAATCTTACCTCGCCAAAGATACAAAACGTTTTCTTTGTACGAAGATATTTCGTGTTCAGCGTTGCTAGTCATGTTGGTGAAATGTTTCACACATTCTTCGCAAAGAAAAAATTTACGAACGAATTCACGAATAGGAACAATCACATCGGTTGGTTTTGCATTGGATGGTACTGAAAAGAGAAAAACATTTTACTGTGATTCATTCGAAATTAACTTACATTTATTGTCCTCGGCAAGTAGAGCTTGCTTAACTGTCATACTATGAAATAGAAGCCATAATCCACAGGTATAACCACGTTTAGTTGGGTCGGATCCATTACAATGATCGAATTTGATATCTGGTAGTTTTATAATCTAAGATTAAGAACAAAGAAACAGATGAGCAATATTCTCCTTGGAGGATAATCAGAAAATGTTTAGATGAAACATTTATGATCGTGCCCTTTGATTGAGCAATCGCTGCAATTGTCTAACTGAGATGTTTAACAGATCATTGACTGAAAGCAATTCAAATACAGTAGCATTCTTAATACTCATTCTGCCTTATTTTCGTTGCATCTCCTTTAGCTAAACCTTGTTAAGATAAGACGATTACCGAGGTAGAATTAATATAATTTTGTAATTCTTTGCTTGTCAATGTCGTACGGTCATTCATGAAATTGATTAAATCATAAAGGAAAGTTTTGATATTGTCACTTCCTGGGTAATACTATACAAGAAAGAAAACCTGAATTTCATCTTTCTGAGACAGTTTTCTATTACCGTATGAAGGACATTGAGCCAGGACTTGACATCTTCGAATAATGTAGGTAGCTTTCGTCGTAAGTCTTTATTAACCATCCAGACAACGGTGCTGTCGACATCCGTCAGCGTTGGTTTCAATGCGCCAGGTTTCTCACTAAACAACCATTCAGCACGACAAGAGAACGAGAAGAAATCTTACTTTTCAACTTTGTCACTATGAGAACTGTTATGAACATTTAACACAAATTGTTTCATCGCTTGTGTTGAGTCCATTCTAGAGAAAAACAAGATTGAATTTCGATTACAATCTTGTTTGGTTACGTACGGTTCAAGTGTGATTTCTCCGTGTTCATTTCTTGAACCTTTCCAAAGACTAACACCTGGTTTGACTGGATTTGTCGTGTGCAAACGAAAGATTGGTTCTTTGTAAACAGTTTTCGAATTATTCAAAACATACTAAAACAAAGCGAACTAATTTTCATGAGAAGAAGTTAATAGAAATGGTGAAATAGTTACGAGACTATAGAGAAGAATGTCGTCCGAGACGAATAATTGAAAACTTTTGTAGTTTCGAGGAATTATACGATTCAAATCATCCATTGACTGCGGTCTAGGAGAAGAAATTTTCAATAGGTCATCCATATTTTGCTCTTTTCAACTTTTACTCAATCACATGACGAACGGGCCATGTTTTTCCGTAACAAACATGTGCAATTTTATTGAGTTTCTTAATTGACCACATTAAAACATCTTCCGGTTTGGTGTTACTACTTCGTCGTTCTGAATTAAATGCTAATTGTGTGGAATTTGTTAATGGACAAAATATTCGCCACTGCGGGTAACCTTCGTCTTCGCAAATATCATTCTGAGATGATGATTCGCTAGCACAATCATATGCGCCAAGTCGGAGATATCTTGACCAACCTGGAATGCAACAATACGTGTTTTCATTCAATATTTTCCGCATGGTTTTACCTGTCGCATATTGAGCAGCAGCTTCCCAACCCGGTTCAGCAAGTTTGCAAAAACCGCAATAAGTTAAGTAATAAAAAACAATCCATACAGGTTGACGAACTTTCGATGTGGATGTATCGGCTTTAAGTGCCGATGTCCAGTTCGCTCGTGTTAAATATTTCGTTTTATGCCATGGCCAATGACCATCATCTTCAACGATGTATGAAGACGACAGCGAAAACAGAAGAAAAACCGCAAACAAATATAAATGCGACACGAGCATCTACAAATATAAATAATGAGTGCAAAAACAATTGAGTATACCGTCGAATAACGAAACGAATGAGTCTTTTTTTTCTTCTTATACGTATGCAAAAGCGCGGTGCGATCGAAGCACATAAACTGTCGTTTATCTCCTTCTTTTTTCCTCCTCTCCCATCGCTTTCTTTTCCTTTATTTATTTCTTCGTTCTGTATATGTATCATCTGAAGCTCGACAGACAGATATGTATGTTTTTATCATTCCCCAAACACCAACTACTACAGTCTCGTGTCTTTTCTTTTCAACCAATACAGAATGACGAATATGAGAGAGTAATCATCATTAATATACGTTCGTCTTTCTTCACTCATTAATAATCGCATGAAAGACTCGAAAGACATACCGCGTAACAAAAAGGGTTCATTTATTACATGCCTTGATTTTATTCCTTCGATTAGTTCCTTTCACACAAGACAATGAATGGTTCATTTCTCGTCATTTCACACACACAAACAATTACGGAAAGACTGAAAATATTATGTTCAGTTTTTTTTCTAATTAATTCTTTTTTGGTTTAACAGAGAATTTAATGTCGTAACAAGCATAGATGGTACCAACGGTAGCTTTAATGTTAACATCGAAGTCACCAACACTTAACCATGAGGCAGCTCTGCAAAATAAATAGAGTCAGAATTTAATCAATTGTAAACCTAAGAAAGAAAACTCTTTACTCTGGTGCTTTAGGAATTGTAACGTCAATTTCAATGTCAATATTTTTTGTGGTGATATCTACTGGACATTCGCAATCGATGTTATGTTCAAGAAGATTAGCTGGACATCCGTTTTCCATAGGAGCAAGACGTTTCATTAATGCGCATAAATCGGGATATGAACTATGGAATATGAAAATTCAATGAAATCAGTTAACTGTAATCTATTCTATACCATGAGCCAACTTTTTCACCTTCGACAATGTAGCAACTGATTGGTAATTTAATACCACTGACTGTACGTACGATTTTCAAATCAGCCTTGATAACACCTTTGATAAATTCAGTAGTTGAAGCAGCAAATGACAGTGTACCTTCACCAGGTTGAATAACAGGCATGGGTAAAAATGTTAATCGATTGATTTGAACATTTTTTGATCCTAATCAAATGAAATCTAAGATCGAATCGAATCTCAGGTAAGTCTGGGTACATACCGCAATCGGTCAAGCCTACTGCCGTATAAGTTTGTGATGTTGCATATGCAACAAAGCACATGAAAACAATGACGTGACTTGCAAATAACATTCCTTCTTCAATACACTTTATATCTCGGAGATAACTTTGAATAACTTATCACTTAGTACCGGATTAACACAGGTCTTAAATAGTTTAGAAATCGAGCAGCTGTTTGACTTTCCACATTACCATTTTGTGTTCCAACACCTACATATTCCATATTGTCTTCACGACAATGATAAAAATGATGATTTGATAAACTTGTATTATGAATCAGCGTAGGAGAATGTTTTTTGAAGAAATCTGCCATAGTTTGTACAAAAGAAACATTCCGTATAGATATTGTTCATGGTATATCATTTGAACGACTTGATCGATATGCCGTATCATTTATCATTTCTTCGCCGTTGAGGAATATCATCGATAAATATCATGATCTTTCCTTACGAAAGGAACAGATTATCAATGATTACTTCCGTTGTAGATCGAAAAAATTTATCTATTTGATTTGAAAGAATAAAAATTGTTCTAAACGTCTTTGAAAATAGATATCTTATTAGAAAGAATATTTGTCTGTATGGTGTGACATCAAATTTTGATAAGACTATTATTTAGTATAGATTCTGAGTGCATATTCTAGCCTTCATTTTTATTTTTATTATCAATGATTAATACTGTATGAGATACTGTTTTGCAACTAAATCTATAAATATTACGAAATAGATAGTGATTTATGAGAGTATCAACAGGTGAATTTACGAATAATCATCAAACGCATTAGTGAGACCATTCTGGTAGGTCATACAACTCTTATTCTCACGAAACGCATCGTTTGAATCATTTTTCTTACAACATCAAACGATAACGTGAAAGTAAATGTTGATCTTTTTCTATTTCTCTAAACTAGCGATTGTTTGTTATCTAAATCTCATTGACATATTGCATCTCAATATGAAAATTGATATACTGCTGATAGTCTGATGGATGAGAATGACTACAGCTTATCAGAATTCTTACATACACAGTGGGAAAAGAATAGACTGTCTCATATGATTAGCAAGAAGATTGTTTCCTGAAGTTTGTGTGAAAGAAATGTTAATCTCAAAAGAGTAATTCGTTTATTCTCCTTTTTTTTTGAAAATTAAACGGTCCATAATCAAATCTTTTCGTGTGTTAAATAATCTTGTAATAGTTGACAAGCATCTGGATCGTATTGGAAGCACTAGGAGTAAAACTTTGAACAATTCAGCTAAAAGTATTTCCGTTAGTTTTACTTTTTTATACATTAACGCAGATTGTTCTGTATCTTTTTTTACTCCAAATCCAAGTTCGAGGCATCTGCCGAGAATAAATATGGCGATAGCAATACCTTTTCGAATATATTGTGGTAAGCAACAAGATACTCGAGATAACTCATCAATATTATCCAACGCAGCTACTCTGAATATATGAGAAAATCTATTCTGATAAAACATCTGTTGATTTCTACTCACCGTTTCGCTAAATCAGTTGCTTTTGTATATAGTTTTCGATTGTAATATGCATAAACAAGTAGTCCCATAGCCTATCGATAAGAATGCGTTATCTTGTGAGAATAATATTCACGAGTCATTCACCTACATAGATATTGCCTCGTTCTGATGCTTGACGGAGATAATCAATAGCTTGATTAATATTTTTCGTTGTACCAACACCAAATAAACTCATCGCACCTACAGCACCTGAAATTTCATATTTAATTACCTTTCATATTTGTAATAGATATCATCTCGATATTACCAAGACTTTCAAGCGAACCACGCTGTGCTGCTTGATTATGCCAATACCAAGCTTTCTTTAAATCATACACAAATGAACTTTTGCGTGAATAGTAAAACGCGAGAGCGGTTTGAGCTTCTACAACTGGATCATGTCCATCGCCATTGGCTGCTAATAGCCACCAACTACAATAGATAAGTTGAAAAGATTTCGGAAAGTGTGAATGTTATTACTGTTCAGCTTTATCTTCGGAATGTGCAACACCGAAGCCTTGAAAGAAAGCTTTGCCAATGTGAAATTCAGCATATGGTACAACAAAGCAGTTAGGATCTTTGCCTTTTGCTGCGATTTCGACCATCATTTGATACGCATCATCCTAGCAGAGAATCATCATATTTTTACCGTTGTAAATCAATTCTGAACGAACCGGGGTGAATCCAGGCGGTCCTTGTTCATCAAAACCCATTGTAGCCAGTTGATACATGGCTAAATATAAAGAAAAAACATTCGAAGGAAATGTACAATCAAACAGTGACATACCACGTAGATCGACATCCTTAATTTTTGAATACCATTTCCACGCTTTGTGGTACTGTTCCGTATCATAATAGAATTGTGCAAGAAGCATGATTCCTTCGCGAGCTCGACATTTGCACTTCGCAGGATCATACGTATCCATGCCACACGTGCATTCAGTTAAATCAAGTAAATCACTTTCGAATTCATCTTCCCGACCATTTTCACGTAATAATTCGCGTGTATTATCTCTCTATACAAGCAGTGCGAATACCAAAACCGTATACTTGCAGACAATACTTACGAGAATCAAGCGTTCAATCATAAATTCTCGAGCGCCGAGTGCTTGAGGAACAGAAGACGCCAACTTCTCCCCAATGCCTTGTGCAGCCATCGTTTCTAGAATTCAAACAGAGAAATCGATAAAAACAATGAAAATTTAGATGTGTAACAAAAATCACACAGTATCCTATTTCAAAACTTCGATAAACATCTAAACTCTTGATTCGATGTTGTGAAAGTAACTATGACAGGTAATCAGATCATGTTACCATATTTTGAAAGTTACCGTTCGAGCAACGGAGAAAATAAATATATCCGGCTTTCGAGTAATCATGAGATAATCCTCGACAGATTATACAAATCTGAAATTTTCATGTTAAGCGATCGAATGTTTTGCTGAGAAAATTTTCTTTTTCCATTGTTTTTCAATCAATCAAAACTATTCAGGATTAATGGCAGCACACGAGAACGTGTGAAGGTAAACAAACATTTTCTCCATGTACGTTCAGCTCACCTGTTCCGATGCCATTTAGTAGGTCGATACGATGGAAATTTCTCTTTCGAAAAATATCTATTCAAATTCACTTGTGAAAAAAAATTCTTTTTTCAATTGCCGGGGAAATTTGAATATCTTTCGTGTGAAATTTTCCATGTCTATTAGCACCATCTTGAATATGTCATACTTTTCTCAGTCATCCAATGAGGTTTGACAATCTCCTCGTGTCATGACAGTCAGTCGGACAGTGTAGACGAAACTTTGACAAACAGAGATCGTTTAAAGCGCAATCATCCAGGCCTTTTTGAAGAACCAATTATTGATGAGATTTTCAATCTTTTTTGTTGTTGTTGATAACAAAATAAAGATATTAAAGCTTCTCATGGGAATGTTATTTATAGAACACCTCGCGTGTTTCTCTGATTTATTTGCGTCAATCTTTCTAATTTGCGAAGTTGATCGCTGAAGGTCACCATATGTCCATTATCCCTCGGTGTTCTCATCATGACAAAGCAAAAGCGAAAATCTTTTATCAATACATAAAATGAAGTCGCTGAGATGGTTTTATCTCGAACATCTGACGACGCAGGGAAAAAGTTTTGTATATAATTGTTGTTAGCCATTATCAATATCACAATCGGCCTCACACGTTTTTCAATCACACGACGAAGTGTATAAGACAATGAGATCTTTAATTCTTTTGTGTGCCGTTCTTATAAGTGCACATTGCTTCCCAGCGTCGAACGAATCTTGGTCTTTATTCAAACGTGCTTTTGAAAGAAGATATTCGTCCAACGAAGAAGAGTTGCATCGGTTTGTTGAATTTGTAATTTTTCTCAAAAAATTCTATTGTATAAATAGTCGACAGATATGGGAAAGAAATGTTGCTTTGATTCAACAACACAATCTGGAAGCCGATCTTGGTCTTCATAGTTATACACTCCAAATGAATCGATTTGGTGATATGGTAAAATCATTGAAAGAAGTTCTTATGTTTTATAGAATTCTTTCTTAAAGACAAATGAGGAATTTCGAAAACAAATGAATGGATTTAAAAAGAGTGCAAAGGACGAAGTCAATCAAGACAATTATCAAACATTTACGGCACCAGCAGATTTCGTTCTTCCAGATAGCATTGGTAGGTCAAGTCTCTTTTCTTAAATTATTCTACGGTGTCTTCCATTCAACAATATAGATTGGCGTACCAAAGGCTATGTAACATATGTAAAAGACCAAGGTCAATGTGGTTCATGTTGGGCTTTTTCAACAACTGGTGCACTTGAAGGACAACATTTTGCAAAAACATCAAAACTCGTTCCGCTCTCCGAACAAAACTTAGTCGATTGCTCATGGCTCAACTTTGGATGCAATGGTGGTAACCAAGATCTCGCCTATGACTACATTAAAATGCATCATGGAATTGATACTGAACAGACTTATCCATATATGGCTCAACGAGAAATGTGTCAATTTCACAAAAAAGATGTCGGTGCTACAATTACAGTACGCATCTGTTTTTAAGTAAATAGAAATGATGATTCTGTTTTTGTTCATTCGTTATAGGGTTATACTCGTATACAAAAGCACAATGAAACGGATCTTACAGCTGCCATTGCTGCAGTTGGTCCAATCGCAGTTTCCATTGATGCTTCACAAGGTTCATTTCAATTTTATTCGAGAGGCGTCTACGATGAACCAAATTGCTCAACAAAGAGACTGGACCATGCCGTTTTAGCTGTTGGATACGGATCGTTGAATTCAACAGATTACTATATTGTTAAAAATTCATGGGGTACTAGTTGGGGAATGCAAGGTTATATTCTAATGAGTCGAAACAAACAAAATCAATGTGGAATTGCTACATCAGCTCTTTATCCACTTGTCTAAAAAGCGATTGTTTGTTTTCTTTCTGGAATAGAGTATTCAGGGTGAAGAAGTATATTTTTTCATAAACATAACACGATTTCGCAATTGTGCCTTTAACTCAAAGCTATAGCGTCTATCAAAAATGTCATAAAAGTGTTCGCGTAAGAAATTTGCATCAGATCGAAAACTGTCCGTCACTATGAAACGAAATAAATTACTCTATAAATGACGTATTCTAGTTCGTCATTTTCAATGTTTTACCCTGTGCAAAAAACTGTTATTCTATCATTGAACTAATCTTAATCATCTTCATTTCTTCCCGATGATGGTTCAAGGATATGTTTCTGGTTTATGTGACAGGTTCGTTCGTATCATTCAGAGAGTTGAAAGTGATTCAATGAGACGAAGCTAACTCTTCTACAGCATCATGATATTTTTATTTCTTGCCATCGAGCAATACAAAAATATATAGGTGTCAGAAGCTTTAAAAATAAGTGTTCTCAATCATCAACAGTATAATACTGATCATCCTCGTACTTGAAAATTCGATAAAAATCCATTTTTGATATTCAGTTCGCCTCGAGAAGCAAAAAGCGGCTTCTACACTCTCCAAAATTAGAATAGTTTTCAATACTAATTGGTCCGCTTATTTCCCTTCGGATATTTTCCTTCTTTAACAGTGTAAACAATTAACATTGGTACTTATTTTTAATTACTTTCAATTCGCCTATATTCCTAGCAGCGGTATCATTTGAATTCAGTTCATTGAAGTGTATACCCACATTATCAAGATTTTAACGACATCAGTACAGTTGAAAACTTGAGTATGTCGCTGAAGAAAGAAACGGATGTAAACAAGGGCTATCGTATCACGCCTTTCTTTGAGAACCTATACTTTTCAGCGTTACATGATGCTTATGTCTGTTGCAGACATGTGAAATATAGAATAACATTCGGTATACTCCGAGTGAGAAGGAAATCAATCAATAATCAACATTATAAGGTCATGAAAATGTGTTCAACGAATGAAATATGAATAGAATAGATGTCAGTAGGGAAAATTTTTATTTTTCTTTCATGATCATTTTATCAGTGGATTGGATATTTGCTATTTCGTCTCACTCTTCGCAAGGAAACATAACATAACTTATCAAGTCGAAGAACAGCTTCAAATTATTCATCTTCCTTCCTTCTGTAAATGTCCCCAATCCTGTTTTTAGTCATTTATGACTCAAAAGCTTTCGGTTCATCTCTCTCATGACTCATATCCGGATTGAATAGTATAAAATGAAACATAAAATTCATTTTTCTCTACCTTTAGATATATTTTCACCATTTGAGTCATGGCAGCGTCGAATAAAACAGCAGCTGTATACCGACTAATTATGGTAAATCATTTTCCAGAAAAATCATCAGTTCTTGTTTATTCAATATGAACTATCTAGGTTGGCAGTGGTGGTGTTGGAAAATCAGCTCTCACCCTTCAATATATGTACGATGAAGTAAGTGTGAATCATTTGTAATGAGTTTATGTTAATTTCGACATTTAACTTGTTCTTAGTTCGTTGTGGATTACGAACCAACAAAAGCCGATTCCTATCGAAAAGCAGTGATGCTTGATGGTGAAGAAGTTCAAATTGATATATTAGATACTGCTGGCCAAGAGAACTATGCTGGTTTGTTTGCTCTGAATAACTATGCTAATAATTCTGATGATTGTATTTTAGCAATTCGAGATACGTACATTCGTAGTGGTGAAGGTTTTCTTCTTGTATTCGATGTCACTGACAGTGAATCGTTTTCGGATCTCAACGAACTCTAGTAAGGACTTTCTTTAGAAGAAATTTCGTCATTGGATATCTTCATTCGATATAGTGAACAAATTTTGCGTGTCAAAAATGGAGGAACAAATATTCCCGCAATCTTAGTAGGAAATAAAATTGATTTAGCTGAACGACGCAAAGTTACGTTGGAAGAGGCAGAGCAAAAAGCACGCAGTTGGTCGATTCGGTACATTGAAACATCAGCTAAAACAAAGCATAATGTTGATAAAGTAAGATTTCTGCGTTTCTCGAAGAAATATTATACATTGACTATTTTTCTCTTAAGGTTTTCTGTGAATTGATGCGTATTGTCCGTCCGTTTAAAAATCCCGTACGCGAAACACATACAGTTGCACCACCTGGCCCACGAATCAAACCTCAGAAAACAAAAAAAGGTTCCAAATGTGTTATTTTATAAATTGCTATCACGAGTTCATCTCTGTTCTTTCTTTTCCTCAATTATCAGATTTATCTTTGTTTGTTTTTTTCTCTTGTTATTGCTCTCTTATTCAATTCGAATTAACATCAGACAACAGTGAAAAATCATTCTTAAAAACTACTAATCATCAAATGTCTTCGTCTATCTTTTCCTCTTGTGCAATTGATCGTTTTTTGTGTGATTCACTCATGTTTCTGAGGACAAAGAAAAAACATAGATTCACATGGAAACATTGATTTATTTACTCTCATTTTTTTCTTCTTCTTTTTTTGTACACACGCGCCTGTTTGTTCTGCTTCTAAATCAATAAATCAATTTCTTTCAATTTAATCGATAAAAACAGAGAGTTTTGCTTCTCTTCAAAAATATTTTCTCGAAGGATTATAATCCTTTTCGAAGGCTGTAATTTAATAGAAAACAAACGGAACGATGAATGTCAGCTGATTTCCTACGCTTTGTCAATGACAAGTGACATTCATCGCGTGTTATTCGAGAAGAGAAACTTCTCAGTGTATACTTTTATTCACTTGCTTTTGAATGATGATCAATTATGCATGAAGATCTTCTGTCCCGAGCTAGTTCAATCGTTGCAATATTTAATCAATCGATATATGCAAATCATATTTCTAATAAAAATCAATTCTCGAGAGAATTCTACAAAATTTTCTCAATTCGTCAGAGAGACTAGTTCGAGTGGTATAGACGTATAATAAACCTTGATTTATCGATACTATTCAGATTGATTCACTTGATACGCACGTTGTTCGATGAGAGGTAAACACCATCGCAATGACGTTTCTTCTCCTTATATAACAAATATATCGAGTGGAATATGATCTTCGTTGCGTGATAAACAAATCGTTTGTAAATCAAACTTTCCTTGCGGTTTATCATAATCATCCTATAGATTAAATTCACTTTTACCGATCCATTCGAATGAACAGTGGAAGTATATCCAATGTCACTGCAACTGCAGTCGTTTATTCATCGGCATATCATTTCATCCCATATGGGAAGTATCGCGTACGATCTATGGAATATTCTTTACATGCCGATATGACAGATGACTACTATCCAAGGAGAAATTCAAAGATTGATCATGATATTTATTATCGGATCGAAAATGATAAACGATTGGACAAATAGTCGGATACCCAGTTATCGCAGCTTCGTGTGAAAGAGAATATATATATATATATATGAATGTAAACGTTTGCGAAAGTATAAGGCTTCTTGAATTACTAGAAGGGCTTCTTCATACATCCAGAGAGAATTTTGTACATTCAACTCCATTCTGTAAGGTTTTCTCGGTCACTTGATTTTCTTCCTTATTTTAAATAAATAATGATTGACATTGGTTAAAATATGAATGCGATGTTAACACAGTTGGTCTGATATTCACCAAAATTTTCATTCCTACATGATGCGAATGTTTTTTGCAGCGGTAAGCAGTGATGGCGCACATTCTGTATCCCAAACAAATGCAATAGGTCATGATCGGTTAGTTTTATATATCGTTCAATAATATGTTCAATTACAGACCCGTCGATAAAATAATAATCGAAATCCGAATCTTTATTCTCAAGATATACCATATCACCAAAATAACTGTCAGTTTCACAAATGTACAATCATATGCTGTATCATGAAATAAACCGAGTTCATAATCATGTCGTAGTGTTACGTACAGAGGGATATGTCTATAGAGTGGATCATTATGTTTAGTACTATGATCCGGGTTTTGCATCCGATATCGACGAAAGTTTTTTATCCAATGAGACTATTTTTCTCAGCTAAATCACAATAATGGCAATGATCATCCATCGATGGTGGAGAAAATGTATGACGAAGTCGTTGTGTAGATGAAGAATTTTACTAGTTATCATCTATACGATTGCAAATGGTTTATGTAAATAAATTTTACATTTAATTGTATCAGAGGATATCAGGTTCACTTTCACGTTCGACTATATTTACTTCGTGAAACCTCATGATGGCGACGATCCTCATACGGAACCTCATTAATCTCTTTATCAAGAAAAGCTCGCGTCCGTGTTGTCATTGGTTCGTCCTTTGATCAGACTTGGACACATATAGAATTATAAGTCACAATAAAGATTAGATATTTTGTTAGTTGATTCTCTTCAAAAAAGATTATAATCTGATTTGTTTTATCCTGTACCCATTTCAGTGATATTCGTTCAATAGAACATTCCAAAAGAAATATATAATCTAGACAGAAGCCAAGAAAAAAATAGCAATCACAAATGCCCCAAACGTAGCAATAAAACTGAAATGTCAAGTCTAATCATCGGGATATCGTGTTCCATTGATTGTCCATGATGCTGGCGTAAGTATTTTCACCAAAGTTTGTACACGTTTTAAATGGTCTTCTTCGAGCATGTCAGCAACCTTTGATAGCTTGTTCTGCACAGCATACACTCCAACTACACCAGCTGCTTGCCCAATAGAGAATTCTATCGGGTGTAGACGAGTTGCTGAATTCACTAAAAATGATTGTGCCATGGTCTTACCAATTACTATCAAATTATCTATGTCACGATTTGTCATGGCTCGTAAGGGTATGTAAAAAGGTAAAATAGGATATTGTTCTTTTATGTACGACGAATAATTACAATGCATTGGATGTATATCAGCGTTATAAGTACCAATACATAAACGATCTTCGAAAATATATCCATGTAAATCACGTGCATGTCCGCTGATAGTGGTAATATTCATAAGAAAATCTCCGACACCAATTGATCGACGTGATTCTCTTAGATAGGGCATTTTTGCTAGGCCATGGCATGTGCCTGTTGCAGAAACTGAACGTACAAGTACAGTTCGATTAGTCCATTGAGGAGGTGAATTATTTCGATACCAGTAATGATACCCATAAGCTTCTCGTTCTGCATTCTGAATAGCATCTAGATTCACACCACCTTGCCATTGATTTGTATCTCGTTGATGTTGTGTATCCGATAGAGAAAGAAAAAAGAATTCTTTTTTATAATCATTTCCACCTGCCCAATTTTGTATTGTTATATCATTAGCAGCGACAATATTTGCATTAGGTGCAGACGTGTTGACTCGCCGATACGTCCATATACGTTCCCATGTTAAAGATTCAAATGTATAATTTGCTCCTCCGGTTGGTTCAGGCAACGGATTGGGTGGTTCATCAGTAGGTGTTTCGCGTAATTGTTGAAGAAAATCGATTGTAAACGCTTGTCCACACGTCGAATCGCCAATACCTGATGTATCGCCATCGAAACGTTCCATCACACCTTGCAGATAACTTGCATTTGATAAAACTAATGCCTCACCCCATGAACTGCCATCCATTACGTATGCTATGTTCGTAAATGATAATTGAGTCTTCGTAAACCATGCACTGTCCGTTGGTGAGTACCAATCGGGTAGTTCTTCCGACAAAAATCGACACCGTTCAGTTGATGATTGAATTGGTGTGCGTTGAATAGCCTCAATTTGAATAATTCGACGACCACTTGCATCTTTATCGATGCGTTTAATGACTGTATTATAAAATATACGTGTGTTATTCAATTCTGGCACGATTGCTTCTGAATGAAACAAGTTTGGAATGGAGCATTTCGGTGACACCCAGCATCGACCTGTATCGCCTAGGACAGAAAGCATTTTGGCAAAGAGAGGATTTTGATTGTCCATTTGTCGATCGATCGAACCGACATCCAAAGTAAAGTTTGTATCTTTGTCTCTCAATACCTGTCCGGCAAAATCTGGTGCACTCAATAATTCAGCTGTTAATTGTCCACCAATCCAATCGGTTGGTTCAAGTACGCATGCATTTCCTTTTATAAATTTCGAAGCTGACAAAATTGCTCCCAGAGCAGATGTTGTTCCACCAACGATTAATAATTGACAATCATCAATCGTTCGAATGGAAGAATTGATCGATTGAATAAGACACAAAAGCATGAGAGTATACAGAAGCATTTTTTATCTAAGACAAGACGAAAATAATGTGATTCTGTAGGATTAATTAATTACTATACAGATTTTAGAAAATCATTCTTTAATCATTGATATTTGTTCGATCATTCATCATGAATAACATTCATCAGTGTGTTTTTTTATCTGTCATCAAGATTCAAGTGCTAATAAAAACATAAAAACCCGTTCGATTACAAGAAAACTATTATTCACTCGCTATACAAATTCCTGTCCAAGTCTTCCTTTTCTCTCAATTGACCTTCTCGCAAGTCTTGTATAAATAAATATACACAATACTGAACTTTATGTCAACGAGTCCGGCAGGGATGAAACATCGTCATCCATTAGCAGATTATTTCCTTCCATTATCATTCGAATATGCGTATATATATATCGAGTCAACATAATACAAATAACTTCTAAGCTAAATCGTGATTTTTATTGTACTGTTTTTCTGCTTATTTTTTTAGTGTCAACGAATGTGACTGATAGAACGATTGTCAAAGAATGCCTCGACGCTGTTGTGTCATGTGGATACACAAACTATTTAGACAAGGAAATCAGAAATTAGCAGAAAATCTTTTGCGTAAATTTGCTGAACTTAATGAAATCGGAGCTGATGATTGGAAACGTTCATTTCCCGTAGAATTAGAAGCTAGTCAACAGTTTGGAAGACTATCCGCTCTGAAAGAGAGTAAACGAAGTTTGTAGAAGAAAAAATAATAACGGTCACATACTAGTTGTTCGGTTTGTGAATGAAAGATGTTTATGTAGAAGAGAAAATCAGATAAGATAAAACTATGCAACAAATAGATTTTTCAAAAAAGTATCTCGTTTATTTATGTGTATCTTTCATGTTACATTTTGTTTTCGTTTATGATAAGATAAAACTCGAAGATATGGTGCATACATTCATAGTTTTTTACTAAATTTATTTTACGTAGATTTTTTTTGTCAAATATAAACTATTTTATCTAACAATAGATATTTTGTAGACTAATAAGTAGATATTCCCTAGAATTCACTAGTTTCGTCTTTTACTTATTTATTTGTTAAGAAATGAGAAAGAGTTCTATACTATCATTAGCATTATTGTCCTAGTATAACCACAAAACATTATACATAGTTAAGTACTGTTTTCTTCTGTCATAAGTTCCAGTAAGAATATACTCGTTAAAGCTGGTATTGCTTGACATAATTAGGTGAAAGTCCTGTACTATGTTCTGCATTCTGGTCGACAGTTTTCTCCTTTCTATTCTGAATGTATAAACTTAGAGGAAGATAACGCCTCTCTCTATACTATTATACACATTGATGTCATATAGAGCAGACGATAATTGAAACTTATAAACTATTGCCTTCGATATTCGAACCATATTCGGTTAGAACAAATAAATCATCGTCTTTTGCCGACTTTGTCACATTGTAGAATTCATATCCATCGATGATTGATATTTGACTTGTTTTGTTCGAGTAGTTGTAAGAAAATAGTTAGTAAGTTTTAAGGATACGCTTTCTGTTGATTATTCGAGTGACACAGAGAACATCGAAAGACTAATAGCGATATTTCGATGAATTCTACGCAAAATGGAGAACAAATGAGATTTTTCGAAAAAACAAACATATAGATAAACACGATGTCATGTAAAATTTTCTTCTCGATGGAATGATTTGACGGAGAACGAGAAGAAAAAGGATTAACTATACAATTTCTCGACTTTCCTGTGTTTACTTTTGTTTGTTATCTTTTAATAATCAGATAATAAGTTATATGAAAATAAACAATGAAGTGAATGTAAATTTTAGCTTTTTTTTTTCGTCGACCTTAAACCTTCAAGTAATAAATCATCTACAATTTTCTCTTTCTTGTATGTGTTCTCTAGATCTATTCTCATTAATATGAATATATTGATTCAACTAATAAGTGCATGTCAAATATAACCTAATCATGATTTACAATCAAGTTTCAAGTGAGTCTTTTGTTATTTGACCGAAACCAATGCTGTAATATAAATTTTGTTTTAGTTTTTTCTTTCGTATTATTATTAGTTACTGATATTACAAGTCTGACCTATGCTGCTGATCAGAAGTCCTCGGACATTCATCTTGAAGCTCCTGTTCTAGCTGATCGAGCACATAGTAATCGACCACCGATAAGAACATCGATCTCGTATGCGCGAAAGAAACCTAAACCGAAATTCTCTCAGAAAATGCATCTGATCAGTTCATGCAATGGTTCGTATACGAAAACCAATGGAACAACATGTGGTCTCAAAGAAATCATGATTGGCCGCTGTTATGAGTATCAATATCTAAAATATCAATTATTTTTAACAAATCAATCGTAAGCGAATACTTTTGATCCTCTTTTACCAATATTTGCAACATTTTTCTATTGAAGTAATGTAAAAAATTGTACACAACTCTATCAAGCATTTGAATCCGCCGTTCGATATAAGCCATACTGTAACATGAATATGAGTACATATGAAAAATATTTCCAATTAGCTTTATCTGATGTCCATGTTATCAATCGAGTAAATCCACTTAAAAATGAAGAAAAAAGTTTTTAATCTCTAACCTGTTATCTAATCTTAGGCAATGTTCTGGAGTGGAACGTATGGTGTTACACATGCTTACAGTGCGGATGGTGCTAATTATATAACTTTAGAAGATACTCTGGCAGCAGCGATGGTCAACGGTCTTGTGTGGTGCGGAAATGAAAATCATACGGATGGATTTGATTTTTTTAGTTGTCCGAATAATTGTAAAGATAATCGATGGGCTGATTTGGCATTTTGGGGTTTGGCATCGAAAACAGTAAGATTAGATAAGAATTGCATTGTCTTAGTACAAATATGTTTGCTTTAGTTCGCACAATTAGCTGCTGGAGAGATCTATGTTGTCCTTAATGGAAGTCACGCCAACGATAGACCTGCATTTCGTAACAATTCCTACTTTTCTGACTTTGAATTACCAAATTTTCGACGAACGGGCGAGTACCGTGTGACAAAAATCAATATTCTTCTTTTACATTCACCCGACAAACAAGTCACGTGAGTCAAACCAATGTACAATCTTTTCTATGACTTCATTTCGTGCTCTAAATAGAGAAAAATGCGGCGAAAAAAGTTTAGTTGAATTAGAAAATTTAATATTAGCCCAAGGTTTTCAATATGCATGCAAAGATGACCCGGAAGAATTAATTTTAATCATGTGTGGTAATCAATGGGAAGCACGAGAATGTCAAATAGCACGACATGTATTGCGACAAGCTTGGGATATGAAACTATATGGCACATCTCTCAGCAAACGAAACTCTCACTCGTTTTTACTAGTTTTTTTAACTGCTCTCGCCGAAATTTTCTTTCTAGTAAAGTTTTAATAGAAAAATAATATGTTCTATTGAATATTCTCTTTCTTCATCGATGATTAATTGAAATTGATTGATTCTTCTCATTAAACAAGACATCATGACCTGATCGAATAATCGTGTTCATTCGGATCACAATTACATTCATAGATAAAACGAATGCACGTTTTATTCCAAGTAAAATTCTACGATATAGATACAATGCATTGAAAGAAGAAAACAAGGCACACAAGAAAGAAACACTTGTTATTTTTTATTTGTGTATACATCCAAGCACCACGAAAATTCACAAGTAGGAACACAATTGACTGATTTTAAACAACCGTCGTTGGACTATCGTGAGCAAGAACGAGCTAAAACATAGAAGAAGAGAATTATTCAGTTGATTTCGCGAGTTTCAATGAAAGTCAATAATGTAATTCATCGCCAAAAGCCCATTAAAAAAAGAGAGCGGTTATTCTCATGCTGACATGAAAAAGACATCAATCACTCATGCAAATCTTTTGAAACAAATAAAAAATGAGCAGCAAAACCCACTTCATCCTCAACAGTATCAGCCAATGATGCTTCTTTGCGTGGAAAACGCTAAATTATATAACGGAAATATTGAGAAAAACAAAGAATAATGTCAGAGAGGAGTTAAAGAAGGATCAATTCTTCTAGTCGAAACAAAGTTTTTACCTTTAAACTAGGTGATATTCCATTTGGAATGCCATTTTCATTCATAGGACAAACTAAATCATCGGCTTCGACAGAACGCGTACGACGATGAGCAAATAAGCCACGTGAAAATTTGATTTTTGTATGTGCCGTCAATGATTGATAGTTCGGCGACTTTTCATATTGATTTTTACGAGTTTGTAAATCATTGCCGATTAATTCTTGAAAGCGCATTGTTAAATGTCGTCTTAACAACGTTTTGGACATTGGAATCGAGAGAATTTCGGCCAGTGTCGAAGCATTAAAACGTAACTCAAGTATCTACAGCAAATGAAAGATTGATTTTACGAAGAAAAAAAACAGCGAACATTTTCCTTACAATCAAAGCGCCGCAAACACCTGATCCACGCAGATTTGGTGCGTATTCAGATAAATCAATTGATCTTAACCATTCCATAACACGATGGTTTGACCAATGCATTATTTCTGTCATGTCATTTTTATCCTCTGGACTTGGCCGTCGTTTGATACTAGATGGATTGAAACCATTCAAACGTAAAACTTGAATTGCACGTTTTATACTCAAATGATGAAGCTCATTTGTTATATTCAAGTAGACAATATCATCCTAAAATTTGATTTGAATGTCAAATATGGCTGACGAGTGATCCCATTATCTTACCAAGGTTAGATTATTCAGGAGACGACCATCGACTTTGGATTCAGCAAAATATTCTTTATATTGAGGTAAACCGATATCATCAAGCCATTCTTAAATAATACATCGAATATATCATTTATCTGAGTGTGTTAAGAAATTTTACTTTGAACCCAATGTGTATCGAGAATGTTCGCTTCAGTTTGTCGTGTGCATAGACCATTTAAACACAATTGCAATTTTTTCCGATGCAATGGATTACGCATACCAATTTTCTAGAAGATATACACAAGCTGCTTACAATGAACCTTGATTGATTTCGTTACCTTTTCCAATTCTGAGGGCGTAGCGTGTAGAAGTTGTAGGCCATTTTTGAAATGTTTACGACATTCACTTGCGTATTGGCCAAGTCCGATTCCATACAACCAATTGACAATTTGTTCGGTTTGCCAACGAGAAAATGTTGCTTCCAAAGCGCTGAAACAGAAGGCAATCCAAATACACTTTTCTCTTCTCTACTCATCTCGCAACATTTATGGTCGAATGTCTTCCGTGATATTTTATGTTTAATTAGAGACATTCTATAATATCAACATAGACTCTCATTAACATATTACAAGGGCAAATTTATGGAAATAAACATTGCGAAGATTTTTCCCGTCATATGGAAAATACCTTTAAGACAAAAGATAGCAGCTGAGCGTTGCCTTACCTCAATGGTTTCATCGATGTTTTTCCTCCACTAGTAGTTGCTCGTAATCCACCACGTTGAAATGGACTTGGACTTGGATTTTCACTATCTTCACGGAAATTTCCTGAATTCGTTCGAATGATTCTAGAAAGACGGATGTTTACATACGAGTTCACCTCAGCTCATTCGTTTTACCTTCCGAAAATACTTCGTAATCCTTTTGCACTTGATGATTTGCTTTTATCCAGATTCGTTGCTGATGATTTTTTATAAATCGAATATTTATGACTCGGTCCGTCCGAGATATAACCGCTTTGATCATCTAAACTCACAAAGTCATTCTTATCTTAACAATTCATTTCATTCGTACATGTACGATTCATTCTATCGTCGGAAGGAAGCGTTCGAATCATTGAGGATTGCTGTTGTTGTTGTTGTTTATCACGAATAGGTGTCTAAATGTGAACGAAAACCAATCGTTTCATTTTTCTTTCATACGACGAACTCTTACGTTAGTTAATTCTCTTGTCATCATTGGTTCAGCACTTGAAGCCTAAGATAAGAGAAATTTTGACCGATGAGTTCAATAGAAGCTATTTACTAACACGCTGCAAGACGTCAAGTTTCAATTTCGATAGAGGATTTTGGTAAGAATTCAGACAAGAATCATGACCATTGTGTGATGATCGTGTTAATAAACAGGAAGATGATGAAGGGGGTTTCTGCGATGATGATGGCTATTAAAAAAAAACGGAATGAAGAGATAGTCTTATCAACGATGTATATGATTACCGGTAAATCTTTATCACTATTAACAGATGGTAATGAATTTGAATCGGAATTATCACCGTCTGCTTCGTAACCAGGTCGTTGAATGTTATTATTATTGTTGTTATTAACTGAATAATTGATCAATAAATTCTATTTATTTGCTTTTCTTGCAATATTTACCAGAATGCTCGATCTTTTTCGTAGTTGACGATGGTATTTCGTTTGAGGGTAGGATGGCAGATAATCCAATTGATTGATATTTTGATATCTGACTTTGTAAATCTTCGATCTTTCTTTCCTGAAACAGATGTATATACATATATCAAGTAGACAACGAGTAATTATAGTGTCGTAATTACTTTTTCGTCGTTTGATTTGACGAGCGATTCAATACGTCGTTTCAAACGTTCGATATCGTTTTCTAGGATAGATAGATAGAATTGTTTGTTAATAAGATTGGAAAGAAGGAGAAGGAGAAACAAATATGAACAAATGTGAATGTATGAGTAGAAAACGAAGACGAAAAATAGACCAACAGAAGGCGATAGAAAAGAAAAGAAACGTTGATAGTTTGAACTCGACAAGACGCGAATGTAGAATGACCTCGACAATCATCAGCTGACACACTCGTACACGTATGCATACAGATCGCCATTCTATATTATCACTTTTCCTTCTTCTTGTTCGTACTTACCACGACGAATAGAAAATTGTGCTGGATATCTAGGCGGAAGTGAACTATTTCCAGCATATGGAAAGGACAAGTTCCATGGTTTAGAATTGATTTCAGACGTAAAGAAGGACGACATTTGATTTCTAGACAATGTTCTTCAGTTAGAAATCCAGTAGAGCACGAGATAATTGCTTGATCGATCGGACAATCTTGTACATAGATATCGTGCAAATAAGGAGAGAGAAAAAGAAAGGGAAATATAATAGGAAAAAGAAGAATCTAATATAAAGAAGAGAACAGAAAAATATCCAAGAAAACAGTACTATCAACAACAACAGAATCATCATCATCATCACTATCATCGTGATGTGTCTTCTCTCGTTCCTTTTCCCTATTGCCTCGTTCTTGTCCATGAAGAACGTTTAACCTTGCCTTAGAGAGATTGATCAAATAGAAATAAACTCATATAAATATCTTTTCTTTCCACAAAATAGCCGAAGACTGCTTGCTTCATCGAACTTTTCTTACCCATAACTGACGACGGAGTGGCACGTCCATTCAATGCTGATGTCGATCGCGAACTGATCCAATCGTGATTACCATTAGCTAGACGACACTTATATGCTTCGTTTTCTTCCTTGAAATCACAAAGTTATCTTGAACAATCACAAGTCGAAATCGAACAAACATACTTGAAGTCGACGAACTTTATCTTCAAGTTCATAACGTTCTTTCTCCAGTGTATCCAGCCGAATTTTAAAATGATTGATCTCATTTAAAAACTGTGATGAATCAATCATAGTTTGCGACGGATCCTAAAATCATTAATGACGAACGTTGCTGATTTCCTTTTCAATTCACACATAATCTTTCTTATATAAATATCAGAATTTTTGTTTCTCTATCATTAACATATATACTTAACTAACCTTTAGTTTTTTCGATGACATTATTCCACCTGTGTGCTGCCGTAAAAGCATAGTTTGTGTATTATCACCGTTGTTAGTATTACTATGACTGAAATTGCTACACGAGAGTGTCTTAACTACGAGACTCATTTTCGAATCAAATGAACGAATGCGACTGTTGGATTAAATACTGACCATGGCGAAGGTATGAAAAGTACAGGCATAGACAAGCCAAGCATCAACCTGCTCTCTGTTGCTTTCTCCTTCTCGCTTTTTTCTTCTTTCCTTTACTATTATTTTCGTATTTTTCTTTGCCTTTCTTCTTCTTTCTCACTCCTTTGTGTGTGTCCTTCTTTGCCTAGGAGTGTTCTGTTTTCGACAAAGTTGATGACGACGACGTCGACGACGACTCACACATTCAATATGTACATACATATTCGGCATCTGCAATTACGTTGAGCAACTACGGATGTGTACGCGAGTATAACCAATGCACAAGTCTATTTCATTGTTCTTTTTCTTTATCGATATATATATACATATATTGTGCATCTGATTCAGTATGTCTGACCGAAGTAATATTACTTTTGTACTATTCTGCTCGAGCCATCTAATGAGACGGATAGAGAGAGAGAGAGAGAGAGAGAAGAAAGAATACATACGTGTTGAATAAAAGATGGCTGCTGATGAACATGTTTAGGATGAATATGCGAAGTATTTGTTATTGAATTACGATACTTGGGTTTTGTTCGACGTTGTAATTGTTCGTATTCTTGAAGAGTATCTTGTTGAAGTTCTAATTTTTCACTTAAAACTTGTATTTGTAAGTTTAATGAACTACGTTCATTTTCCAGCCGATGTAACTTTTCTGTCAAACGATTCGAATCCTAATCATACATAACATACAAACAATTAACTATATGGAAAACTCATCATTGAACATCTGGGCTAATTAAACCATGACAAAAACTTAGATAATTCTTTATTTTTTTTCAATTGAGGACTCAATCTGTTGCCTCCATGTGTGATTGTATACGTTGGAGAGGCGATGTTTTTTTAAGACGAGAAAAGGTCTCTTTTGTTTTCTTTTTCTTCTTATATTCTTAATCATCTTTCCACAACAGACACTGCGCTTTTTTCATCATGAAAAATACCGTTGTATAATTAGATAGCAAACAAAAAAAAACCTATTCTTACCCAGAATGGTTCCATAGGAAAATGTTGATGTTTATCATCTCGTGGCATCTCATCTATCGTGTATGATACTGAGAGAAGTTAATGAACACGATAATACTCATTTTCTTTCCTTCTTTCTTCTTACTGCATGCATATATGTTTTATAGCTTTCTGAACAAAATCAGGCAGACCAATGAACTGAATGTATATCTTGATGTACGTAGGAGAAAGTGTGTTGGCATGTATATAAGAGAAGGAAAAGGGCCAAAGAGAAAGACCGATAACAGACAGCGATATGTCACAGATATGTCGAGAGATGAATGGTATAAAAGTTGATGCAATCAATATACAAATCGGAATCGAAAGAAGAAAATGAACATCGGTACATGTCAAGATCATTTATTTGAATGACAAGACGAGAAGAATTTTAATTAGGACTAATGAATTGAAAGTCGAGCTAAGAAGAAGTTTTCTCTGTGCTCTTCATTTATTTGATGAAATAATGTATCATAATGATCAATTGCTTTTTCTTTCTATCTTGTCTTCGCTGACATCCCGATCTAATCAAAGTCAACATTCAGTATCTTGTTATTTATAATTATTATTTATTATCATTTGATTTCGATTAGACATCGATTAAGACCTCGCTTTTAGATTCTCAGTAGATGGTGCATTGATAAGAAAACGAATTAATCTTACCGTTGACTTAGGAACACAAGAATAATCCGCAATATTCAACGATAATTCTGTCCGATATCGCTGATGATTGAGTAAATTTGCCGCAAGTTCTTCCGTTTTGTTGTTATTTAGAATATTACTATTTACCGTCGTCAGATTAACATTAGGCATTGATGATGTTGGTAACTTGAGTGGAATTCTACCAAAAGCAATATTTGACCATTTTGTTGTTTCGCCCATTTTCATTCCAACCATGATAAAAGATCAGTATAGGTTTCTAATCACTATTTGTCAAACGAGATTAAACCAGTCGATGATTAGAACATCATTGCATGTGATGAACAAAAAATTGATCGTATATAAATATATCAAATGGATGTTGTAATATACCTAGTTTGAAATCGATCTATCTTGATCAAGAACAAAAACTCATAGAAATGAATCTATTCAGTAAGTATAATGATAGTTAATGATCGACATTCATATGTGGTCAAGTCATATGGACAATATCATCTTATACATTGAAAGAGAGAGGAAAAGAAAGCAGACGAGACTGATATTTTTTTACGTTTTTTATTGTGTTATTAATCTCGAATAGATATATTACGATTGATGTTGAAGATGCAAATGATTGAAAATATAATTTTGTTAACGAACGTGACTGTGTCCGTCTAGTTCGATCAAGTACAAAGAAACTAGTCGGCTTCCTATTGTATCAACTCATACAAACACTTCTCATTAGCTTTCGTCATTGTTCATGTGAATTCGCTCATATCATAAATATACGTTTTGTGAACACGGGCACATATGGAGTTTTGATGTTTAATATATCTGTCGATAATACATTGCATCATGAACATAACAAGCTGGAGCTTATTTGTTTTATATTGTTCGTATCTGCGCGCTTGATGATCGATCGATTTTGGTCGCAATGGACAGTTTTATTCCTCTTCTTCTTTTTATTCTCTCTTTCTTGCACAAAAAGCGAACGGACTAACACGCAAAAAATAGTTTATGCTTGTGTGTATGTTGAATGATGGGAGTTTCAACGATAAAATAGGCGAAAAAGGTAATAAAAGGCAAACGACGTTAATAACGGTAAAGTTGAAGAAAGAAAAAAGAGAAAATTTTGATCTTTTCCTAAGTGTTTATGGCCAGCTCTTGAAGAGTAGAGAAAAGAAAAAAAAAGATGTGAATGAACATGAGAATGATTTCAGACACTTATTCACACACACACACACATGCATTCACGAAATGAATGTTTGAGATGAGATATGAAAGAAGAAGAGACTGACAAGATATTATTTAACTTTTCGTTGCCGATTCAGTTCGTGTATTGGACTTGGAATCTCTGTTTGAAGGAAGTTTTGATTGATCTAACCAAAACTTTTCTACCTATAATAAAAAGAACTGGACTTTCTATTTCACTATCGAGAAAAGTTTACCAGTTTGATAATATGTGTTTTTGTATCGTTGTCTCCTTTGGCTGATGCTTTTGCAATTGCTGTGTTCGTTGATTGAGTCGGAGCATCAATAGACACATTTTCTGCGCGATATGGATCAACGATTCGAACAGTATTGTTGATTAAAATATCATTATTTGACCAGCGAATCACCTGATTCATTCTAGAAATGAAATTTATCGACTACTTTCTTTGAAAAGTGAACTTTGTTTGGTTTTTACGTCTTTTTGATATCACGGAAAAGTGCTTGACCAATTCGACTAGCTTTTAGATTAACAAATGAAGCTTCCTTTTTCTTTTCGTTTTCGTTTTCTGTTTGACGTTTTTTCAACTAGAATAATATAAAACAATCATGTTCAATAGAATCCAAACCTGAAGTCTAATCTTCTTGAACATACTTTGTTAATATCAATTGGATAGAGTGGTTCGAGTGTTTCATCGTTGGACTCTTGCACAACAGTCCATTCTCGACAATGAATAAGATTAATAACAGCAATAGATGTTAAACCTGGTTTTGAACCTTTCATATCTAAAACCGAGCATCTCCTTCAATTTCTTTATTCGATTTTTCGCGATTTCACTTACGTAATGTAACTAAATTCGATCCATTGTCAAAAGCCACCACTTTTCCCGTTCGAACAGTGTCGAATATGGTTGTTAAGCGTACGGTACTGTTCACACGTAGATTATTCGGTGGCGGCGATGGTGTTGGTATTGGACTTGAATGGTTACTATTGTCTCGTTTGACAGTTTGTGGATTTTCATGATGATCCATCAAACGCATTTCATTAAACTAAAAAGAAGCGAAAACTTTCTCAAAACATCAATACATTCGCAGGAGAAACGATCGTATTTTTTTGGTTTATTTATCATTTGTGTTTTGATCTGTCTATGAATATACAAAAAAAAAGAGAAGAGTTTCATTAGGTAAAAAATGTCGATTAATTCAAATCTGAGATTAATACATAAGAAAACATGCAAAACGTGATCTGACCTAAATGAAAAGTGAAAATTCATTGATTAAATGTGTCAACTAGTCAAACAAGGAAAACAAAACGAAGACTAGAAAAACGGATAGGAAGAAAAGATGTTAAAAGCATGATTTCACTGATTGCTGTCGATGGCAGCAGCTACTTTGTAGCCGCGGTAAGTCGGATTCTGATATTTGACAGTTGCTTGTCGATAAAGCGGATTAACATCCTAGGAAAATGTTCAATAGAATAACGATTTTCAACGCACGTGCTCTTACGGTTTCCCATTTGGCCTTTTCACGTTCTTGTTCAAATTTAGCAAATTCCCGTCGATCGTGTAAAGTTGCTAACATACGCCAAACCATCAAACAGAATAATCCAAATGCTAAGATGCTGGAAACAATGATAATTATCGTAGAACGAACAGATAAAATACGTCGGCAATCTTCGAAAACAAAAAAAGTTGAGCAATGGCAGGAGAAATACGAATTTTACTTTTTGTCTTTTGAACTCGAAGAACTAGTTGATCTTTTTCAGTATGATATGTATAAAAGAAACGACATTGGTCTTGTTCATCATCGAATTGACATAAACGATGGTACCGATCTTCTGCAAGAAGAGAATATTTGATTGTAAAGAAGTGACAAACTAGTTCAATTACTTCGAGCGTCATCAATAATCTCAAAACGATATGGACATTGTTCACATTGCTCTTCCGATAAGGATCCACTGTGAAATACTTTACAAAGAACGCAATCTTTCGTCGCAGTACATCGATGTTCACATGTCTAAAAGCAATCATGAATATTCTTATTTCTTCGATTGAAATGAAGTCGATTAAGAAATTCTCAGATGAGAAATGTAATAAACGTAATTAAATGTATACAAGTCCTCAGAGAAATCACATTCTTTTTCCATAAAGAAAAGCAACTTTCAATGCTAGAACTTGAAGATGAATAACTTACAGGACAATCTTCACAGGTGGGCCCAAGATAACCCGAATCTTTGTGACATTTGCATCGACCACATTCACAAACACCTTGATTGTTACAAATAGTCTAATAAAAGAAAATGAGTATGAAAAATGAAGAGTAAATTTGCAATTACATTATTCACAAGACAACTATCTGTTTTTGTTGTGCATGAACAATCATCTCCTGTCCAACCTTCTCGACATTTACATCGTTTATCACAACCACATAACCCGTGTTCTGGTCCTAAATAGTTAAATAAACATTCTAATGCCAATGAATCTATTTTCGTTACGTACCTGAGCAGACCAAGTCATTTTTTCTAGGGCACGAAAAATCGTCACATTCACAATAATCTCCGTAGATACGTTGACCCGGCTAGAATCACATATTATAGACTACCCATTCTGAATTTCTATATAACTTACTTCAATTGTCGCTGTTTCACATTTACACCTTCCACAAACGCATTGGCCTCTTCCAGAACAGATATCTGATGATCCCGGTCTAAAATTTCTCAGCTTTATCAAACTCCCGAACCAGATTTATTGGCAAGTCTTACTTTTTACATTGTTGAATTTTCGATTCAACTGTTGGCGAAGCTGTATCACATTCACATTCACGTCCATAGAAACCTTTCGCGCATGTACAAACACCGCATTCATATGTGCCATGATTCGAACACTGAGGACTATTGACTTGACGCGGAAATTTCGAGCACGAACATGTACAATTCGTTTGAACTGTAATACGCATTTTGTCATTCAATCCATGAGTGTAGATAGAAAATGTTGTCGGAGCACCATTGTTAACACATTTAGTGGCTAAAATTTCCACTTCGAAGTTGAGCTAAATGAAATGATGTTATTTCAATATAGATTCATTAGAAAATACTTACGACACCACCAACGTTAACCGTACATTCAGGTTTATCTCGTTTGTTTCTAAATAAAACTCGTCAGACAAAGTTTTCAAATTAAATCTTAACTTACTCTTGACAATCAGGTGTAAACTTAACTGTCAGTCCATCAGGCAAATCATTTGAAATCATCATCATCACGGACGAGGAGATTTTCTAAATGAAAAAAAAAAATTCTCAGTTGTGTTGGACCTTACCAGATGAATCATACTCGATAATTTTGACTAATTAAATTCACGATATTACTCGAATCTTGTTTTAGTTCACCGACCACAGCACCATCGATCAATTCAGTCAATGTTTGGTACAATGCCAATTGAGATTGTGTTACCGCAAAGATAATATTCACATTTTTTTCACTCAATTTCGCACTTATCTGACCAATAGATGGATAATCCTTCAAAACAACAATGTTATTTCAATCAACGCTCGTGTTCACTATTTACTTGTTTATCACTATGAGTGTATTCATTATTGACCATATGACATTTACCATCATNTAATGTTTTATTGCCCGAGGCGAATTACTAATTTGGTAATCTTTTCAGTACATCTGTTACATACTCTTCCGTCGCCGGCATAATGAAAACCAGCATCTGTTGAGAAAACAATTAATTTTCGAGAATCATTTCTCCAACCAATCACATCCTTAAAGAGAAAAACGGCCAGTCAAATCCGAGAGTTTTCTGCTAGGACATACATCACAAACAATAGCTTGCATGATAGCATCTAATCCACCTTCTGGTGCATCAATATTTCCCGACACTGGTGCTTCGCGTACTTGGTACTAAAATGACCAAACATGCATAGAATTCTCATCGATACATCAATGAAATTCTTACTTCGAACTCAGCAACATTGTCCGATAAACTCATATGATTTTTAAAACCATAAGCTTTCACACATGGTCCATTATAACTAGTTGGACATGGACGCTCAACCCTAGAATAAAAAAGAGCTTTTAAAAAGATTGTTTTCCATAAAGAATAACATACGTGTTAGGTGCTGGTTGAACAAAGGGCGGAACATTCTTATCAACAAATGAGCCAAAGCCCAATCGGAAATTTTTTGTAATCGATTGCATCTGTGTTGCTAATATCCGACCGAGATAACTCAGTTTTTCTTTATCATCAAGCATAGAATGTGATAAGTCCATGAGAAAGTACAAATCCACTGGATAATCTTCCGCCTGACGAAATTTTATCGGAATTTTTTCCGAATCATCTAAGTTATCAAATGGCATTCTTCGAGGAAAATCAATAAATTTTCTCTTACTAATTCGTAAAACAACATGGACAGCTTGAGGCGATAATTGAACAGCTTGTGATGTACTATTAATCGCATTGGAAAGTGAATCATTTTGTAAGACATAATGGTAACTTTGAAATGAAATCAAATGATCCGAGCACGTTAATTGTAGATTATCAATTGTATCGCAGTGAAAAAAAGAACCATTACGCGATGACATATCCGTTGAATTCTAGAGAAAACACATTCAAACCGAATTTTCTCGACATTTTCTTACCTGAGTACACCAAGCACATTGATTCGATAAAGATAAACATGATGAACATGTTTCTTTTGAATTACATTGTTCTACGTAACAAAAGAATACTCTTTCAGGTAAAAAAAACCGCAATCATTGTCTTATTACCTAAACTAGTGATGACATGAATTACGAATAGAAATAAAAGGATTAAATTGATTAAAGAAGATTTGATCAGCATTGTTTCATGGAACGAGAGAGGAAAAAACAGGACACGGAATCAAGTTGTATCTAGGCGTTGTGATGGGAAGAACAAAAAAAAATGATACAGTACACAGATCGATCGATGGAACGAAGGACCGATCACAGCAGCACAACTGACAAATCATCGAACAGTATATAGATGTCGTCGTTGGTCTAAGAGATTTTCTTCTATCGCGATTCGTGTATCTCGAACTCTCTTCTGAATTCGGAGTGTCTGATCATGTATAATGGAAGTTGACAGATTATAAACAGTTCCATGGTTGATTATTTAACTATCACATGTCGTCAGAGGTTTTCCTCCAGTATTTATTTTGTTTATCAGTGTTAATTTTACTTCCCGCGTTACCTTGATTATTCTTACAACACCGGACTCTTTTTCTCTTCGCGTTCTCTTTCGTTTTGTACTATGATAAAGAAAAAAAAACAAGAAAAAACCTTGCTCGTTCTTGTATAAATATTTTTTTTTGTGTTTCATTTCATAATACATCCGTCTGAGAAGAATATGTCTTCGCTACTGTCTTTGCCATGTGTGGCTGATAAGTGCCAACTAGCATCTCTTGCACTATGCCAATGCTGTAAAAAAGATTTGTGTATTGACCACCTGAATGTACATGCCAATCAACGGAACGAAAAACTTTTGCCATTTGCTGATAAAATCAATGTTTTATTGGAGCGTTTTAGCAAATTTTATGATGGTGACCAAAGTGGATTGAAACAATTGGAAGAATGGAAACAACAAGCGTATAAAGTCCTTGATAGTTTTTGTGAAAGAAAACGACGAGATTTTCTGGGTGAAACAACCGATAAGCAACGAGAGCAATTAAATGAGATGCATAATAAATTGAAAGAATTGATACGAACGAAGGGTGGTATACAGCAGGATTTCGATGAATTTTCTGAGAATATGCATGTGATCGAACAGCATTTGGATAAACTGGAGCACATTCAACTGACACTTCCTCCATTGACTATCGATGATCAATGTATTCTTCGACCTGACGTCTCGCCAAACGAATCATCGGATAAAAATTCAACCGTACAGGCTGAAAATACATCAATTGTGCCAGTGGATAAAATAGCCGCGAAAAACAAGTCGTCGGAGAAATCATCGAAAAAACGAAAGAAATCATCGCGACACTTGGACGATTCACCCGATAGATCTCCATATCGACGAAGTCGATCACCACGTAGTCACAGTGATCGTTCTAGGCGAAGTAAGTATTTGGCAACGCTTTCCAGGTAATTATGAAAGAATCTGTTTCTTTCAGAACATCATAGGATATCCGATTCGGATGCATCACAATCCTCGAACGATAAGCTCAATTGTAATGATTGTCGCGGTTGCCATTTCTATCAAGACCGATTCGGGCCCGGTTTCATGGATGCATTTGGTCCATGTTCATGTGAGTGCCACAAGTGGGCATATGATAATTAGACAGATTTTCTACCACAAAACTTTCTGTGATTCTCTGTGTTTTTTTTAATATAGTTGATGAATTTTTTTCTACATGAATGCCACGCATAGAATATCGATCTTGATAATCTCGATTTTTATTAATAAAATATTATGAACACTGAACTCATGCGCCTGCTGATGATGATTCATTTTTAATTTCGATATTATATTCACGTGCAGCATTGCCCTTGTGGAATAATATGCTTGAACATGTGGGAGAAAACAACGGAAATGGCATCAGAGTGAAACCCTCGAATGTTCAATTGAGGAACAATCTTGTTTGCGACCAGATTGAATTCTCGTCAAGTTTCGGAAAAATTTCTTTGATAAAATCGAAAAAAATATTCTCTATTTCCAATTCATTGAAACATCGAAAAAATAGTCATCGATAGAAACTATTGGATATTTTACTTTATCTTATTGTCATTATGTGTTCATTCAAAGATATGTGATACGTGGATGCATTCATCATTGCACCTGTAACTACATTTATCTCATATCGGTGCTTGTTGTTTGATTTATTTAAATAAGATTTTCTATATTGCTCAAATTAGAATCAAACGAACACAAACTACTCCCAAATAATGAATTTTATTTAAGAGATATGTCTCCAATATTAAGTCAGAGATTTTGTCTCATTAGAAGGGATCAATGTTTGGTTGACTATATGTAAACGAAATTTTATTACTAAACGTTTTAATTATTTTATTAAATCAGGATTAAGTTTATATTATCGAGAATACCGATTAAATCTAAGAATATCTTTTGTAGTTGATTGTATTACTATACATAGAACGAAAAAAAGAAATCAATTAGCAACCACAATGGAATTTTATCAACGACGGTAACCGACTGGTTTCTGTAAGTAAAATATCGAACTGAATATACACGTATTGACCAGGAAATATGTGTTACTTACAACATCTTGCGAGAGTTTTGTTAACGAAATGACTAGATTGTTTCGATCTATATTTTCCCATTAATCGATTGCCATGTTTATTACGCAAGTACATCATCATCTCATATAGATGTTCTTCGTGACTCTTGAGACTGTGTATTAGTAAAATTTTAGTCTTTGTAGTGTCAACTAAAAGTTAAAAAAAGACAGAATTATACTTAATTTTGCTACAAAACATTTTACCTGCTTGAATGCCACGATATTTCATGAGAAAATGGTCTATTCGTATTGCTGCAATTGTATCATGCTCAAGTTGTTCTTCTTCATTTAGTTCTTTGACTAATATTGACGACCATTGATTGTATACACTACTAGAAAAGGATTCGTCATCCAAAGAAAAGAACAAGTATGTTCTCTGAATCTGAAGTAGTATACCCAGGCCGATCATTCCGGCGACTGGATACATTGTGTCATACTTCTAGTTGATTCGTTCCTATGACTGATCTAAACAGACAAAGAACATGAGCATATCAATTGTATGTATTGTACGTTTCATTCACCTTTTGTCTAACATTTGCTCTTTTTCTTTTTGATGCTTGATCAGTTGCACTTGATGATGAGGACAA
The DNA here is from genome assembly GCA_905250025.1 of Adineta ricciae. Lineage (NCBI taxonomy): Eukaryota > Metazoa > Rotifera > Eurotatoria > Adinetida > Adinetidae > Adineta > Adineta ricciae. The sequence goes on from CAJNOJ010000187.1 coordinate 199,284, forward strand.
ACTGTTTTCATCATGTACCTAGGTCATTGCGGCCTGGTCGGTTCTAGTCGGTTAAGTTTTTTTTCCGACGATTTCCTTACCTCCGGATTCCGGCCGGAATCTGCTGAATCCAGTCGCCGGAACGATCGACCTGGGTGAAAAGAATTCATTACATTCAATTCGTTCAACTGATTATGGTCTTAGTAAGCTGTAGTAAATGGTCGTTTTCCAGTATGACATATTCGAGTTTGAATTTCTTTCATTTGTTCGCTCAGTTGTTCAATATTGACTTGAACAACTTAAGAGTTCTCTTTTGGATAGAATTTCTGAAAGGTCATCCAATTTAATAAAAAATCGAGCGGCATTTATGTCGTGTTCACCACAAAGACGAGCTATGTTTAGTTCGTAGGCCTGCTGCAATAATTTCAGGAATTTTGAACGACAATCTGCTTTATAAATATTGCATCAAATAGATTTAGGTTTTTTTTTCTAGAAAACAACGAGATTATTTATATGTATTTGAATATTAGAAGTCATTGAGATATTACTTACATTGCATTTTCAGCATCGCTCATGCTTATCTCGAATAAAATGGATTAAAATAATTTAATACTATCGTTCATTGTTGCGGCTAAACTTTATGGATAGTCCGATCGTCACCGATCAATTACATAAGAGAGTAAAACCAGATGACGCTGCCGTCTGTTTGTGGTTTGGAAAAAACTCTTGATTGTAACGTTAACACTATTTCTTTCTAAAAAATTTTCATGTAAGCGAAGTAGCAAAAGATTTGAGATTTCACATCACGCGCGACGAAATTTTAAGCGTCATTTGATTTGTTAAAATTAACAAGTAACGCTCGTCTAGCGACTCGCTCAGCTCTTTCTCGTAGAAATCGCGCTTTCATTTCAGTGTAGATTTGATATTTATACCAAATATCAAATTGAGGTGAGTTATTACATGAAAAAAGAAAATAAGAAAACACAATAGGAAACATCTGCTACAATGAGAGACAAGAAACGATTACTACAATAATTAAGATAATTGCAAAGAAAGAGGTAAAAAAATGAACATATACAAATAATTATTTTAAGATAATTTGAAAAATGATAATACATTTTATATGCTTGTAATAACACTAAACTCTTAACAGTGTATTGATTTATACACGTTCAAAAGCGGAAGAGGTACATACATTCTCGTTTTATCTTTTCGTCAAATTCATTTAGACGTTTCAGTTCAGCGTCTTGAGCAAGAGATGGTCGAACTTGTATACAAGTTATAAATGCTTTTTTGAAAATCGGTATCCTTGGTTTGAAAAAGTTTCTTTTAATTCTGAAAAAAGTAACATCAGATTTGAATTCCCCGACACAGAAAACCCTTTGGTCAAATTTCATGAAAAAAATTTTTTTCTAAAGGTCTCAAAAAACTAATATCAAGTTCGGATTCTTCGATCTTTAAATCCCTTTCGGCAGTCTTTATAAAACAAACTTTTTTTGTAAAGAAAAAGTGGTTCTTTGTCTAAAAAGTTTTTTATAAAAATTTTAAAAAAAACACCAGATTCGAAGGCTCCGCATCAAAATAACTCTGGAAATGTCTTTTCGGAAAAATCGATTTTCGACGTTTTTTTAGCCCTGCGGACATACAAGCAAGCAAGCAAGCAAATAATTTCTATTTCTAAGACTCTTCTCTACGAGAAAGAGAATATATCAATTTTAAGAAATAAAATTTGAGTGGGCAAAACTCAAAATGGAATGGGCAATTGTTCATATGCCTCTCCGCTGGTTGCGCCACTGCAACGAGTAATCCGGCTTTCAGATCCTGTCGAATTCCCATCGAATCTGATTGAGTGTACACGCTCTGAGCAACCATCCGCTAAAGCCTAATTAAGATTGAGAACCTCCAACTTGACGTCAATTTCTTCTGGTGCACCTTTTTTCTTAAATCTTAGTCGATATGTAGTCTATTTGAAATTAAATCTTTCCGATCCATTATAAGTATGCGTAAACTCCTTGGTCTTCTATGCTGAAAAAACGAACATTATGTGACGTACAGTAGGATGTCATTGGTGTTAAACATGGTATAAAGCTAAACATATTCATTGAATTCGAATAGGAATAGAAAAACGGCGGATATTGTGGATAGATCATTATAATCGGCTAGACAACAACAGCTTTTTACAAATAGACAAGTGTTTTGGTTTATGAAGTAAAACAAGTCTCTATGGCGTTTCAAGTATGCTGAAAGATATAGTTCTACCATTTTAATATCAGATCAGGGAGTTCAATTGGCGGGCTTTACTTATAAATTACATATGTATATTGAAATAAGTTTCATTGTGCACGTATTCGTTATCCTGAACTTGGTCTTCGCTTTTGTTGGAAATATTAGATCCAAACTGAAAATTCAACAAGATTTACCGTCAGACGCTGATGCTTTTGAGCGTGAGCGCTCTATTCGGAACAAACATAGGAGAGTATTTTTCTGCGTGTTGCGAGAAGCTTCTGCAACTTCTGAAAAGTAAAGAGAATTAATTAATTTAAGCATGTTTACCTCATTTTAACAATGACAATAAAAAGTGACTGTATACTCAGCTAAAAAGTTCCAATGTTGCACGGCGTGATTTTATTTACTGAAAACAAAATGCACATATCTTCTTTCTTTGACTACGGGTACGCTCATCTTTGACTGTTTCATATATCCGTATATACAAATTCCGTCGATAGCATTATATCGGATTTCGTGGATACCAGTGCTGGTTGTTGTAAATTCTACTTTTTATCTACATCACGTACAGACTATTACTAAACAGTTGTATTCGTTGAGGATGCTGTATTGATAAACAAATGGAGACTAAATGTGCACAAATATCTTGATTGAAAGTAAAATTATTTGTACTTAGATTATGACATTTTGCATACTTTCAGTCCACTCGATTTATATGAGTGTACTTTGACTAACTAGTGTTAACCCCTTGCAAAAAGGCGGGCTATATACATACCATTTCAGATACACCTCAAAATGTAGTAATACTATATGTAGGAAATCAGTCTGGGGTGGCTCCAGATAGCTAAAATCCACTTCTGTTTAATGGTCATCATCTCGTGCGAGTTTTCAATCACCGATATGTACAGAGAACTCAAAGACAGGTACAAATCAAACGAGATGTACGTTCTCTTACAGTGTAATGTTAAGGAACGCTATGAATATATATGTAACATCTTAGCGCACAGGCGATAATGTTGAATGATGCACAACTAACTGGTTTCAGTTTTGTCATCATTCGAAAGATAGATTTTAGAGCAATGGTACAATAGGTGCCTATCATCAGATATTAAATGTGCCAGCCCGAATCTGACTGAGAAAATTTATCAAACTGGTTATCCTCCGCTTTTCTTACGGCCTCAAATTTGCTATAGTTTCAAGCAGTATAGAGATTTTTCACGTAAGCAAACCATAAACCAAAAACCCTGTTATCAGAATAATACACAAACAAGTTCGAGAGTATATTCCAGTGCTTTTCCGCGATAAAATGTTGCAACAAATACTTCTCTGATATTTTCCTATGGATCAACACTGAGAGTGCATGGAGCTGATCATAATGATAAAATAACTTCTTCTCAGACTACGCTGATCGTGACAAACGATTAGTCTAACAGCGAGATTTCGTGCGCTACTTTTGACCATTCTCTCTTCACTGTGCCATTTTAGTCACTTCATAATACACTGTTTCTTTCCAATGCACCACAGAATTCATAGATAACGGATACATACTATCCTCTCCAAAAACAAACTACAAACAAACATAACACTTCATTATCAAGCTCGCAATACATTTAGGATTTGGAATCAAACATAAAACAGTTAGATAGCAATGAAACATCGCTCCCATTCAATTTACCTTGGTCTGCTCACTTTGCCTCTACGAGAACTGACATGTAAAATGCGTACGTGTGGTACTCCTGTCAATTCAATTCTGCAATATCTCCAATATAGTCGAGCAGTCTGCAGTAATGTTGTCTTGTCAATCCCACACTTTCAGTAAGAAATTCCAATCCAAGAGAACCTCTCATATACGGATCGTGCCATGGCACCTCTTCCATCAAACACTGTTCTGTTACAACTACGCAACTAAAGCACTCACTTCCACTAATCCACATACATTTTCCCACAACAAAAAGCATTCTCATTAAGGTCGCATCCTCTTCTCGCAACACAATTCATTTTTTATTCATCCACTTCCTATCAATGCCACCAAAATCATACACCAAATGATATCGACTAAGTTCTCAATCGAAAAGCATCTTTTCTACGAAAAGAGTCACCAGATCCACTATCACTTGTTCTTCCATCCCATTGAGCGCACTATCTATACCATATTCACACTCTAACAATTAGATAAATCAGATATTCCAAATTTCTTCCAGCAACGCATCAGTCTTACTGCATTCCTACGCAACGCGTCCGCAATGTGCTTTGCTGCTTCAGCACCGATTTCGTTCCCATTGAGGTTTAGTGCGGTGAGTGTCTGTAAGAGTGAGCGAGACTGAGTACTTCACCTTCTGTGAAATGAGATCAGTATTACGGTGTTCGTTTGCAACGCATCCGCAATGTGTTGTGCTCCTTTATCACCGATTACGTTGCCGCAGAGGTCTACTGTGGTGAGTGTCTGTAGATGTGAGAGAGACTCAGTACTTCACTTTCCGTGAAATGAGATCAGTATTACCGTGTTCCTTCGCAACCCGTCGGCAATGTGTTGTGCTCCTTCAGGACCGATTCCGTTCCAACTGAGGTTTAGTGCGGTGAGTGTCTGTAGGTGTGAGAGAGACTGAGTACTTGACCTTCCGTGAAATGAGATCAGTATTACCGTGTTCGTTCGCAACCCGTCCGCAATGTGTTGTGCTCCTTCAGGACCGATTCCGTTCCCATTGAGGTTTAGTGTGGTGAGTGTCTGTAGGAAAGAGACTGAGTACTTCACCTTCCGTGAAATGAGATCAATATTACCGTGTTCGTTCGCAACGCATCCGCAATGTGTTGTACTCCTCCAGCACCGATTGTGTTCCGAGTGAAGCGTAGTGTGGTGAGTGTCTACATGAAAGCAATATATGATGAAAAGGACAAGTAGCAAAAGAGAACCTTTGATGACAGATCTGATTGTATATGTGTGATATGAAATAGTGATGTGTGGGGATGATTTTTAGCGAGCAGTTGGATCTAGATGTTAGTTTTTTGGTGTGGATGATGATTGTAGTTGTTGCGCAGGAAAGACTGCGTTCAGAGAAGAAGTGCTGTGCTGGCAATATGGACAAGAGATTACCGTGAGCTGATCGAGTGGAGAGAGTCGGATATAACTATGAATAGCTATTGATTGCAGCTAGATATCTGTTTTGAGGGTGCCCTCCGATGAAATTGAAATCCTACTCTTGTGATATGTGGGTGTTGGATTTTGTGTGGGTGATGGTGAGAATGAATATAGGCATAGACCCTGAAATTGTGGAGATCAGCTTGCTTCATTTGGGAGGTTTCATGAAAAATGATAGTTGATGCACTCTTGTGTGGAACAGTTCAACATACATAGTAGAAAGGCGAGAGAGTGGAGGAATGCTTGATTTGATTATTTCACACTGTGATCGTGTGATTCGATCAAATTATTTGTGGATTATGAGATTATTTTACCTCTTCCTATGAGGAAATTTGCGATGTCAAATATAATTAGGCTTATGTGTAGCGCAACCGACAAGAGTGTTAAGATGCCAAGTAAACTTACTCGATATCGCTCATAGGTGCTCAGGATCTGATTGAGCCGCCGGGACACATTTTGCATTGAACAAAATAGGGTCTGCTCATTTTGATGATCCATAATTCGATAAACAAGTTCGACGGGTAATATGGAAAATGTGTGCATGTTGAATTTCAATCGTGCAGCAAACCGTGTACCGTAGAGACTGAAAGCGATGAAAAATTTTTGATTTTGTTCGTTATCAGTAGTAACCCATGGTGGTGATGTATTTACATATGTTTTTGACGAAAACAAATGACGTGTAATCTTTTCAACAGTTACGAATTGTTGGGGTGTGCAGAAAGATGGCGTTAAAATACGCATGTTGATTGAATTCTGTTTTGACATTTAAAATAGACGTTTCAAGAATTAAAAGTAGAAAATTTTTTATGCCTTTGACTCCTTTGCAAGTCTGTTCGATTTTCTTCAAAGGAAATTGACACCTCTAAATCAATTTTTTTAGCTAAAAGGTATAGTGGAAGATAAAAAAAACTCTACAGCTTACATTAGAGACTTATTTTCATTATGTAAATTTTGTTTTCAACAATCATAAATGCCACCAAGTCAGTTTTCACTGATTGTTTTGCACCATTTCACGTCTTTTAGTAAATGAAACACAAGATTCGAATAAGTTTCACGATGTAGTTTGCTGAGAGCTTCACGCAGCATCTCTCAGCGTGTTCGTTTCATTCTTCCCAAGTCTTATTCGATGATAGATAAAAGAAACAAGAAAAAATGATCGTTTGTCAACATGAAAAACCAGTCCCATGATCTTTTATTTCGTTTTGAAGTCACAAAATATAAAATTGAGCTACGGTTTACCGTAAGGGTGACGTTAACTTGAACACTTAAAGATAAGTTAAATTGCCACTCCTACAATATATATCTGTTTTTTTTGTGTTGAAGAGTGAGTTAGAACACTCAGCACCTTTTACATAAATAGAATGCCAACTTCCTCGCCGAGGCACTCTAACAATTTGTTGCGAATTCATTTTGATGAATTAATTACTCCATGACATTTTAGTATATAAGAAAACGTGAAAAATCTTCGAAAAAACAAGTGCTATCGCTTCTCTTCGGAAATAAGGCGTTTAGCTTATTGGAAAAGCTAAGCCGCTTTTCGATATGCCCAAACAAATGGCTTTAAAGACAATCATCAAATCTACGAGAACGCTGTAATATCTTACTTTAAAAACCCGTAGTTCTGTTAACAGATAACTGCCGATTAGTTTCTAACACTACAATAACCATGACATACATATGCGAGCATTTACAACGAAGAGCAAAAATAGTATTCGATTTATTATTTGGTTGTGGAGGATAGTATTTTATGTAATGCGTGGTATATGTTATATCGTTCCATAGGATTTTACTCTGTGCTTTCTGCAATAAATTATGAAACGAATGAAAGCACATTGTTCCAGTTCTTCAGCATCGGTTTTCTTTTGCTGAAATACATATTGCTCGTATAGTTTGCCTGAAAATCTATTTTATTGCTTAATTGATGCGCATTCATATTCTCTCTTACTAGAATTATTTTCCACGATTTGATTCCGCTGATAACAACAAGTAACGCTCGTCATTAGACTCGCTCAG
>CAJNOJ010000188.1:0-205884 GCA_905250025.1 Adineta ricciae
GTTTATGTATAACACCTATTTTGAACGAATCTTTACTACGATATTCCATCAAATTTTTTGGTTTTTCTTTTCTTCATAAAAGAAGCATTTTTTCGACAATTAGAAAACTGGATAAAAAAAGCATCATAAATCATATTGGAACAATAAACAATATAAGGTTCGGTGCGTCTTCATTTCCTCTTTTCAATGGTGGAAACCGTAGTTCTCCACCATGCTTCTCTCAAAAGTTATTCCACAAATATACACGAGCGCTCATGCTACCAGTATGTATGTGACAAAAACAGATTTTATGGAAATTTTACTATTATGATAACAGTTTAATAATGATCAAATAGCATAGAAAAATAGAGTGAAACACGCTCTATCTTCTAGTAAAAAAAGAAATTTCTTTACGTCTCTGCCTAAGAAAATAACATACCTCCCTCACTACTTTTGGATTGCCCTAAGTATATAGTTCATAGTAATCGAACCAAGAAACTTGGGAACGTAATATTCATAGTTTTTCAAATTCAGATATCCGTGTATTAAGCTGCTAATTATTCGAGACTTAACGCTTTGTGAAATAAGTCAAACGATTTATACGTAGCAATACTTGACTTTCAATCAACCAGCAGTGATCGAAGTTACTATAACGTTACTTAATTGGTATGCGCGGTATTTGAATGAACACAATCTGAAATGAAGTATCTGCCAATGACCACTATGTATATTATTTTCATCCTTACTATGTTCAATATTTTTCTCTTCTTTCACCGTCGACAAGAAATGTGCTCTTCTAAACACGTGGATTCAACTATCGCTGCCAGTTCGGGATATAGTGGTGGTATTATTATGAATGGTCAGAAGGAAAGGGAATTTGTGACGATGGTACAAAAACACATGGTTGATCTCAACTCTGCCGGATACATTTCGATGCCAGATATAGTCAAACGTGTATGGATCGATATTGGGTCGAGCAAGGACTCGTTTTTAGGCGATTGTCATATTTGTCAAAGAGTTTATTGGCCACATCGATCACCGATGACGTTGACTCAAGAATTTCAACAATCAAATGATCTATTCGTGATCGCCATCGATCCGAATATTGACTTTTATAGTTCATTATCGAAGATTCCAAGATTGATTCCAATCATCGCTGCCATATTTCCAACTGAAGGAACGCGAGCCTTTTATGAATATCAAGGTAGCGGTTGCAGTAGTCTTCTTGAACCGAATGCGAATATCGACAGGAAACTGGCAATTTATGAATGGTTTCGACCCTGCACGAAAGTAACTAAAATAACAGGTGTTTCAACATTACGTTTAGAAACAATACTATCAATTATTGATCCTCGTTTGAGCATCGAACTACTCAAAGTTGATGCACAAGGCGTAGATTTAGACGTCGTTAAAAGTGCTGGAAAACTATTGAAAAGAATCGACAAAGTAATTATTGAGATTCAATTAGATGACGAAAAGCGAAATAATTCTAATATTCTTTACAAAAATGCGAATAGTGCCAGTGAAACGTTAGAATATATGAAAGCGAACGGATTTACCTTCGACAAAGGCCAATCAAGCGTTGAAAACAAAGCAATAGAAGAATACAATTACGTTTTCAACAAAGACAAGTTCTGAGTTCTACTTACGTTTTATCAACTGACTCACGAACAAATGTATCATTTTTATGTTTTTCATTTGTTATAACATCGAGTATTCGAATCTTTTTCGAAAAACGTCAAGTAAAAATAAAATTAAGATAAAAACTAACATTTACATCCAGCCTCGAAAAATAGCGACAATTAACAGCATTCACAAGTATTCCAAAGGATAATCAATTGTGCCGATGCAAGAGTACCTACGGAAATATCTAATCGCCCATCATTGTTTAAATCACCAGTCTTCAGCAGTTCCGGCGTAATGCTATTTCCAACTGAGTAGTGTGTTTATGCTTTGAAAGTTCCGTTGCCGTTACCAAGCATCATTCCTATGTCGCCTGTGAAATCATTGGCAAAAGCCACATCTAAATATCGATCACTGTTAAAATCTGCAGCAACTAGTGATCTTGAAGTATTATAGTGCCCTGTTATAAACGGTAGCATTGACTTAAAGCTTGCATTTCCATAGCCTAGAAAGACGTTTAATCTATGATTTAGTATATCAAGCATAGCAATGTCTAAGCAATTATCATTATTGAAATCAGCAGCTACAAGCGATCCTAAATAGCTATTATATTCCATCAATATGGTTGTTTGATTTTGAAATGTACCATCGCCATTGCCAAGAAATAGTTTTAGATTATTCTGAATTGCATCCATAGCAACAAAGTCCAGATAGTGGTCATTATTTAAATCTACGACGATGATTGACGACAGACCGCTGCTATTTCCAGTTGATAGTATCATTCAATTTTCGAATGTTCTGTTATCAACACCAAACACGATACCTAAATATGAGGTCATATAGTTTGCACTGATTAGGTCCAACCGACCATCATCATGGAAATCACCTGCAGTCATCGACATCGATTGATTAGACGGCGCAAGTGAAACTAGTGAATATTGCTTAAACGATCCATTACCTGTGCCTAGTAGGACTTGTAGAGTACTTGTATATGAGTTGGAAATAACTAGATCTGATCGACAATCATTATTAACATCCGCTACGACAAAGTACGTTCCATAAAGTGCAGTTATATTCCAAATGTTTAAGCTTGCTCCAAACGTTTCATTTCCATTATTTGGCGGTATGGTTATGTTGTTATTGAAAGCAGTAGGGACAACGAGGTCTAAATAACTGCCTTGATTAAAATCAACAACATCAAAAAAATACAGCCAAACGGAGGATTTTTGTGAAAAGATAATACTTGATTCGAATGCTAACTGACATTCTGTTTCTAGAGAAAACACTTCAATGAACTAAACTCGTCTGTAAATCCTTAACAAACCTTTTGTGACGAACGATGTTGTTCTTGAAACGTTTTCGTATGTTGGTAGTGTAGTCGTTTTCATCATAGAGACCAGGAATGAAAAGAATATTAAGAATAGACTTTTCGAAGTGTACCACACCTGTCGATAGAGAGGCATTCTTCTCCCGTTGAATCAAATAAACGGTTGGAATTGTAATGATTGTTATTAATAGTACGAGCAAACCAACACCAAAAATAATTGTGTGCCGTTGCAATAAACAATCGTGTGTGATGTGGCAAATGTCTGGTGTGTGTAGTGTGTCGGGTGTCATTTAATTATTTCCACTAGAAATAAAATAAATCGGTGAAATGCGTTTGATTCGTTTCTTCCAACGTTCAAAGATTTTTGCGAGTAAACAAGTCAAGGTTGGACAAATCCATTTGAGAACAACAGTAAGACCACCACGGAGACCAAGGAGACGCGTAACTGTGTAAAGCGAATTTAACTTCTTCACATAAGTGTATGAACACATGGTATAGGTAAACATTGATTAAAATATAGCGAGTAATGGATTGTTAGGGATCAATCATCGATGAAAAGATTACCAATCAGATCAGTGACAGTTGCATTCATCGAAGGAGAATTGAGAACGTTTGTATAATTAGCATTGCTTGAGTAATTGATATATTTATAGGTGAGGTTGATACATGATGAGTTATAGAAACATTCAAGCGTCGAGGCCAAAAACGATTCAATTGGCGTACAACCCATCCCAAGTCCTTGAATAGGAATAGTTTCTGATGAGTTTGGATGGATTAAATTCGCAGGAATAGTACAACTTTCATTCGAATCGCACGAACACTTCGCATCATAAACAATTCCCTGAGTTCATATGACATCAGCAATGATTCTACTTCTAAATCTATCAGACAAGAGGTAGTCATAATTTGTTCCATAGGCCGACACGATAGCATTAGCATGATTGATATTTCGATAAAGAAAAATAAGACGAAGAAGTACTGCTGGAACATTGGATTCGTTTTCTTCGATAAGCGCTTCAATTTGTGTATTTAAAATTAATTTCGGTAGAAGTTGAATAGTGACAAATAAGGAGGAAAGAGTTTGTTGAATAAAAGCATTGACTGCTTGATTAGAAAGATAACATAGCCCAGCAAGGTATTGTAAGTGAGCAGACAGGAAACGATGATAATCTCGTCGATCATAATCGAACATATTGGAAGTAAGACCAGTTGTGATATTCATTCGCCATTCTTCTGAAACAAACTCACTTAAACAGATCTGGAAATAAAGAAATCACCGAGTAATTTAATCATTTGCAAAAATGACACTTTATCCTTTTTACCTGATGAAAAATGGGTTCAATTTTGATGTATTTACCATAGATTGATGATGTTATCGAACAAGGACAGTGAACTAAACCACCATGTTCTTGCAAAAGGTGTGTGTACGTTTCAAGAGACGGTCTGGCGAAAGTCTTTGTTAAAATTTCCGGTTGGATAAGAGTTTGAAGGCTGAGAATTACAATTCCAATAATCAGTAACAAAACGTACAAACAACTAGCCCATTGATTCAATCTTTTTGCATTCTTTTGACCCTCGACATGAACAAAAATTATACGATGCGAATATCGTCAGATTGACCAGCTCCGTATAAAGTGATTTCAGAAAACTTTGAAATAATATTTTCATCCGTGTGAAGAATGGCATTTGATCTATATGAGGAAAAAGCAATATCTCTAAGAGTGTATATGTATTTGTGAAATTTACTCTCATGTGACGCTTTGAATTTTGTTTCGAAGATCCGATAGAGAAAAGTCACCAGTTGAGGTGTGATCAATCGCAAGGCAATGCCGAGATCGCCAATAGTCGATATGATTTTAGCAATGACTCCGATATAGTTGTATGTTCGAGCTGTATACGAATAGGTATAGTAGTTTGGTGTGCATGTTTCGTAGTACTGATCGGAAGAAGCGGTATAATTCCATTGCTCAATCATCATTTCTTTCGTGATAATCGATAAAGAAGAATTTGGAAGGAAATAATTGGACAATGGATCATAATCAAGAGGGGTGGGATAAAACCAAGGTATTTCTGTGTATAACTGATTGTATGTCATATTCATATTCGTTAATAGAGTAGACAGACAATTTGAATTCGAATAGAAACATTCCTGAATCGAAAAAAGAAATGAATCGAGAGCATAACAACTATCAGTCGAATCTGGCATTGTATTAGTTATCGTATACATACGAGTATCATTTAATGTAGTTATCCGACTGTACAAATCACGCTGTCTTTGGCAATAGGGATTGATAGCACATACACAGTTGCTGAATATTCCGGTGGCATTAAACATCCCGGTCAGAGAAAACCGAATTTACTTTTGATCAGTATAATTCCAAGATATGTAGTTACCTTCCATGAATCTGGATTTTAATGGTCATCTACTTTTCTATATAGTAGTGTATTCAAGTGATCTGGTACTTTGAAAGGTTGATCAACCCGCAGTGAAAGGTGTACGGTATCTAAGAGAAGACCAAAGTTGATAACTGTCGATTGAATAAATTGATTGACGGTCGTGTTTAATTGAGTATTGAAATCGTTCTCGGTGAGAACATTAAATGTAACTAGTGAACGAGTGATAAGACGTTTAACCGTACCAAAGATTGTCGTATTAACTAAATTACAAACGGTTGACAATAATCGGAATTGATGAACAGCTCGAGTAAGCCAATCATCATATGACCCAGAACGTACAAGGCTGAGAAGTGTTATCCACGCATCACTAACGAAGTCACTCGAACATACTTGATGGAAACTTGCAGACAGGGAAATAAACGTTCGATGCGGTACTGTTGTAGTGGAACAAGGACATTTCAGCGTATCTTGATGACTCTCGTGTAAATTCCTATACACAGCTGATGATAGGTTCAGTACAGGCACTGTAGTGACATGAGTACTCAAAGAAGTGAAAAGAAGAAGAGTTAATATTGCCCCTGCTAGTAACATAAAGTAGATCCGCGTAATCAAATATTGTTTTTTTTTGTCGAGTCGATATTTGGATCACCAAATGATTTGAACAAGTTAATTTATTTCACCCACTGAAGGGCCTCTTGGATTGGTGGTGACTGAATTTTAAATATTAGTAAAATACGAACCAAAATGGGTGCGACCAAACGAAATATAATGGTTAAGCCACCGTATAAATTAAGTAGGAAAATAATAGTATAGGATAGACTGGCTTGATTGGTGGCCGTAAATGTGCACAGAAGAGGTGCTCAATTGTTAAAATATTTCGAATAATTGATTGTTGATGACCAGTTTTGGATAAAGAGGTCAGATAGACGTTCATAAAAAGAACTGCTCTGATGATTCGGTGATAGGTGAGAATTGGTGAAATTAGAAGTTTGGTTTAAGTCGGGAAAGTAACTTGTTAGTTGCTCGAGACATTGGGGATTGTACAAGCAATCTAATGTACTAACGAGTAGACCATCAAGTACAGTACAACCGCTGAAGAATCCATCGATAACGTTAGAAATGTTGGAAGTTGTAGAAGATAACGGAGTGTCGGGCTAATAATTATCATTAATATCGCGAGGGCCGTATGGTATTGAGTAGAAGCCATGTAGGTACAATTGAATTCACCAAATTACAACTGTATATACCTTTTGTATAGACAAACATCGGCGTATTCTTGCAATAGTAAACTGGAGATTATCTATTGCAGTTATAGAAAAATGTGCATTGGTATTCAGCGCAGAGGTTAACGAATTGGATTGAGCTATGATCCGCATAAGTTTGATATTTTCGGCGACTTGAGAGTGAACATTATCTTTTGTTAGAAGTTCAATGCTGACCAATTGTTGATAGTTGATATCGGTAAGAACTTGAGAAATCATCTCTTGAGCAAGTATACAAAATGCTGCAAGTAATTTAAACTACATAAATTTGAAAACAGACACTATCCTGATGACATAAGGAGACAAAACGATGGAACTTACTTGAGAGTAAGCTGTTGTTCGAAAGTATATCATGAGAAAAGAACTAGCAACTGGTACATATAGTGATTGTATCCACTGTTCACTAACGAAAATACTTGAACAAAGTCGATCTATGGATAGATTGTTGAGAACAAAGTTTTCGTATGCTATGAACGTTGCCAAACATGGACATGAAAGTGTTTCATCGTGATCACTTCGAAGCTGATTGAATAACGATAGAGTGATATACAAAATTGTTACTGCTTCTGTTTGCGGATAAACGAAAACTGTGAAGAGGATAATGTACATAGCCACTATAAAAATGGAGAACTTATTCGATTATAATCATTATCTTCAGCAGTGTACACTTACAAATCAAAAGAAGAACATAAAGTATAGTTGCATATCTTTGATGTTGAATAGTCGTTGGCACATGATGACTTTCTTCATTTGCTTCAGGTATGAAAAGATTGTAAGTAAATATCGTTTCATAAAACCATCGAATCAATACTTTAGCATTCATTGTATCACTATATATTATGGATGTTAGCGAGTAGAAGAAAAGTTTTATACATGGAATGTATTAAACAACTCGTTCTCAGGACATTTCCCCGAGAAAAGCAATTTCATTTCAACAACTTTATTTTAATATTCATGATAATTATAAAAACAACTTCGCATTTCAATTCCACTGACGTCAAAACTATCATAGCCAAACGAGCATATCAACAACACTGACTGAATATTGACAATCACAAGAAAGTATTGAGTTATTTTGAAATGTTGCAATACGATGAGTAATAAAAATAAGAGCGAGCGCCGTTAGTAAATTATTCAGTTTTCTTCTTCCTACTACTGACATTAAGCATTGAAAAAATAATGTGTCAGTAATAGTGGTGAAAGAACGTTTGTATTTACATTTTGCGTTCTTACTGAGTCAGAAACGAGCAATATATTATACGAATTGCGCACGCTGTTGTTTAGTAAGATACCATGGCGAGTCAAACATCCAAAACAATTTTTCTAGCTGGTTGCGGAGGTGGCTACGATGTATTTGGCTGTTTGCCTTATTATTTCAAACTCAAAGCTTCTGGAGACTATGATATAACACTTATCAACTATACTTTTACCAAACTGGCCCTCTTAAATCAGCATAGCGAGCAAGTAACAACAGTGCTTTTCCGCGTTGATCCCCAAGCGAATATAGCATGGCTAACTGATGACGTTTATTTCCCTGAACAGCGTCTCGCGAACGAACTCCAAGTACCTATTTATGCAATCTTATGCGATTATACGGCAACACGCATTGAATTAATTGTCGAAGCTTATAAACATCTGATACACGGACGATGTATTGATGAGTTGATCTTAATTGATGGAGGATCGGATGTTTTATTAACGGGCAACGAACTAGAATTAGGTAAATACGTAGCGTCACATTAAATACTATTCTTATTTATTGTTTTATAGGAACTCCTGTTGAAGATATATCACATGCACGTGCTGTTGATCTTTTATCTACAGACGAAGTGAAAGCAAAATATATTGTCGTTATTGGCATCAATCTTGAGGTAGGCCATGATGTTCAGAAATCCGATATCGATACACGAGTGACTGCTCTTTCGTCCGATACTATTTTCAAATGGTTATGGCAATATGAACATGATGATGACGTTCGTCGCTATGTGGAAATCTTTCATCGTTGCTCTCCAAGTCAATCGATCGTGCACAGTCTTATCTGTGCTGCATTGGAAGGTCGACGAGGATATTATTTGCCTGAACATTTACGCGACCGTATTAGGAACTCTGTTGTTGAACTTAGTGATGAAACGTGCATTTCAATTGTATATCGTCTCAATGACGTCATGCGGCACAATGTTTACTTTCAACGGCTAACACCGGAAATGAATCTGAACCAAGTTTTTGATGAGATCTACGATTCTATAGACGACGATTCATCTAGTATTGATGCTGCTGTATCGTCACAAAAATCAAATTCTGATGTCCCACATTTTATACGAACTGTTTTGTCTTCGAATAATAAGGTGAACAAATAAGAACAAAACATGTTTTCTTTTCTGTCAACCGAGTTCATTTGCAAATAGGAAATATCATGAAAATAAATCGGCGCAAAATCAATTAAATATGACTGACAACAGCAGTCTATTGATTTTTTTTCTGTGTGAATAGCCTATTTATCTTTTAGACATGTTTTACACATAGAGCCAAATTCCATGATTTTTATCCTTTAATTCTATTGTCATGTTTCTCAAAACAAATAAGAAAAGAAAAGAAACATTAGAGAACTTATAGAATCATTTCAGTTTCGTAGGAAAATTGTCTATAGCGTAAGTGAAAGCACGTGACAGTGCTGTGCTCATACTCATCCATGTCTTTCGATACAGAAAATATTATCAAATGTGCTAAAAAAACATCCAATCTTTGTACTAGAGAAATATCTGAGATTAGACGACGCATCAGCTACACACCCTATACATGTCATGGTGGAATATTGATCATCGACGTCAATACTTTATTTATCGTCTGAGCGTGAGATAACTCTCATCTGATTTTTATCACATTGTTTTATTATGAGAAAAAGGCTAGATTGACTAACAAAAAGAAAAAAAGATCCTCGCATCCGATCTGTCATAAACTCTGATAAGGTTTCGTTGTGAATATTATTCAGAATGGCAAAGTATAATACTCACATTCTGGTCATGATTCTGTTCAGTATTGTTCACGAAGTTTTAGGCAAGTATAGGTTTTGTTACACTCGTCCGGAGAAATGGGCTTTCTATATATGCTGTTACAGAACGCAAGCATCTTTTAACTACAAACACTATGAAATATAAATAGGTTTGGCGTTTGATTTTAGTTATTTCCTACTATCAACCTCAATTTTGCCCATTACCAACTTGGAATTCTGCGGGTATTCCTTTTGCTAATGAATCTATTGTTGGGAAACATCCTATTGCGCTTTTTATTGATAAAAACGATACTGTTTATGTAGCAAACCGAGATACTGGTCAAATTTTAATATGGCTTAGAAACAGCACTATCCCATCACAAACTCTGACTGATACTTTGACCGATTCGCGTTCTCTGTTCGTCTCGGATATTGGTGATATTTATATTGATAACGGATTCGCGAATAAGCGAGTAGCTAAATGGATATCAAGCACAAGTACTTTTACCACAGTGATGGCTGTCGATGGACCTTGCGAAGGACTTTTCATCGATATTAATCAGACATTGTATTGCTCGATGTTTTTTATGCATAAAATCGTGAAAAAATGGCTTAATAATGCATCACTGTTGCCGATTATTGCAGCTGGCACAGGCACTGCTGGGCCTGGTGCACATGAAATCAGCCAACCTGGTGGTATCTTTGTTGACACTAACTTTGACTTGTACGTAGCTGACTGTGGAAACAATCGAGTGCAGTTGTACAAACCAGGAAATGCGAACGGAACGACCGTCGCAGGAGATCAGTCACGACTCGTTACATATACACTCCATTGTCCAAGTGGAGTCACTTTGGACTACGATAAATATCTATTCATTGTTGAGAACACCGGGCATCGTGTGATTGGATCAGGACCTTATGGTTTTCGTTGTCTGGTTGGATGTGGTGGAGAAGGTTCACAAGCACATCAATTATCAAAACCTTTTAGTTTTGCTTTTGATAGTTACGGAAATATGTTTATTAGTGATCAAAATAATCATCGAATACAAAAGTTCTTCTTATTGCTAAACAATTCCTGTGGTAAGTAATGTGTGTTCTTTGCTAGAAAAAGGAAGAAGTCCGACTAGACTCAAAAGATCACTCAATAAAAGATAAGTATCGTTGAACTCTTATATATTTATTTTAGACGAGACAACGATTAATTCAAGGTTGACAAGTGAACTGACAACAAGTGAAAGTCAGCAAGGTTTGTTTAAATAAATGTTTCAATTTATAGCTTGTTGACATCGGTCGTTGTTGGATTAGATCAAATAAATTCACAAATGGTCCCTTCGATGACGATCCAAACGGAAAAAGGTACAGTGTCTAAAAACTTTCCTTTTTCCAACACGCCATCATCTCAACTAATAGCCCTGTCGTTGAATCAACCTAACTTATGTCCGACAGCTACTTGGGCTCAAAGTGGCATTACTTTCGCCAACGAAACAATTATTGGAAGGCTCCCCATTGCTATTTTCATTAACAGAAATAATACAATTTATATTCCTAATCGTGACGAAAAGAATATTCTAGTCTGGGAAAATGGTGCAATGACACCAACCAAAAATATCTCTGGCAAATTATCATACCTTGCATCGGTGTTTGTTACAAATATAGGCGATATTTATATTACAAATGGTGGATCACGACGTCGAATTGATAAATGGATTTCAAGTTCAAACACGTTCGTCACTATTATGTATGTTAATACATCGTGTTTTAGTCTTTTTGTTGATATTGATGAGGATATCTATTGTTCATTGTATGAGGAGCATAAAGTTTTCAAAATACAAGTCAATGATAGCACTCCAACAGTCATCGCCGGTACCGGTAGCAGTGGTTCTTCTACAAGCGAACTCAATGGCCCAATGGGAATTTTCATTGACGCAAACTTTGACTTTTACGTCGCTGATTGTCACAATAATAGAATTCAATTTTATCGATTAGGCCAATCTCAAGCAAGCACAGTGTTGGGCAAAGGATCATCCGATTCTACATTTAGACTGAATTGTCCCAGTGGAATTGCAATTGACGCCAATAGATATCTGTTCGTTGTCGACAGTAGTAATCATCGTGTCGTGGGATCCGGACCTTATGGTTTCCGTTGTCTGATTGGATGTGATAAAAAACAGAGAGAATTGAAACATCCACGAGTACTTAGTTTTGATAGTTATGGAAACATATTTATCAGTGATCGAGATAATAATCGAACACAAAAATATCTGTTCTTGAACGAGTCATGCAACTTAGAGCAAACATCAATTTCCCCTATGACAAGCAAAATGGTTACCACAAGTATAACGAAAGATTTAAATAATGCAAGTCAATGCATTGTTCCTCCATCAATTCAATTAGCTCCTGAACTATCGAGTACTTCAGAGTATCAACGCAATGAAGAGATTTTTCTCAGTTCATCAGTCGAGTTTATTTGTAACAAACCATTTCTTATCTATTCAAAGTGGACAATCTCTAATTCTTCACAAGAATTGCAATTCAACGCAGGAGTAGTGGAAACAACTTACAACGATCTCTATATTCCACCAAATACATTACCTGTCGGTCTGTACCAAGTGAAATTAACAATTTCTACATCGATTTCTTCGACTTTAACATCACATCAATCAATTTACATTCAAATCAATCCATCAGGAATAATATTGAACCTCATTCCTCACGGCATTTCAATGATCACTCATGAGTATCGACGAGATCTGCAACTCAATCCAGGAAAGTATTCAATCGATCTTGATGGAAACACATTCAATGCTAATGTAGGTCAAATCTGCAAAGAAAAATCTAAACGATTTCGTTAAATATAGGCATGGACATACAAATACTCTTGCTGGAGTTCATCAAATATCACATGTTTGGTCAACAAAGGATGGAAATATGACGATCTAATCGAATCTTCGATAACAGTATTTAACCATGTGTTTCAAGTCAATCAAATATACGAATTTCACGTTGAAATAATCAATAAAAAAAACTCATCGGCAAAGTTCAGTAGCTTTTTAATTGTTAAAATCCAAGAAAAATCCTCTCCGTTCGTCACCATCAAGTAGATACATATTTTACTTTACTTTTTGATACACTCTGATTCTCTTTTCTAGTTGTGTTATACTCACATTATGTATTCCACAACCTTCTTATCAATTGATCAATCCTCGCAATCAACTGTTCCTGCATTCTCAATGTTTCGAAAATTGTTCGAATGTTCAATACATTCGTTGGAATATTTATTATTCGCTTTCTGATGTTCACAACTGGGTTTTGTTTAACCAAACAGATACTTATGAAAACGTCTCGATTTTCGGTAGAGAAACGAACCGGTTGACCATCACCAACGATGTTTTCAGTAAAAATCAACCTTTTGAATACTGGAAATATGAGGTTGTTTATTCATTCGACAACGCGATCAGTTCAAGTTCGTGTAATTTTCGAATTAATCAACCGCCTACACACGGCTGGTGCGAAATAACCCGTTTAAATGGAACAATAACAACATTGTTTAATATTTCCTGTTCGAACTGGACTGATGAACATACAATCAAAGACTATTCTCTATTTTGCTGGAAAACTGATCCGAACAAGTTAACAATCGTTGCTTTTTCAGTCGTTCCGAATTTTCAAGTTCGATTACCATCGGGTCACCTTCATTTGGTTATTCACATCCGAGATCGATTCGATTCGTATTCACGATTTAATCTCTCATCAATTCACATCTCATCAAATCTATCAGAATTCAATGACTTAATTAAAATATTCTCAACTACAAACATCAATACAAACAATCAAATCCTTTCGTCAATTTCACACGAACTTAACCAACTAAATGATGAAAATATTCACCAAGCTGTTTCAGGTACTTTTCTTCTTTCGTTTTCCACTCAACAAACAAACTTCCTCCTCTTCTAGATGGAATTCCATTTGTCAACATTGCTGTCTCACCTTTGAATAGCAAACATTTCGAGCAGATCATCTTCGCGTCCTATAATCTCGATGAATATACAAAAAACTTAAATTTCCAATCAAATCTTCGAGAAACTTTCATTCAATTCAACTATAATCTAACCATCGAATATATTCTAAGTCTACATTTACAATCATCAACGTTAGTTCATTTGACTCAATCTACCAATCAGTTAACTCAAACAACACTTCTCATTGCATTGAAGCAATGTGTGAAGTTATCCCAAACTCTACATTCAATTTCGACGAGAATTTCATATGAAGATGCGCGAACGGTGACAACAGAACTTCTTCAAAGTGTTGCGAATATTTTAACAGTGAGAATCAATCTTCCGAACGAAGAATACTCCTGTCTTTTCTGTCTCTAGGGCTTCCATGGTCCATTACAACAACGAATGGTCAATTTACATTGGAAGCTTTTTAATGTAGATGATCTAACAAGTCAAATCAATCGAATTATTTCGTATTTAACATCAACATTGATTATTCATTTGAATGCTCAACAAGATTTGATCATAGATACGCAACAGATTAGTTTTTCAATTCGATACGAACAGAGTCAAAAAAATTTTTTACGGGTTTGTTTGCTCGTTTTTCTTTGAGTACTTCGCATGAATATCCGTTTTAGTCGATCGTAATGCCATTAGCTCCAAATGGCAATCAATTGGAAACGAAGCTGTCACGATCAGTATCGAGGTCGTTTGTAGATTTCAATGGAAACGAAGTAATTACGATGCGAACTGCAAAAGAAATTATCATTCCTCGTGATCCAAACTTTATTTTACCACGATTTATCCTTCAAAACGTTTCCACAATAGAAAAATCATTTAACTTCAAACTGCTCTCGATTCAACCTTCGTACTCAATTCATTTTGACATCGATCCAATGAACTCCAATGCATCGTATCTGTTTATTTATCAATTTAGTCATCAACGAATCGACTGGAAACATTTAAGTGGACTGACTCTTCTTTGTCAACAAAGTAGAAAGTGAAAATTGACGTTGAAAACCTTTTTCCAACGATTTCAAAATTTAGACTTAACGAACGAACATTACTACTCATACTATATTGATAATCAACAAACTGTCGATCATCATTCTTTAATATTTGGCTTGAGAGAGCTAACTTCAGATGAAATCCTCATTTATTGTTCGAGTAAAACAAATCACCATCCTCCAATCGTCAACGAAGATAGCCATTTCACAACAAATTATCAACTACGCATTTATTCTTCATCTTGTTTTTATATGGATGATAACAATCAGTGGAAATCCGACGAATTAATTGTATGATATATTTCATATGTTCCAAATATAAACTGATCTTTCTTTTAGGTTGGACCGGAATCGAATTTATATCACACTCAATGTTTCGTGAGGAATAAGAACTAATTTATTCATCGAACAGAGCAAATGCTTGTTTATTGATATACAATAAATATTCAAATATATCTACAACCCTATAATCCGGGAACGTAATTAGTCGTAGCCATCACGTTAGCGACGGGGTCAATGACCGTTGAACTTAGAGGAGTGATAATCGATCCTGGCTGAATGAACGGATCTGTTGGATCAATGTTAGCTACACCGCCGAGCGGAGTTACAAGAGCACCCGGCACGACAGCAGGTCCGAGCACACCTGGAACGACAGCACCAGGCACAACGGGAGCGATGGGATTAATAACACCTAATAAATATAAGAGCAATAGAATATTTGTAAAGACACAAGACAGACACATACCTTGGTTCAAACCAATAGGAGCAGTGTATCCAGAACCATAGAGAGCCATTTGTTTTGTTGTGAATGTGTTTTAAAGTAGACGAATGTATAAATGCTATATCAACGGAGCTATCCACCGTGCATTTAAATACTACAGGATAGACGTCATCAGTTATGGATGACTACGCAGAATACAAGAGTAAAAAGTACAACTTTTCAAAGTATTTTTGAGTATATCAGTTATTGCATTCGCTATGCTTGATGACGTATAACCACTTTTCTACCTGTATCTATTTTTCATTATAAACACGTGATATTATATTTTGATAGCAAAATACACTTTGCCTCTCCGCGTATTCCATTAAGATTTATTGATAATTAATGTAAAAATACGACAAAAATAGCTTATGGCGTATTCTCACAGTACAAACAATTTTTTTACATTATATTTAGTAACAAATCAAAACTTAGTCACTTCGTCGTTTTTATGTGCAGAAGGAACGAACTCAGGAGCTTCCTCTTCTTCTTTTCGAGGTTTACTGCGAGGCCCGATATACTTTTTTCGCGCACCACCAGCGTACCAATACATCATTGCGAACATAAGAATGCCTACGAGAATAACAACTGCATAGTTCATAGTGCCGACTGTTACTGGTCTTGTTGTTGGCAGGAGAAAAATAATCGACACAAAGAATGTCCATACCACAGACCAGCAATTTATCAGCCACGAAAACTTTCCTAGATGCCATGGTCCAGGTCTGTAGCGCTCTGTGTTGTAACTAAAGATCATCTTACATATGATCGGTATGCAATAACTCCAATCGAGTGCAATTGTACAAACATTAAAGATAGCGGAAATCGCCGTATACGATCCGAGTCCAATCAGATTGATGGTAATAGCGAGAGTCACATTTAACCATACGGCTATTAAAGGAGTTTGCGTATATTTATTGATGCGAATCCAGATATTTGAAAACGGTAAAAGTTCATCACGTGAGAAAGCAAAGATTGTTCGCGCACATGCTTGTAGAGCGGCTATGCCACAGAAATTTAAAATGACAAAGGCAAAGAGCGTAAAAAGCATGCCGCCNCAAAATAATCATCGAATACAAAAGTTCTTCTTGCTAAACAATTCCTGTGGTAAGTAATGTGTGTTCTTTACTAGAAAAAGGAAGAAGTTCGACTAGGCTCAAAAGATCACTCAATAAAAGATAAGTATCGTTGAACTCTTATATATTTATTTTAGACGAGACAACGATTAATTCAAGGTTGACAAGTGAACTGACAACAATTGAAAGCCAGCAAGGTTTGTTTAAATAAATGTTTCAATTTGTAGCTTGTTGACATCGGTCGTTGTTGGATTAGATCAAATAAATTCACAAATAGTCCCTTCGACGTCGATCCGGATGGGAAAAGGTACATTGTCTAAAAATTTTCCTTTTCCCAACAGGTCACCATCTTAACTAATAGCGCTCTCATTGAATCAACCAAAGTTATGTCCAACAGCTACTTGGACTCAAAGTGGCATCACTTTCGCCAATAAAACAATTATCGGAACTCTCCCCATTGCTATTTTCATTAACAGAAATAACACAATTTACATTCCTAATCGTGACGAAAAGAATATTCTAGTCTGGGAAAATGATGCAATGACACCAACCAAAAATATCTCTGGCAATTTATCATATCTTGCATCAGTGTTTGTTACAAATATAGGTGACATCTATATTACGAATGGTGGATCACGACGTCGAATTGATAAATGGATTTCAAGTTCAAACACGTTCGTCACTATTATGTACGTTAATACATCGTGTTTTAGTCTTTTTGTTGATATTGATGAGGATATCTATTGTTCATTGTATGAAGAGCATAAAGTTTTAAAAATACAAGTCAATGATAGCACTCCAACAGTCATCGCCGGTACCGGTAACAGTGGTTCTTCTGCAAGAGAACTCAATGGCCCAATGGGAATTTTCGTTGACACAAACTTGGACTTTTACGTCGCTGATTGTCAAAATAATAGAATTCAATTTTACCAATTAGGACAATCTCAAGCAAGCACAGTGTTGGGCAAGGGATCATCCGATTCTAAATTTAGACTGAATTGTCCCAGTGGAATTGCAATTGACGCCAATAGATATCTGTTCGTTGTCGACAGCAGTAATCATCGTGTCATTGGATCCGGACCTTATGGTTTCCGTTGTCTAATTGGATGTGATAAAAAACACAAAGAATTGAAACATCCCCGATTACTTAGTTTTGATAGTTATGGAAACATATTTATCAATGATCGAGATAATAATCGGACACAAAAGTATGTGTTCTTGAACGAGTCTTGCAACTTAGAGCAAACAACAATTTCTTCTATGATAAGCAAAATGGTTACCACAAGTACAACAGATTTAAATAACGCAAGTGAATGCACCGTTCCTCCATCAATTCAATTGGCTCCTCAACTATCGAGTACTTTAGAATATCAACGCAATGAAGAGATTTTTCTCAGTTCATCAGTCGAGTTTATTTGTAACAAACCATTTCTTATCTATTCAAAATGGACAATCTCTAATTCTTT
Source organism: Adineta ricciae (assembly GCA_905250025.1). Lineage (NCBI taxonomy): Eukaryota > Metazoa > Rotifera > Eurotatoria > Adinetida > Adinetidae > Adineta > Adineta ricciae. The sequence continues at coordinate 17,882 of CAJNOJ010000188.1, forward strand.
ACAAGAATTTCAATTCAACTCAGCAGTAGTCGAAACAACTTACAACGATCTCTATATTCCACCAAATACATTACCTGTTGGTCTGTACCAAGTGAAATTAACAATTTCTACATCGATTTCTTCGGGTTTAACATCACATCAATCAATTTACATTCAAGTCAATCCATCAGGAATAATATTGAACCTCATTCCTCAAGGCATTTCAATGATCACTCATGAATATCGACAAGATCTGCAACTCAATCCAGGAAAGTATTCAATCGATCTTGATGGAAACATATTCAATGCTAATGTAGGTCAAATCTGCAAAGAAAAATCTAAACCATTTCGTTAAATAGGCATGGGCGTACAAATACTCTTGTTGGAGTTCATCAAATATCACATGTTTGGTTAACAAAGGATGGAAATATGATGATCTAATTGAGTCTTCAATAACCGTATTTAACCATGTGTTTCAAGTCAATCAAATATACGAATTTCACGTTGAAATAATCAATAAAAAAAACTCATCGGCGAAGTTCAGTAGCTTTTTAATTGTTAAAATCCAAGAAAAATCCTCTCCATTCGTCACCATCAAGTAGATACATATTTTACTTTACTTTTTGATACACTCTGATTCTCTTTTCTAGTTGTGTTATACTCACATTATGTATTGCACAACCTTCTTATCAATTGATCAATCCTCGCAATCAACTGTTCCTGCATTCTCAATGTTTCGAAAATTGTTCGCATGTTCAATACATTCGTTGGAATATTTATCACTCGCTTTCCGATGTTCACAACTGGGTTTTGTTCAACCAAACAGATACTTATGAAAACATCTCGATTTTTGGTAGAGAAACGAACCGGTTGACTATCACCAACGATGTTTTCAGTAAAAATCAACCTTTTGAATACTGGAAATATGAAGTTGTTTATTCATTCGACAACGCGATCAGTTCGAGTTCGTGTAATTTTCGAATTAATCAACCGCCTACACACGGCTGGTGTGAAATAACCCGTTTAAATGGAACAATAACAACATTGTTTAATATTTCCTGTTCGAACTGGACTGACGAACATTCAATCAAAGACTATTCTTTATTTTGCTGGAAAACTGATCCGAAAAAATTAACAATCGTTGCTTTTTCAGTCGTTCCGAATTTTCAAGTTCGATTACCATCGGGTTACCTTCATTTGGTTATTCACATTCGAGATCGATTCAATTCGTATTCACGATTTAATCTCTCGTCAATTCACATCTCATCAAATCTGTCAGAATTCAATGGCTTAATCAGAATATTGTCAACTACAAACATCAATACAAACAATCAAATCCTTTCGTCAATTTCACACGAACTTAACCAATTAAATGATGAAAATATTCATCAAGCTGTTTCAGGTACTTTTCTTCTTTCGTTTTCCACTGAACAAACAAACTTTCTCCTCTTCTAGATGGAATCCCATTTGTCAACATTGCTGTCTCACCTTTGAATAGCGAACATTTCGAGCAGATCATCTTCCCGTCCTCTAATCTCGATGAATATACAAAAAACTTAAATTTCCAATCAAATCTGCGAGAAACTTTCATTCAATTCAACTATAATCTAACCATCGAATACATTCTAAGTCTACATTTACAATCATCAACGTTAGCTCATTTGACTCAATCTACCAATCAGTTAACTCGAACAACACTTCTCATTGCATTGAAGCAATGTTTGAAGTTATCCCAAACTCTACATTCAATTTCGACGAGAATTTCCTATGAAGATGCGCGAACGGTGACAACAGAACTTCTTCAAAGTGTTGCGAATATTTTAACAGTGAGAATCAATCTTCCGAACGAAGAATACTCCTGGTTTTTTTGTCTCTAGGGCTTTCATGGTCCATTACAACAACGAATGGTCAGTTTACATTCAAAGCTTTTTTATGTAGATGACCTAACGAATCAAGTCAATCGAATTATTTCGTATCTAACATCAACATTAATTATTCATTTGAATGCTCAGCAAGACTTCATCATAGACACGCAACAGATTAGTTTTTCAATTCGATTCGAACAGAGTCAAAAATATTTTTTACGGGTTTGTTTGTTCGTTTTTCTTTGACTACTTCACATGAATCTCCGTTTTAGTCGATCGTAATGCCATTAGCTCCAAATGGCAATCAATTGGAAACAAAGCTGTCTCGATCAGTATCGAGTTCATTTGTAGATTTCAATGGAAACCAAGTAATTTCGATGAGAACTGCAAAAGAAATTATCATTCCTCGTGACCCTAACTTCATTTTACCACGGTTTGTCCTTCAAAACGTTTCCACAATAGAAAAATCATTTAACTTCAAACTGATCTCGATTCAATCTTCGTACTCAATTCATTTTGACATCGATCCAATGAACTCCAATGCATCGTATCTGTTTATTTATCAATTTAGTCATCAACGAATCGATTGGAAACATTTAAGTGGACTGACTCTTCTTTGTCAACAAAGTAGAAATAGAAAATTGAGGTTGAAAATCTTTTCTCGACGATTTCGAAATTTAGACTTAACGAGCGAACATTATTACTCATATTATATTGATAATCAACAAACTGCCAACCATCATTCTTTAATATTTGGTTTGAGAGAGCTAACTCCAGATGAAATCGTCATTTATTGTTCGAGTAAAACAAATCATCATCCTCCAATCGTCAACGAAGACAGTCATTTTACAACAAATTATCAACTACGCATTTATTCTTCATCTTGTTTTTATATGGATGATACCAATCAATGGAAATCCGACGAATTAGTTGTATGATATATTTCATATGTTCCAAGTATAAGCTGATATGTCTTTTAGGTTGGACCGAAGTCGAATTTATATCACACTCAATGTCTCGTGAGGAACAAGAACTAATTTATTTATCGAAAAGAGCAAATGCTTGTTTATTTGTATACAATAAATATTCAAACATATCTACAATCCTATAGTCCGGGAACGTAATTAGTCGTAGTCATCACGTGAGCAGTGGGGTCAATGATTGTTGAACTTAGAGGAGTGATAATCGATCCTGGCTGAATGAACGGATCTGTTGGATCAATGTTAGCTACACCGCCGAGCGGAGTTACAAGAGCACCCGGCACGACAGCAGGTCCAAGCACGCCTGGAACAACAGCACCAGGCACAACGGGAGCGATGGGATTAATAACACCTAATAAATATAAGAGCAGTAGAATATTTGTAAAGACACAAGACAGACACATACCTTGGTTCAAACCAATAGGAGCAGTGTATCCAGAACCATAGAGAGCCATTTGTTTTGTTGTGAATGTGTTTTAAAGTAGACGAATGTATAAATGCTATATCAACTGAGCTATCCACCATGCATTTAAATACTACGCGATAGACGTCATCAGTTATGGATGATTACGCAGAATACAAGAGTAAAAAGTACAATTTTTCAAAGTATTTTTGAGTATATCACTTATTACATTCACTATACTTGATGACGTATAACCACTTTTCTACCTATATCTATTTTTCATTATAAACACGTGATATTATATTTTGATAGTCAAATACACTTTTTTCCTGTGCGTATTCTATTAAGATTTATTGATAATTAATGTAAAAATACGACAAAAATAGCTTATGGCGTATTCTCACAATACAAACAATTTTTTTTACATTATATCCAGTAATAAATCAAAACTTAGTCACTTCGTCGTTTTTATGTACAGAAGGAACGAACTCAGGAGCCTCCTCTTCTTCTTTTCGAGGTTTACTGCGAGGTCCGATGTACTTTCTTTGCGCACCACCAACGTACCAGTACATCATTGCGAACATAAGAATGCCTACGAGAATAACGACTGCATAGTTCATAGTACCGGCTGTTACTGGTCTTGTTGTTGGCAGGAGAAAAATAATCGACACAAAGAATGTCCATACCACTGACCAACAATTTATCAGCCACGAAAACTTTCCTAGATGCCATGGTCCAGGTCTATAGCGTTCCGTGTTGTAACTAAAGAGCATCTTACATATGATCGGTATGCAATAACTCCAATCAAGTGCAATTGTACAAACATTGAAGATTGCAGAAATCGCCGTATAAGATCCGAGTCCAATCAGATTGATGGTAATAGCGAGAGTCACATTTAACCATACGGCTATTAAAGGAGTTTGCGTATATTTATTGATGCGAATCCAGATATTTGAAAACGGTAAAAGTTCATCACGTGAGAAAGCAAAGATTGTTCGCGCACATGCTTGTAGAGCGGCTATGCCACAGAAATTTAAAATGACAAAGGCAAAGAGCGTAAAAAGCATGCCGCCTCCTTCACCAAAAACATTATAGAAAATTTGAGTGAATGGTTGACCTGTAGGCGATGCTAGCAGATCATTAATGTCGCCCATAGTGAAGGCAAGAACGATGTTGAAGAGAAAACCAAGAACGTATGTGAGAAAGAGAGCAGAAGCAATGGCTTGTGGAGCACGTACAGCGGCATTCTGAATCTCTTCAGCGATATGCGCTGTAGCATCGTAATCTGTCATTGCCCATGCTACAGGAAGAAAACCAAACAGAAATGAAAATCCTGTTGGATTCCAGCCACTATGTGATTGAACATCGACAAATACGTATTTCGCCGAATGCTTTTCTTTCTGACACACCAGAAGAACGATACTTGCCGATATTAACACACAGAGGTGAAAGACAGCGTACCATCTTGTCACTCGATCGAGCCATTTCGTACTAAGACTATTAATAAAACCATGCAAGATGATGATGGCAGCCATGACGCCAACAGTATGTCCAGCAGTTGGTTGATAACGAAATTCTGTAGCCATACTAACTGCTGCAAGTAGAAGTTGAGAACATCCATAGTCTGTCGACGCGACTCCGGCGACTTGACCAAGAAGATTCAACCAGCCGCAGATCCACGATGTCAGCGGTATGTATTTTACTGGCAGAAGATGTTTCAAGGTAAAGTAGAGACCGCCAGATGTTGGATAGGCAGAAACGAGTTCAGCAACGCTCAATGCAATGCACATACAGCCGAAACCAGCGATTAGCCAACACCAAACAAGTGCTGGTGCACCACCTGCCTGCAGACCATAGATAAAAGTCGTTGCAATAGTAGCGTACAGACCCGAAATAGAAAAGGCAAACGAAAATGACGCGAGACGACCGAATTCACGTTTCAGAACTGGTTCATAACCGAGTTCAATGATTCGTTGATCACTTTCGTCAGATGAATTATCAATAGTCATCTATTTGTAACTGATATGAAGTGATTTTTGCTCTTTATTTTTCTTTTTGCACCATATAGTGCAATGTGTTCAGCATCATTTTTTCACTTTTTGTTTTTACATACGTATGAATGAAATCATCCGTTACGACAGAATGAAAAAAGAAACAGAAATAAAACATTTTGATGTATACTAATGCGTACAGAACGAACGATAGAAAGCGTGTGCATATATTTAAATCGATGTTCCGCTTCTTCGGTTTGAAATATTATCTATTGAACTTCGATTATCTTATAGATTTTATACGTAACAGTCTTTCTCTTTCTTCCATATCACAGCTTAGTTCGACACTAAAATGCTGTTATTTATTTGTATGTAATCAAATAGTCTGCATATGCTTGAGCGTCGTGATAAGTCACATAGATGTGCTTTCCATCGGTAGTTGAGTCAAATCCAACAGGTCGAGTTTTCATCGATTTATTTCCTTGAGTCGTTTTTCCAACAAGAACGCGAGCAACAAACACGCATCTTTCTCCTCGGGTATTGCGAGTTGCGTAACCATGACTGTAAGCCGCATCCGATGAAAAATAAACACCCCAACCAAATAATGTTCCTGAAATATATATATCAACAATCACGTATGTCGAATATGAAAGATAGAAAGAAAGTACCATTGATGCCAGCATAACTTCGATTGAAACAATCTTGCATAATTGATTTGGCTGCTGCTTCTGGACACCCATGATACAGGATCTTTTCGGTATCTTCATTGAGTCGGCTTTTGAAATCTTTCCGATGTGCCTCATACTGTGTACGCCATCGTTCATTGTTAATGCGTTCAAGTTTAACAATTTCAGTGTATTTTCCTTTCATTTTTTTATCGAACTCATTAATAATCGACTGATATTCTTTAGTACCTTTCGAAACAAGACATCTCAATTGCCCACCATCAGACCTTTGCCTTTGATGCCCATTGTCTGAAGAATCAGATGAGAATAACTGTTTACAAAATTCATCATAAGTATTTTGTTGGTCAGGTTCAATAATGAATTTAACCTTCCATGCTAGGTCTCTTTGTTGAATATGCTGTTTCATTTCTCTGATCATCGTTTTAACAACAACTTTTAGCGAACAAGCATGTCCTCCGCAACCAATAGCTGGAAAAGCAATTGAAGTGAAAGTATTCGCATGAACATTTTGCACAACGTTATACATGAGATCAACGATGGATTGTCGAAGAAGTTTGTCATCACTATTTGGTTGCCATTTGAGAAAAAATATTCGTTTACATGGTAGATGACCGGCAGGAGTCGAGATAATCAATGAAGTTGGATTTTTTAAACGTTCTTTATTGTAAACATCGTTAGCCTGATCTCCAGCTGCGTGTAGCAACGCTTGTCGAAGTTTGTCCGATGACAAAGTTCCAACAATGACATCTACCTAAAATTGAACGATATATATGTATGACACTTTCGACACAATGTAAAAGGAAATTACTCACTGATTGTTGTTTAATATCTCCTTTTTCAACTTCAATCAATCCTCTACCAATAGTTAGAGACATCGGATTTGTCGATGAAGTTGGGTTGGATGTTTTCACCTAGATTGAAAGAAGTGTGATATAGACGCAGATTTGATTCGAGTGTTAATACTATACTTGAGAACCAGCTGCACTCTTAGATTTCGGCGATGCCGCGCACGTTGCAGTCGCAAAGTCAATTCGGAAGTAGAAAACTCCACATTGCGTTAGAGTTGAAATATTTTCGTATATATCCCACCAAACAACAAAATACGTTATTAGACAAACAGCGACACTATATATGAAACTCACGACCGAAGTTAGATTTGCAGCAATGGCGACTGAATAGAATGTAACGGTGACACACAGAAAAAGAATGAATAATGATAAAATTAGTCGAAGGCGCAATATCCTACGAAAATGCTTGGATCACCTTCGAGCGTTGAGATGTGGATGGAACACGCTTCGCATTAGTTTTGTTGAATATACTCCAGAAATCTGGATGCGAAAATAAAATATGCAGTTGAATAATTACGAAGCATAGAAATATTTTTTGCCCGAAACGAATCACATTTGATGGTGTCATTTGCAGAAGCGTCGTGTTAATCAAAATGAATAGGGATATATCAATAATTATGACTAAGTATTTTGTTTGTTGATGTTTGCATTTCTTATGCATGATATGGAAACTAAAGGTCAAGCGAATAAGAGTAAGAATGAGAGAAAGATGAACAAGCTTCGATGGACTTTTCGTGCTGTATTGATATGTAGATAATAGAGTGACGAGATCAATTAGGAGTGGGATCAATTCAACAAACTTTTGAAATGCGAAGTAAGCTACATGTGAACCGTGCTGACTTTTAACGGCTAAGACCGTTATAAGTATGATAAGAGAAGAAATGAATAGTAAACGTTGAAGTATTCCATCGATGGTAATCGGTAATTCAGTGAAGAATGTTATCGATGGAGAGTAATAAAATACATCCAGTAAAATTGTAATGATAAAACCAAATGTTAGTATACTCGTTATTGCTTTGTGTGTGTCTAGTTTTCGCGAGTTATGAATGTTCACATGCATCATATTTTGAATTTAATCACACGAAATGTAGCTGCTGTTTTTATGACAAACACTTTTTATCTGAGAATATGTCGTATTTCTTTCTATGTCGTCATCATCAACACGTGAAAGTCGACGATGAAGATTTTATTGGGTAAATTTGACTACTGCCGGATAAAACACGATTGTTTTCGTTCGGCTGTCAAGAAGAGAAAAAGAAATGTGCGTCGAAGCAGGTAAACATATTTGTAGTGCTGCTCGAATAAATTGACTTCAGTAAGTCGGTTTTTTCCTATTTCATTTTAGTAAGTATTAAGAGAAAGAGTCAAACAAAATCGAAGAGAATCTATATGATTTGCCAGCGAATAATCATGGCGAACTAGGAAAATTCTATTGCTTTTGCTTTTTGATCGACGGCTAAATAAAGTCTATTGGAGAATTCGTTTGATGGACTTTGAGCCTCATGAAACTACGATGTTGCTTTTCATCACTTGTGTCGCTTTGATTGAATTGAGCGCATAATTATGTTTCAATCGACGCGTAACTTATAGCAATGGGAACTAGTTCTGTTAATATTGCACTTTAATCTATGACACTATACCAACACTAACTCATCTGTTTTAATAAGTCATTCCATGAATTAGGCTGATTTCAGTACACATTCACTGCTGAAAATTTTCATAAAATACTTCATTTAGTGCGATGGAAGATATGGTAATTAATAGACTACACAAGCAAAATTATACTTTAGAGTCATTGCCAAACGAACTCTTATTTGCAATCAGTTCTTATCTGGATTCAGCGCATCTAATCCAAGCATTTCATGATCTCAACTATCGATTTAATCTGATAATCTATCAATCCGTTCGTCATTTCACGATTTCGAAAGATACTTCTGGAAACGTCGTGGATACATACGATTCGAATATAAAAAATGTCATCGAGCAGATATTTATTGACACGGAGATGTGTCCATATACTTTCTTATCTATTAATTCATGCATCAATCTACGATCCATAATACTTCGTTGCGCCGATTTAGCGATTATTGATCTCACCGTCAACTATTGTTTAGCAGATGATGATATTCATTCATGTTTGGATGTACTTAACGTTTGTAATATTCTTCCTGCTAATTGGCTTAATAGCAACCGGTTTCGTGATCATAAGCTGGACAGATTAGTCTGTTTAGCCATGACGCGTTTGTGCCTTGAGCGCTGTTCCGAACAAGTCCTGCATTTGCTTTGTAATCTCATTCCAAATCTAACCTATTTGAAAATCAAGCAACTCTCCACTGTCGATGATCGTTCGTATTATTGTTTTGAGTTACCGTTTTCACATCAACACGTGTCTGTCTTAAAGCAGTTACATATCGCTACGGGTATGAATCGTTTGGATGATATACGGTCAATCGAAAGGTTGATCGATACTTATAAATCATCGCTTGAGTTTTGTTCTCTGAATATTTCTCTAAATGAACCAATAAGTGGTTCCTATTTGCAACAAAATATATTTGAGCCATGTCAAAATCTGAATAAATTCACATTTGCTTTCAACTATTGGCAAGATGACATCGAAGAAGCTGATGTACTATATCAGTTTCAAAGTGATTGGTGGTTAGATACTCAGCGTCCACCAGTGCTCATTTTCTGTGGCAATCTACGCGAAGTCTTCATCGTTTCTATGCCTTGCCATTTGTGTGACTATCTGTGGCTTCCAACTGATCCTCGAGATTGGTTATTGAATAAGGGTGACTTCGATTCACCCGATGTTTGTTTTACGAAACAAACACACATACGATTTATCAATCATCACCGTCAACCGATCACACTCGAACTAGTGAATATCATTGGCCGTGTATTTCAAGCGCCAAAACAGCAATTGTCACTGCTACGTTGGAACTTCGTTTCCCAAAATTTACTCTTTGAGCAGGTTGGTTTTCTTATCATCTACTAACTTTCATTCTTCAAGCGCATATGTAGTTAATGACTACAAGCTCGACGGATCCGGTGTTACCTTTGGTTTACTTCCTCGATTTGAATTCTTGTGGCGCTGATGAATTAGACGCAAAGACGCTCATCATCTGGCTAATGTTAGCATCCAATGTACGAATGATCAACGTATGTCAAGGAACTCCCAGTGGGAAAATACGTTTAATCAATCAACTGAAAATGTTACTTGACAGAGACAAACGATTAAAATCACTTGCAGATGCCATCGAAGAAATTCATGTTTTCTACAATTTTGACTCTCTTAGTTATGCCACGAAACAGCATATCTGTCAAATGTGTTCCGAAGTCTTCCAAAAAGCCGTTATTCACTGTTAGTATCATATCAATGTAGTCACTTCCTGCTAGTTTTATTACGGGAGTTTTAGCGTCACATTTCTGAATAGTACTGTTGTTTTTGCAGAAAACCTGCGGACGAACGATTTTCTCCATTTTATAAATAAAAAATTGATAAAACGAATTGCACTAGCTATTTTGTACTCATTCATATGGCCTTGACTCTTTTTTTCCACAAACGGTCGTATTTCGGACAGAAATCATTCTTTTCATTCTTATCATAATTCATTGGATATTAAAACATTGTTATGTTATTTCAATGTTTGAAGAAGTTTATCCTTGAATCTTAAAAAGATAAAAACTTGCAAATAAGTTTAACATTGAATTTGTATCTGTCGTCTTTAAAACACAACGAGAGAAAAAAAACGTTAATGGATCCTACGAAAGCCGAACAATTACCAGATGAACTCTGGTTGATGATATTCCATTACTTAGAAATCATTGATGTCCTGTTGACTTTCAAGGTTTTGAATCAACGTTTTCAACAAATGATCAAACCTTATTACAATCACATTGATCTAGCCGACGCCTCGTCGAAACAATTCAATGCATTCATTAATGAAATTCTTTTATCCAAAGAAAATCACCCAATTCGCTCACTAACATTAAAAAACAGTGGACAATTCAAGAAAATATTCTATTCAAAAGAACACACCTTTACTCGTCTTCAACACATCGAAGCATTGCAATTAACCATTGATCATTGGTTTCATGAACACGATTTGCTTAACATTACACTACCTCATCTATCGCATCTATCAAATCTAACCAGTCTTCATCTGAACATCTTACCAGACACTTACATGAAAGATTCATTTCGTCCGGTCTTCGAGTACTTCTCATTCCCATCAACATTAGTCAAGCTGACCATCTTAGGCTTTTGGAAACAAATGATGAAAGGTTACACGACCTTAAACTGGTTCAGATTACCATCGAATATCAGATCGTTTGCATTCGCGATTGATAATTTGAAAACAATCTATAAGACTAATTTTCTACAAGAGGCAAATAACCATATCGAGGATTTAAAAATCGCCTTCAAAGAAATGAATGATTTCGACGCGAAATATTCGAACTTGAACTTTTCAACTTCGTTAGTATCGTTACATTTAGAAATGCCATTAATCACTATGGAATTTCTACCCAGACTGTTGAATTTATTTTCCAAGGAAATAAAATCGTTGATTCTGATTCTTCGCGTATCGTTCGAAGTTGATTTGAATTTAATCATATCGATTAAAGATCTGTTCCCATCACTGGAAATTTTTCAATATGTCATTTATTCGCCAAATCAAATCATAACAAATACTGCGGACCATATCGTCTCACCATTTCACGATATAAACAAGTTCGCTTGGAAAAGGTACATCAACAATCTGAACTATGATAACCTCTCAACGGATTTCATCAAATTACACAAATTGACATACGGATTATCTTCGGAATCATTCGATTTGACTCATGACAACATTAATACCTTAAATCAATTGATTGTTTTACTACCAAACTTGAAAGCTTTGAAATTAAACGGAAATAATTCGCAAACGATCATCGAAGTCCTGAAATTACTTTGTACGAAACGACTGACAAAATTTCATTTCAACACTTCGAAATTTCACCATTCATTTCTTATTGATCTAGCACAAATCATTCCGCATGTTCGAGAACTTCGTTTAGAAGACATACATTTCAGTAAATATCATGCAGACTATTCCATAAATCGAAAAATCTATCGAAAAGTTCTCACAGCAACAGTAGCAATCGAACACGTCCAACGTTATTACAAAGAACTCATGGACTTATATCTGTACATGTTACCATTCAATTACACCGATAAGGAAATGTGTAAAGCGAATCAACAGCTACAAGAATGGCTGAATGGCGCGAAACAACAAGATGGATTCTATTCGATTTATACAATTCACCAAAACTACTATCAATCTTTTCTGTCGAACTATGATTCGGATATTTATCAAAAAAGTTTCCCCTATTGTCTTTATGTTTCACCTTGATATAAAAAAAGAGTGTTCTTGTTTCTTTTTAAGATATCCATTGTTGAATTAATGCAACTATTTGTTGACGAGCCTTAATAACACTTTCAGGGTCGTCCGGATTTGCTGCACGCAAATCGAGATGATGAGCGCCACCATTGATCAAAATCGCTGGAAGACTAGAAGTAATGCTTGAGTTGATGCCACCAGCTGACCATGGATCGAGATTTCCGTTGGTGAAAATAACATTCGAATAAGAACGAAGATCGGTTATATTTTTGCCTCCAAATTCAACGAAAGACCATTCAAGTCGTGGCTTAACCTTCCACTGAGCAAAACAATATTCTGAAAACGCTTGGAAATTCCATGGTTGAATTTCGAACATATCAGTAATTCCATTCGAACAAATGGGCATTACAAATTCAGTACACGATTGATACGACCATCCAAGCACACCTAGGCTTCGTGTACCTTCCGAACCAATATCCAAGCACTGCGTATGACCAGTGTAGTTAAAAAAGACATTCACCCCTTTGACGACTCGCTTGACAATTTCTTCATCGGTACTGAGAGTTTTGCTTGATGTGGAAGTGACATTAGCACAAAATATTCGGATAGGAAACGCTGGTAGATCAGCCAAGAAGGATGTTGGATATGGGTAATCTACCATAGCTAGATTGGCATACATGTCAAATAGCCAATTTTTTAAATCTGAAATTGATTTTAATGGATGACAAAGTTTAAATAACTTGGAAAGACGTTCTCGGCCACCGGGAAGTAGTCCAATGCGATCGATAGCGTGCCATGATGAACGAATTATATCGACACATTGTGAACTTTCGCTTAGAAAATCTTCTGTCACAATCTAAATGAAATCGGGTGAGTTCTTGCTTTGAGGAAAGAAGAATTTACACGAGTGAACGATTCACAGGGTGTTGCCATTTGAAGAATAGGAGCTGAAGCTGCATGAGCGCCAACAACTATATGAGAATATTTCATTCGAAAATAGGCGGCTAGCATCCCACCATAGGATCCACCGAAAGCAATGACTGGACTTTGTTCCGTGCCCGCAACCGAAGTTCGAATATGATCAAGTAAATATGCATAATCAGCTAATGCTTGTTCACTTGTTAGATATCTCACTAAAGAAAAAGCGAATTGTAAGACAAATTTTAATAGTGTAATCACTATATTCCGGGTTCGAGTACGATTGATTTCCATATGGTAGAGATTGACCATAATAACGATGTTCCGCAAAGACAACCATTGCATGAAATTTCGGCGCAATATCCCACACTAAATCGACCAAATGTGTATATTAACAGTTATCGAAAGCTAACGTACTGAAACCAGTATTGCCACAGAACAGATCAATGTCACCTAGGAATAGCGAATACTTAAAATTAAGCAAGTTATTCGATCAGAAGCTAAAAGGAAACCTTCGTTGCCAGTATAGAAAAAAATGGGCTGACCATGTTGCCAATAGTCCTTATTTAGTATATATCGTTGTGTGAATGTATCCGTATTGAAAAAACCAAAATGATCAACGTTTTGCAATATAGTTTGAAATTGTTGACAACGATCATCATCACAACGATGGTTCGAGTGCGATTTTAACCATTGAAACGATAATGAATAACACAACGAAGCTTGGCACATGCAAATAATCATGAAACATAATTTTGTCAATGCATCGACCATTGTGGACATTTCTCGAAGTGAAAAGAAAAAACGGCAAATGGTTGAATATAAGTTATCTATGACACAGGTAGGATCATATGTGCGTATAGATAAAGACAAGAATACCATCTTCAAAAATTCATCATATATGTAGGTGATTGACCATGTTCAGGGTAAAATTCTATACACATCGTGATATGATAGAAACCGATAGAATTCATTTTTGTACGCAACACTTTATCACTTCGACCTATGAATTCGTACACTTGATTTTTTCATGACTAAAAAAGAAATTCAAACAGAACAGAAGTTTGAGTATAGTCACGTTCTACAGTATGGATGTAATTCTTACTTGATTATTCTTCCTTTCACTTCTATCAGTCAGAATCCAGTGGTTTTTATGGTAAAACGATGAAATGCTTGGATAAAAAATACATGAAAAGAAAATCGTGGTACGAAATTCGTCGTTTTAATATAGCTTGGATATTAACGTGCAGACTATATTCGTATCGCATGCTCCATGTATATTCAACTTACTGTTCTCATACACATACACAATTGTAACTCATGGTCGATGTATATTTTTTTGTTCTGTATAAACGATAGCTTTTTTGATTTATGTCGAATGTTTGCGTATCGATCTTACTCTGTTTTTGTTCGATCTTGCATCAGCTTAGAACATTACTATTTAGAATATCTAATCGAAACATACTGTACAATCATCTTTTTGTCTGTGCTTTTTAAAATTATTGTATGATATCCAGTTGAGTGCAAAAAGCACATTTACACTAGAGAGATAAGAAGATAACAGGTAAGATAGTTACAACTATTCAAATCTAACAGAGCTTAGGACTTATCACATCATATTACTATGAGACCTTTTTCTTTTTCTTTTAAGTTGAATCTCTGACAATGAAATCTTCGTCCTATTTCATTTCTTTAATCGTAATAGTGGGACTGATCATTTTCGTTATATATACCATTAGAAGTGGTCCACGTGATACTGCCATCCAATCAAATGGATCCGGACGATCAGATGTCTTTCAGATGCGAAATACAACTGAATCCATACTATTCAATACAACAAGTATCACAACAATCAACTTCACTTCATTTGATTCAAGGCATCTTCGACATTTACATCCGCAAATCTGGGCTTGTCCATCACCCAATTTTCAAGGCAAACCTGGTTATTTTTCACAATCGGGCGAAGATAAAGCATTAGAAAAGATGTTTCTCGAAAATACACGTACCAGACAAAATCCAGGCATATTCGTGGAACTTGGTGCTTTGGATGGTATTACCTATAGTAATACTCTATTTTTTGAACGAATGTTTGATTGGCGCGGAGTATTAATTGAAGCTCAGCCTGGAAACGCAAGAAAACTACTTCGAGGCAATCGAAAAAATACCGTGAAGATCCCATTTGGAATTTGTTCGCTTCCACAAACAGAAATTCAAATGTTGGTAATGTTCTTTTCTTATTATGACAGAACAGAGATAAATACATCTGTGTTCAGGGTGAAGATGGTGCAGTTGCTGGCGATATAGCAACCATGGACGAATCTTTTAGAAAAGCATGGCATAAAAATACCAAGAAGATACAACGAGTGGCATGTGCTCCAATCGGTACTTATCTATCAGCTATTGGAATTACCCATATTGATTTTTTCAGTCTTGATGTCGAAGGTGCTGAATTTACAGTTCTTTTAACTATGAATTGGAATATTCAAGTACATTATCTCCTCGTAGAAAATAACTCAAAAATGCCTAATATTACAGCTTTGCTGAAGAATCATGGATTTCGAATACAAGAATTTCACCATTGTACTCCTGGATCTGATTGTGCTAGTAATACTTTGTTTGTGAACGATAATTACAAAAAGCCAAATTTCTTATCCGTGTGTATATCAAATATATACCCTGACATGGCATCAAAAGGACTGATCTATTGGGATAAATTCTATCTTGTTGTTATGTGTTGGTTTTACTTGACAATAAATCTTAGAAAATAAATCGATCTAATGATCACAATGGTCGTACACGTTGCCTGCTTATCGAGGTTTCACGACCATTATCTATTTTGTAGATCGAACTATGTTATTCTACTGCGTCTACGATGACAAAACAATGAAATTTGTTGATTCGTCATCCTTCTCTATTTTTGACGATTTTTCTATTTCGACAGAAGCTTGTTCCCTGCCGTCGTACGATCGAGATATCTCTCTCCCTTTCTTTTCTGTTCGCACAAACACAAGTATATAAACACATCTGATTTTCTCCTTTTACACAACAAATCAATCATGTCATCGAACTGGATAACACAACTTTTACTGATCTTATGTTTACAAATGGCTGTTATTGCTATCGCGCGTATGTTGATACATGTATAAATAACAAAGCATTTTGCCTTTGTTTTTTTTCTATAAGGTAATGACCCAACAAATTACGTTGAGGAAACAATCGAAGCTAAGGATACACATGAAAAAAAGCCAGTTCTCAAAAAGACGAGGAATAATTTTGATGTTTCCGCCTACTATCGTTTGACAAATGCGTTCAAAGGTTCTAGACTAGCATTGGATGTCGACGAGCAAACTAATAATTATGATTTGAAGTTAAATCCAATTTCGGACAGGGAATCACAGCATTGGCATTTTGTTCCTTTGGGTAACGGAGTTTACAGTCTACGAACACGTTCGTTTGGTGATGAATATTCTCTTGATATTATCAACGACGGAAAAAATACGATACCACATCTCGCCAAAACCGGCCAATATACAGGACAGTTTTGGCATTTGGTTCGTCGCAGTGATGGAACATACAACATGTGGAATGACTTTACAACACAAGATAAGCTGTTAGGTGTTATTCCATCGTCGGGAGTTGCCAAGATGCTCCCAAAAGCTGCTTCTGAAGCTAAACAGCGTTGGCGATTCGTTAAGATCGAATAAATAATTATTGTGTATTAAAATTTATTTTCTATAAATACTTGTCTCACTATCTGTTCTTCTGAAATAAAAAATGATGATAATTTGAATATATCGTATGTTTTGTGATGAATCAGACTGTTTTATTTAGCGATAGGAATTTTATTAGTGGAAATTCGCGAGTTGAACCAATATTTGCCATTGTCAATAAGCGATTCAACACAAATGGTGACTCACCGATAAAGAACACGTGTATTTATGAAGGAGCTCACCTTTCAATATAATTTTCTCCTTTGTAGGCAACACTGGTAAATTGTTGTATTACAGAATGAGAAAAAAGAACGTTTGCATTCGTGTTGTGTTATTGATTTTACTGTTTGTGATTGTATTTCTATACATACAGTGGCACTATAGTGAACATTACCAGCAACGAAATAGAGGATCACTTGGAAGATTCACTCTTCGAAAAATTCAAAATGAATCGAAGCAGCGGACTTACAGCAGTAATGATTATGGTCTATGGTTGATAAAAACCAATTCTATATGACTTTTGCTTCTATATTAGTTTTCATTAGATCCCTGAAAGTACAAGAATCACCATGACACGCGATTTTTTAAAATTGTGTCTTGTAAAATATTTGATGAAATAAGAATCAGAGTAACTGGTGTCAATGAGAAATTACGACAGATGGCATACGAGAATAATAATATATATGTATGCATACTGGTCAAATGACACTGTATTACAAAGATGGAATTGTACTTGTATTTTTTCTCATTTCTTCACTTTTATCAGTGTGGCCAGGGTGCGCAACCATATTTTCCACCACAGATCCTCTTTTTCGCCAATGAAAACACATTGTATGCTATTGATGAAGTGAATCAACGCGCTTACAAATCCGCCTCTCCTAGTATTAAGCAATCTGAAACAGCCTATGCATTGAAAAACTTTCCGTATGCAATTCCTGATTCACCACAATCGAAACATTATGTACAATTATTAGAAGGCTTTCCCAATATCGGTTGTATTTATGGAACATATTGGGAACACGGTGGAAGTACGTTCAATGCATTTCCTTCACATTGGCAAAATGTAACATCGTTCGAAATAAAAAATTTCATTGACTTTAAATATCCAATGATACACTCAACAAATTCGTCTGTCTACGAAGATTACTGGTATTCCAATCAAACATGTCATCCAGAAGGTCCTGATGACGTCCCATGTGAGGAGATTTACTTTCGAAAAAATACCGATATTCCAGTGCGATTTACACAAGTTATTGAAACACCGTGGGAAGTTCGACAATTTACCACCGAATATTTAGTTATCTCAGTTGGTGAACCAGATGATAAATATTTCAAATCTATACCTAAAGATTGGGCAGTGACATGTCGAGACGTGATGCTCGGAGTTTCTTATCAACCTCAAACCGTGAAAATCAATCTGAACGAAAGCGTCAACATAGAAGTATGGCTTCCGACACCTCCACATCGAATTAATGGAAGCGATATTGCTTCTATCCGATGGAAAGCAGACGAATGTTCAAATTGTTTGACTTGGATGCCGAACGAAATGACTTTTACGGAAGAAAATTTCCAAGAACGACAAACATTGAAAATTACTCGTTTAAAAAAGTCTCCAACATTAAAACTTGTTCCCATAATTAATGGCGGTGGTTTCGATCTTGTGCCAGTAAAGAACTATACTATTGCAATTGAATAAAACTTCTGTTATTCAGCCGAATGAACTGTATATGGTAAAAAAAATGTCTTGCAGCACTTAAAAAGTTCAGATTCCGAGGCCATTGTGCATTTACGGTATGATTTCCATACACTAGAGCTACATTATTATCACCATGGCATAAGCGGAATGAGAACTGTTGACATGTTTTTATTCGAAATCAAATCACCGCTATGTTAACTGCTTTCCACTTATTGTCCTCTTCAATAAGATTGAATTCCACGTTTGTATTCGAATATGAAAACGGATGACGACTTGAGATATTCGATGAATTAACATACATGTATCTATCAAGACCAATGCACTCGATGAATCCTAAACGATGGTGTTGCTTATCTAACCATTTCACAGTTCCGTAAAGTTTTCTTCTGTTATGAATATCTGAAGGATGAACGAGACAAGTATACGCCTGATTTCTCTCCAATGCAGCGAAACTTCGACAATCGAAACGATAGTTCGGGTCCATTTTCAGCCACAGATGATTAATGTATGCATTGTCAATAACTACTTGCAACAGCTTTTCTTCAAATTTACTTAATTGTCGATTGTCGTTCATCGTATTCAAAGTTCTAGAAAAATATCTCCAGGTGCCATGTAAATATGAGAATCCACCTCCATTAAATATTGCGTTTCGCGTCTTCCAGATTTTGTAAATAAAATAAAATAATCGTCCATGAAGATATAAACCGTTACGACGTTCCGTCCGCTGTGATATGTTGTTTACTACCCAATCGGACTGCTTTATATAGATTTCACCGGTTAAGTAATCAAACAAACCGACATAGTTTTTTGTGGGCTCGAATATGTCAGAGATCGGATGAATGCGAAGTGTGTCAGATTGAATTCCTGATAGAGTGTCTGAAGACGCGCTATTCGGTTTGTTGTTCATGCTGATGTAGGCCTGTTGCATGTAACTATACGAAGAATTGAAGAAATTGTTAAAGTTGTGAACTTCGGAACGAGCGGAACGTTATAATATTTCAATACTCGTTGTTGTTTGGTATGAATACAAGGAAAGAAACGCAAAACCATATCTGACTAGAAACTTATTTCTCTTTTTTTCCTCGATTAAAAAAGAAAAAATGTTCACTCTTGCTTCTCCCGCAGTTTCTATTTATATTCCATGTGAGGAGCACGGATAAAAAAAGCATTCTAAGTCTGGTGAGGAAGCTTTCGATTCTGCAAACAGCAAGTAACGATTTGTAACTCCATCTGTTAAACATAATATGAAAGAATTTGAAACAAAATGCTCGCTATCCCCCAAATGTAAACAATGTCTGCATTTTAATAGTGAAAGAAAAAACAAAAAAACAGGTACACACCGGGAAAAAACCCACTCTTTTTTTCTAACTATTCAAAATATTAATTGACGCACAGTATTTATTCATATATTTTATAAGAACATCTTAAACGCAGTTTGTGCATTTCACTCAATTTTATTTTTTCCCTTTTCTGAAAGAAAGGGTTATACAGCGTTTAAATGCTGTGTTAAAAGGCTTAAAGTTTGTCTGTCTATCTGTCCTATCCAATCAGAAATCAGCATTTCTAAAATCAATGAAATTGATCGATGTTGTTAGAAAATGATTACCGGTAGGGTAATCGAGGTCAAAGATCACGAATCCGAGGTCAGTGTTGCTTAATTAATTATTAATTTTTCATTAACTAGCCACGACTTATTAACATCCATTGTCAGAGTAGACCGAAGGGTTTCTGACGTCAGGAAATTCGAACTTGAGGGTGAATTTCGTCTTATTCGCTGAGCCTGGGCTTGTTCCTTCCTCTTTACGAATGAGATATTTTTTCTTTATCTGTTCTGAAATCTTTTGTAGAAGATGGTGAGCTGAACACTATTCATGGACGTCATGCGTACAAAGATAGTAGCTCAGGAACTTAAGCGAAAAGATCTAATGCATTGTATATAATGATGTTTCTATTTGAAAAACCCAAAAAAGTGATATGAGCTTACGTTAGTATCATATTTGCTTTTTAGGCTACATACATCATGTCTTTTCATGGGAATTTAGTAGAAGCAGTTCGCAAAGTGATATACCCGTCGGTGGAGTTCCATCATAGTAATTACAGACGCGTGGACTGTAGAAACAGTATTCTGAACACATACAACGCTATGAAAGATGTTCGTTTCGAAACAAATCGTACAATAAGAATTTCTTATCTAGTTTCTTTGGGTAGTCGAATGAATAGAAGATCATGACTGTCGAAGCGACAATAAAAGAAAAGCCAATCGTTCAGTTTGAAAGTCGATCGAAGGGGAAAGGAATAAGAGAGACAGCATGGCAACGGCTAGCCATGAGTGACCGACCGGAGGGAGGTTGACGAACGACTAGACGTTCGTTTTGAAAATTACTTGAAAGATGAGATTTATCACTGTCTCAACTAAAGCCAATGGTTTTTGAACGGTCATAATTTATGTGCTTTTGAGCTTCGAAAATAAGGATTGTACACTATCAGCGCTTCAAATTTAACAGAGCAATAGAATATGTACTGTAAACTACACTGTTACGAAGGGTTTTGATAACTTCGATCAGAGATCGACTCAGTATGAACGAGCTACTTCTTTTTATGAAAAAACTATGAAAACTGATCATGTGCGTCAACGGCTAGCCGTGAGTGACCGACCGGAGGGAAGTCGACGAACGACTAGGCGTTTAAATGCTAGATTAATCCTAAAGTGCACGCTTAGAATAGCCTTGCCAGGCTTCAGATAATTTTGAAAGGAATTTGACGAATGGATATTCCTCAATGAAAATATTCGGCAGGGTATCATTTTGTTGACAGGAGAGAAAAGAATCGGTTTATCGCTGGAAGACACAGGCGAATGTTCAAACTTTTCAAGTGATCTACTGTATATCGTCCGTCTGTGAGTGACTTAGTAAAGCATTTATGAAAATTTCCATGCGCGTGATGTGAAAATAGAAAACCAGATGACAAAGTCAATGGCTGACCGTGAGTAGCCGTTGAGTGATGAATTTTTCAGTGAACATAGTTAGTGCTGGAGAATTATCCACTGACAAATGGCTAATTGGTCTGATTCCTAAAAAGACCTCTGTATCCTATTCATTCCAGTTCCGGTGTGTGACATAGTGACATGATTCAGTTGAGCACTAGTAGCAATCGCAGTGCGTTTTTTCTCTTTCAAAGTCTCTGAATGTGTTCAGCATTCGGAAAAGTCTTTCAGAAAAGGGTCAGCGAATCCAAAGGATGAGCGTTACTTGTACATAAATGAAATTGTTCTGAGTTGTATTCATGCATGTCATATATGATATACACAAGAAACTGGAAAGTTACAAATGCTTCGAACTGCTTCAATTCAATTCTCACGCTTACTTTTACTCAAGTAGCGCCTAGAAACATTTGTAACTTTCCAGTTTCTTGTGTATATCATATATGACATGCATGAATACAACTCAGAACAATTTCATCTATGTATAAACCTTCTAGGTCGTCGAGGATCAGATGTCTGATGGTGTAAATATATCTTTCACAGGAAGAACTGGCGAAATACTCTACTGTGCTGACGTCTTATCGTACTGGGCAGGATCAGACAGATGAAGACTCTCATGGAAAAGGATTATGCACTCACAAGAACGCCTTACCTACAGCGCTCACAGAATTCCCTATATTACTCACAGCTGAATATAGACTCACTCAAACAAATATGTAAAATGAAAATCCCTACCTTTCTCTCGTCCTCTTGATCGCGCTTCTCCATCACTAACAGACCACTGGCAACCTGAAATAATTCTAAAGCACAATCACAAATATTCGCTGACAAGAAGTAGTTACATTTCATTCGCGCATTCCGCCCAATATATAACCTATACAGCGAAGAATAAAATATGCGAAGAAATAAGTGTATACTTATCTATCTAATTGACCTCCGTGTAGCCAAGTCATTTGAATGATTAGCCGGACAGTACACGCCGTAACAGGACCATATATCAGCCTAAAACAAAAGACTGACTACTCAAACTCGATTATTTGGAAGGGATCAGACTCATAGACTATATCGACTTGGCCGGCCATGCTGACTAGTCAATCGCGATGGTTCGGGAGGTATCGGACGAAACCCCTCAGGCCTTCGTTTAGGAATTAATGGTTCTGAAGGTCCGGTACGGAACCTCTGATGGCTTTGTAAAGGAAGAAATGGTTCAGGAGCTCTAGCACGGAACTCTTGATGGTTTCGCGAGATGAGGAGTGGTTTGGTACGTCTGGTACGGAGCCCTTTATGGCTTCAGAAAGGGATGAATGGCTCCGGAGGTGTATGGGGAACCGTAATGGTTCGGTAATATGAGAAAAGGTCCGGGAAGTGTAGCGCGGAACCCTTCATGGTTTCGGAAAATGAGGGATGGTTCTGGAGGTCTGGTACGAAACCTCTGATGGCTTCGTAAATTAAGAAATGGCTTGGAAGGTGTGGTACACAACTCAGGAAGGTTCGGCATCCGAAATGCGAAACCTCAGTCGCCCTAGTGATGTACGTAAAGGCTCGGTATCTCGAATACGAAACCCTAGATGGTTCCGTAAGTCTGTTTCAAAACCTTTATGTGCTCTACGGAACTATGGCAGGTTTTGTACCAGACATACGAAACCAAAAAAGTTCAGTATACACGCAGCTGAACCTTTCAATGGTTTCGCAATAACAGCACGAAACCTTTTCGCTCCTCAAAATCTAAAAAAAAGTTCTTTATTTACGGTACGGAACCATTTTGGTGGGCCATCACTAAACCGGAATGGCTTGGTGGACTACCTTTTTTTTCAGTGTGTTCAGCATTAGGAAAAGTCTTTCAGAAAAGGGTCAGCGAATCCAAAGGATGAGCGTTACTCGATCGGTGTGAACTTAGCACCATTTAACAAGCAACCAATCAGAAAACATCCATAAAATACCTCCCATATCCATATTTTACCATCTCTCAACCCTCAGTTGCCAACAAAATTATCTCAATCAACCATAAAATCCAACTCTCCTATCCTACAAAACATCGCGCCAAACCATGAAAAGAATGTTTTCCAGCAGAAATACTCTGCCCAATCCGAATATCCTATCAAATATTTCTCCAACGAAACACCATCACGCGTCATGATCCACACGCCTGCCCACAATGCACGAAATACCGGCCTAACCTCATCCAGGCAGCGTTTTCCGGTGATCGGAAAGTTTTCCATCGATGAAAAATCGAGTTCTTAATCAAATGCAGCATTTCCGAGGGGCTGCAAAACATACTCTAGACCGCCGTTCTCTCTTTAATCACGTGGACCAACCCATGTTGGGCTCCATATCCATCGCATTTTCTCCGGCAAAACGTTTTGGGGTGGTTTGAAGGTATTCCAATCGATGTAGAATCGAATTCAGGATGAAATGCCGCAGTTCCGAAGGACCGGAAAACGTTCTGGAGAGCGGCGTTCTCTCCTTGATCACGTGGGTCAACCCATGTCGAACCCAATATTCATCGCATTTTTTTCGACGAAACGTTTTCCGGTCCCTCGAAACAGCTGCATATCATCCAGAATTCGATTCTACATCAATTGGGACATCTTCAAACCACCGGAAAACGTTTTGTCGAAAGAAATTGGACGGATATGGGGTCCAAAATGGGTTGATCCACGTGATCAAAGAGAGAGCGCCGTTCTCCAGAACATTTTCCGGCCCTTTGGAACTGCTGCATTTGATTCAGAATTTTACTGTGGACTCATCGGCGGGCCGGCAAAAAAATTTCAGGGGGGGGGGGGGGGAACAAAAATTTTTTCCGTGATTTTTACCACAACTGTCGCGTTTTTCTGNCATTTTTTCACTTTTTGTTTTTACATACGTATGAATGAAATCATCCGTTACGACAGAATGAAAAAAGAAACAGAAATAAAACATTTTGATGTATACTAATGCATACAGAACGAACGATAGAAAGCGTGTGCATATATTTAAACCGATGGTCCGCTTCTTCGGTTTGAAATATTATCTATTGAACTTCGATTATCTTATAGATTTTATACGTAACAGTCTTTCTCTTTCTTCCATATCACAGTTTAGTTCGATACTAAAATGCTGTTATTTATTTGTATGTAATCAAATAGTCCGCATATGCTTGAGCGTCATGATAACTCACATAGATATACTTTCCATCAGTAGTTGAGTCAAATCCAATAGGTCGAGTTTTCATCGACTTATTTCCTTGAGTCGTTTTTCCAACAAGAACGCGAGCAACAAACATGCATCGTTCTCCTCGGGTATTGCGAGTTGCATAACCATGACTGTAAGCCGCATCCGATGAAAAATAAACACCCCAACCAAATAATGTTCCTGAAATATATATCAACACTCACGTATGTCGAATATGAAAGATAGAAAGAAAGTACCATTGATGCCAGCGTAACTTCGATTGAAACAATCTTGCATAATTGATTTGGCTGCTGCTTCTGGACACCCATGATACAGGATCTTTTCCGTATCTTCATTGAGTCGGCTTTTGAAATCTTTCCAATGTGCATCATACTGTGTACGCCACCGTTCATTGTTAATGCATTCAAGTTTAACAATTTCAGTGTATTTTCCTTTCATCTTTTTATCAAACTCATTAATAATCGACTGATATTTTTCAGTACTTTTCGAAACAAGACATCTCAATTGCCCATCATCAGACCTTTACCTTTGATGCCCATTGTCTGAAGAATCAGATGAGAATAACTGTTTACAAAATTCATCATAAGTATTTTGTTGGTCAGGTTCAATAATGAATTTAACTTTCCATGCTAGGTCTCTTTGTTGAATATGTTGTTTCATTTCTCTGATCATCGTTTTAACAACAACTTTTAGCGAACAAGCATGTCCACCGCAACCAATAGCTGGAAAAGCAATTGAAGTGAAAGTATTCGCATGAACATTTTGCACAACGTTATACATGAGATCAACGATAGATTGTCGAAGAAGTTTGTCATCACTATTTGGTTGCCATTTAAGAAAAAATATTCGTTTACATGGTAGACGACCGGCAGGAGTCGAGATAATTAATGAAGTTGGATTTTTTAAACGTTCTTTATTGTAAACATCGTTAGCCTGATCTCCAGCTGCTTGTAACAATGCTTGTCGAAGTTTGTCCGATGACAAAGTTCCAACAATGACATCGACCTAAAATTGAACGATATATGACACTTTCGACACAATGTACAAGAAAATTACTCACTGATTGTTGTTTAATATCTCCTTTTTCAACTTCAATCAATCCTCTACCAATAATTAGAGACATCGGATTTGTCGATGAAGTTGGGTTGGATGTTTTTACCTAGATTGAAAGAAGTATGACATAGACGCAGATTTAGTTCGAGCGTTAATACTACCTGAGAACCAGCTGCACTCTTAGATTTCGGCGACGCCGCGCACGTTGCAGTCGCAAAGTCAATTTGGAAGTAGAAAATTCCACATTGCCTTAGAGTTGAAATGTTTTCGTTTATATCCCACCAAACAACAAAATACGTTATTAGACAAACAGCGACACTATATATGAAGCTCACGGCCGAAGTTCGATTTGCAGCAATAGCGACTGAATAGAATGCAACGGTGACACACAAAAAAAGAATGAATAATGATAAAATTAGTCGAAAGTACAATATCCCATGAAATGTTTGGACCACCTTCGAGCGATGAGATATGAATGGACCACGTGTCGCATTAGTTTTGTTGAATATACTCCAGAAACCTGGATACGAAAATAAATTATGCAGTTGAATAATTACGAAGCATAGGGATATTTTTTGCCCGAAACGAATAATATTTGATGGTGTAATTCGCAGAAGCGCCGTATTAACCAAAATGAATAGTGATATATCAATAATTATGACTAATTGTTTTGTTTGTTGATATGTGCATTTCTTATGCACGATATGGAAACTAAAGATCAAGCGAATAAGGGTAAGAATGAGAGAAAGATGAACAAGTTTCGATGGACTATTCGTGTTGTATTGATGTGTAGATAATAGAGCGACGAGATCAATTAGGAGTGGGATCAATTCAACAAACTTCTGAAATGCGAAGTAAGCTACATGTGAACCGTGCTGACTTTTAACGGTTAAGACCGTTATAAATATCATAAGAGAAGAAACGAACAATAAATGTTGAAGCATTCCATCGATGGTAATTGGTAATTCAGTGAAGAACGTTATCGATGGAGAGTAATAAAAAACATCCAGTAAAACTGTAATGATAAAACCAAATGTTAGTATACTCGTTATTGCTTTATGTATTTCTAGTTTTTGCGAGTTATGAATGCCCACATGCATCATATGTTGAATTTAATCTACACGAAATGTAGCTGCTGTTTTGATGAGAAAGACTTTTTATCTGAAAATATGTCGTATATCTTTCTATGTCGTCATCATCAACACGTGAAAATCGACGACGAACATTGTATTGGGTAAATTTTACTACTGAGGGATAAAACACGACTTTTTCGTTCGGTTGTCAAGAAGAGAAAAAGAAATGTGCATCGAAGCAGGTAAACATATTTGCAGTGCTGCTCGAATAAATTGACTTCAGTAAGTCGGTTTTTTCCTATTTCATTTTAGCAAGTATTAAGAGAAAGAGTCAAACAAAATCGAAGAGAATCTATATGATTCACCAGCGAATAGTCATGTTAAACTATGAAAATTCTATTGTTTTTGCTTTTCGATCAACGATTAAATAAAGTCTATTGGAAAATTCGCTTAATGGACTTTGAGCCTCATGAAGCTACGATGTTGCTTTTCATCACTTGTGCCACTTTGATTGAATTGAGTGCATAATTATGTTTCAATCGACGCGTAACTTATAGCAATGGGAACTAGTTCTGTTAAAATATTGCACTTTAATTTATGACACTACCAACACTGACTCATCTGTTTTAATAAGTCTTTCCATGAATTAGGCTGATTTCAGTACACATTCACTGCTGAAAATTTTCATGAAATACTTCATTTAGGGCTGTGGAAGATATGGTAATTAATAAACTACACCAGCAAAATTATACTTTAGAGTCATTGCCAAACAAACTCTTATTTGAAATCAGTTCTTATCTGGATTCAGTGCATCTAATCCAAGCATTTCATGGTCTCAACTATCGATTTAATCTGATAATCTATCAATCCGTTCGTCATTTTACGATCTCGAAAGATACTTCTGGAAACGTCTTGGATACATACGATTCGAATATAAAAAATGTCATCGAGCAGATATTTATTGATAGGGAAATGTGTCCATATACCTTCTTATCTATTAATTCATGCATCAATCTACGATCCATAGTACGTCGTTGCGCCGATTTTGCGATTATTGATCTCACTGTCAACTATTGTTTAGCAGATGATGATATTCATTCATGTTTGGATGTACTTAACGTTTGTAATATTCTTCCTGCTAATTGGTTTAATAGCAACTGGTTTTGTGACCATAAGCTGGACAAATCAGTCTGTTTAGCCATGACGCGTTTGTGTCTTGAGCGCTGTTCCGAACAAGCCCTACATTTGCTTTGTAATCTCATTCCAAATGTAACCTATTTGAAAATCAAACAACTTTCTGCTGTCGATGATCGCTCGTATTATTGTTCTGAGTTACCGTTTTCACATCAATGCGTGCCTGTCTTAAAGCAGTTACATATTGCTACGGGTATAAATCGTTTAGATGATATACGGTCAATCGAAAGGTTGATCGATACTTATAAATCATCGCTTGAGTTTTGTTCTCTGAATATTTCTCTAAATGAACCAATAAGTGGTTCCTATTTACAACAAAATATATTTGAGCCATGTCAAAATCTGAATAAATTCACATTTGCTTTCAACTATTGGCAAGATGACATCGAAGAAGCTGATGTACTATATCAATTTCAAAGTGATTGGTGGTTAGATACTCAGCGTCCACCAGTGCTAATTTTTTGTGGCAATCTACGTGAAGTCTTCATCGTTTCTATGCCCTGCCATTTGTGTGACTATCTATGGCTTCCAACTGATCCTCGAGATTGGTTATTGAATAAGGGTGACTTCGACTCACCTGATGTTTGTTTTACAAAACAAACACACATACGACTTATCAATCATCACCGCCAACCGATCACATTCGAACTAGTGAATATCATTGGTCGTGTATTTCAAGCGCCAAAACAACAATTGTCATTAGTACGTTGGAACTTCGTTTCCCAAAATTCACTCTTTGAACAGGTTGGTTTTCTTATCATCTACTAACTTTCATTCTTCATGCGCGTATGTAGTTAATCACTACAAGCTCGACGGATCCAGTGTTGCCTTTGGTTTACTTCCTCGATTTGAATTCTTGTGGCGTTGATGAATTAGACGCAAAGACGCTCATCATCTGGCTAATGATAGCATCCAATGTACGAATGATCAAGGTATGTCAAGGAACTCCCAGTGGGAAAATACGTTTAATCAATCAACTGAAAATGTTACTTGACAGAGACAAACGATTAAAATCACTTACAGATGCCATCGAAGAAATTCATGTTTTCTACAATTTTGACTCTCTTAGTTATGCCACGAAACAGCATATTTGTCAAATGTGTTCCGAAGTCTTCCAAAAAGCCGTTATTCACTGTTAGTATCATATGAATGTAGTTATTTTCTGCTAGTGGTGTTACGAGAGTTTTAGCGTCACATTTCTGAATAGTACTGATGTTTTTGCAGAAGACCTGCAAACGGACGATTTTCTCCATTTTATAAATAAAAAGTTGACAAAACGAATAGTACTTGTTATTTTGTACTCATTCATATGGCCTTGACTCTTTTTTTCTCATAAATGTTCGTATTTCGGACTGAAATCATTCTTTTCATTCTTATCATAATTCATTGAATATTAAAACATTGTTATGTTATTTCAATGTTTGAAGAAGTTTATCCTTGAATCCTAAATAGATAAAAACTCACAAATAAGTTTAACATTGAATTCATACCCTGTTGTCTCTAAAATAGAACGAGAGAGAAAAGAAACGCTAATGGATCCTACGAAAGCCGAACAATTACCAGATGAACTCTGGTTGATGATATTTCATTACTTAGAAATCATTGATGTCCTGTTGACTTTCAAGGTTTTGAATCAACGTTTTCAACAAATGATCAAACCTTATTACAGTCACATTGACCTAGCCGACGCCTCGTCGAAACAATTCAGTACATTCATTGATGAAATTCTTTTATCCAAAGAAAATCATCCAATTTACTCACTAACATTAAAAAATAGTGGACAATTCAAGAAAATATTCTATTCAAAAGAACGCATCTTTACTCGTCTTCAACACATCGAAGCATTGAAATTAACCATTGATCATTGGTTTCACGAACACGATTTGCTTAACATTACACTACCTCATCTATCGCATCTATCAAATCTAACCAATCTTCATCTGAACATTTTACCAGACACTTACATGAAAGATTCATTTCGTCCGATCTTCGAATACTTCTCATTCCCATCAACATTAGTCAAGCTGACCATCTTAGGCTTTTGGAAACAAACGATGAAAGGTTACACGACCTTAAACTGGTTCAAACTACCATCGAATATCAGATCGTTTGCATTCGCGATTGATAATTTGAAAACAATCTATAAGACTAATTTTCTACAAGAGGCAAATAATCATATCGAGGTTTTAAAAATCGCCTTCAAAGAAATGGATGATTTCGACGCGAAATATTCGAACTTGAACTTTTCAACTTCGTTAGTATCGTTACATTTAGAAATGTCATTAATCACTATGGAATTTCTACCCAGACTTTTGAATTTATTTTCCAAAGAAATAAAATCGTTGATTCTGATTCTTCGCACATCGTTCGAAGTCGATTTGAATTTAATCATGTCGATTAAAGATCTATTTCCATCACTGGAAACTTTTCAATATGTCATTTATTCGCCAAATCGAATCATAACAAATACTGCGGACCGTATCGTCTCACCATTTCACGATATAAACAAGTTCGCTTGGAAAAGGTATATCAACAATCTGAACTATGATAACCTCTCAACGGATTTCATCAAATTACACAAATTGACATATGGATTATCTTCGGAATCATTCGATTTGACTCATGACAACATTAATACCTTAAACCAATTGATTGTTTTACTACCAAACTTGAAATCTTTGAAATTAAACGGAAATAATTCGCAAACGATCATCGAAGTCTTAAAATTACTTTGTACGAAACGACTGACAAAATTTCACTTCAACACTTCGAAATTTCACCATTCATTTCTTATTGATCTAGCACAAATCATTCCGCATGTTCGAGAACTTCGCTTAGAAGACATACATTTCAATGAATATCATGCGGACTATTCCGTAAATCGAAAAATCTATCGAAAAGTTCTCACAGCAACAGTAGCAATCGAACATGTCCAACGTTATTACAAAGAACTCATGGACTTATATCTGTACATGTTACCATTCAATTACACCGATAAGGAAATGTGTAAAGCGAATCAACAGTTGCAAGAATGGCTGAATGGCGCGAAACAACAAGACGGATTCTATTCGATTTATACATTTCATCAAAACTACTATCAATCTTTTCTGTCCAACTATGATTCGGATATTTATCAAAAAAGTTTCCCCTATTGTCTTTATGTTTCACCTTGATATAAAAAAGAGCGTTCTTGTTTCTTTTTAAGATATCCATCGTTGAATTAATGTAACTATTTGTTGACGAGCATTGATAACACTTTCAGGGTCGTCCGGATTTGCTGCACGCAAATCGAGATGATGAGCGCCACCATTGATCAAAATCGCTGGAAGACTAGAAGTAATGCTTGAGTTGATGCCACCAGCTGACCATGGATCGAGATTTCCGTTGGTGAAAATAACATTCGAATAAGAACGAAGATCGGTTATATTTTTGCCTCCAAATTCAACGAAAGACCATTCAAGTCGTGGCTTNGTCCAATCTATGACCCCCATTATGGTGTTTTTCATATCGGTGTGATTTGATTGATGTATTCTGAAGCCAATCGGTTTGAGTCTTAAATAGTGCTAACTTCACACCGATAGAATTGTACTTGTTCAATATCACTATGTCATGTATGTCGTATATATGAATCATTGGTACGACTGCACTCTGACCATGGAAGTTGTCATAGAGTACAAAAGAAAAAAAATTACATATATTGCCTATCGTTATATAATATTTGGAGATCTTGAACTTTAGAAATCTGTTTTTTTCCTTTAGCTGTTGGCTTTCTTGTTCACGTTCTGGTGTACAATACTCACATCTTTTAAGATGTCGATGATACGTAATTACTGTATAAACCAGATTTTCCAGAAGAAATACATGCGCAAACTAATATTGGTTTGCAATTATCGCAATTTCTATAACGATCTTCCATAGTGGTTTGACATTCAGGACAGTTCCATTTAATTTGGGATGGCGATGCCATGATGGTGGTGAGGAGACAAAGAGATAGTTTTGATGAAAATGTGTTGAAGTTATATATCGAGTAGAGATAGAATGTCGAGAATGATATGAAGATGATTCAGTCGAACCGGGGTCAAATATTGGATGAAAAGAAGATGTTCTTTCGCTGTTTTCTCGAGTTGTTTTCCACACATCTTAAAGATGTCTCTATCTAACTATGACTGTTATTCTATCTAAAAATTATCGCTGCATTCATCCCAGATACGCCGTCGACAGCTAAATCTTCTTTACTAAGCAGTTCATCTAATCAGCAAACACCAAATTTTACTCTAACAAAACATCTACATAATAATGTTGAGTGTCACCTCTGGCTATATGATAATATTTAATTATTGCGGTTTCGAACAAAGAATATAAACGAAACAATCGGTGTGAAGCTAGTACCATCGAGCTAGCACCATCAAACTAAGGATTTTCTGAAAACGAATTCCGGTCGATAAAAACGAATGTATTCGATGCAGAATTTAATTCAGAGTCCAATGGTGCCACTTTTATTCATGGGAAAACGTTCGGAGAATAGTTTTCTTTGATCTTTCTTTATCCTCGATACATGTATATGCATCATTTTTCGGCCATCGGCACGTCATATCTCTGTCCAGAATGAATTCTGGTTCATGGAAAAGAGTCTATTCGATGCAGAATTTAATTCAGAGTCCAATGGTGCTAGCTCGATGGTGCTAGCTTCACACCGATAACGAAACAATTGTGGATCATTAGCTCTTTTTCAATACTATAACTGGTAAAGAAATCGTATGTTTCTAATAATAAGAAGTAGTTGTACCGTAAAATGAAACTGGAGCTTCCGGTCAGACTAGTCAGCCTCATATGTATAAATATGAGCGCAACAAGCATATCTAATGGCTCAAGAACTATTTGTTAATGTAAGTTCACTTCTTTAACAGAATATTACGATTTTTTGTTGATTATGTATAAGAATCGCTGCTTCTAGTTTTTAAATCGAAATGTTTATGAGAATGTAGATGACAAACGTCACTGAAAACAGAATCTACACCCATGTTATCGTTATCATCCAACTATTCGAAATATTTTCTGTCTCTTATCTATAAACTCATCATCTCGTTCGCCATTGTGATCATAGTAAACAAAATTAAATTGCAGTTTAGAAATCAAATATTCATTAATTCTCGGTTACCTTTGATTACATACGAAAAATAAAAAATAGTTTCAAGGAGAATGAAAAGGACGGGAGCGTTGGGATCCATGACGTTGTTCCAGTTCTCAGGTTCGATTTTCTTTTTGGGACATTTGTAAATTAGTGTTTTTGATTAAAATTTTTATAAACAAACTTTGACTTTTATCCATCGCTTGAATCTGCGCCAATAACGAAAACCAGGGCGTACTTTATTACCACCTACATAAAATAATTTGTTTGGATGTCGATCAAAATAAGTACGAGTGTCTTTTACCGTTACTCTCAGGTTGATTCATAACAGAATTTGAATTAGCTTCGCGATCAATACGTTCCAAATGACTATTATAAAAATTAACAAACATTCAAAAGAAGTTATTACAAATGTCAAAAAGATTAAATCGTAAAATCGTGATGTAGAGGAACGCAAAATCTTCATTAGCTTAAATCTAAGATTAAAATATTCCGACAAATCGTTTTCTCGATTTTATCGACCAAAACAAAAAACAATATTTTGGAATAAAAGATTAGATTATGATACTGATGAAAATTATTGTGTCTTCTCCGTCGTTTACCTCAATTTTATCCACGCTATTGCATAAATGGATGTAATGCTGGATAATAACAGTTCTCATTTAACAAACAATTGAAAATTCAACTCAATATTCAAAATGAAAACTAATCAGTCTAAAATTTGGGATGCCTTCTTAAAGATGAACCAAAATCAACTCTCTGATCGCTGCAGTTCAAAAAGAATGTATAATCTCCTCTAAATCACTGACATAAGATCGTTTTAATAGGATAATTCCCGATTTCTGTGGCTACGTAAGAACGTACGTTTTGATTAATATTTGTGGTTAAAGATCAAATACTTAACTGTAAATCAAACCTGAACGACTATATAATCAAACGAGGAAAAAAGATAGTTTCTTTTTTCTGTTAAGATGAAAAATGAACTGTTCATAGAACATTTCAATTCTCCGTGCAATTTATAACTCGACAACCAAGAAAAAAAGTACTTCTTACTACATGAAAAACAATTCAACGACGAAAAATAAATCAATGCTTTTATTGATTCACTTTGGTTTTAATATTATTGATAAGACAATCGAATAGAGCTTCTTGTACGTGAGGCGCACTTAGAGCAAGCTTCAAGTGGAAAAATTTGTCGCTTTTTTTATACATCATTCGATAGATTGAAGGCCACTGATCATGAATATCGCATCCCTGACTGTTAAAATTCTGTTTTCCCTAGACATGTGTAAAGTAATGAGAGGAACTGACAAAACACCATAAACGCAACTTTTTTAGTAAAATAGTCTTAGTTTTTTTCCCCTTTATTATTTTTACTCAATTCAAAGCTTGTTGAACTCGGCATCAAAAGGTGAGTGTAAAGTAGTTTTCAAAACTGCAGACCTAAAATTGGATTAGGTAAGACATCAGAAATCGGATTGACTCGCAAATTTCTTATCAATTTTGCAATCCTAACACAGACTTTTTAGAAGATGCTAAAGCGATTATTCTTGCGTCGTTAGATCCATACGATGCTTAGCTACAAAACACCAAAAAAATCTTTTTTTTAAATTTTGTTTTCTCGTTGAGAAAAAACGGTTTTTACTGAGGCCATGCCGAAACATCGAAGTCGGTTTTTTGTTTTTTTCGCGATTTACGATCGAAATGAAGTGTGACTATTGGTAGATAGACTATAAAATATAGCGAATCTAGTGGACAGATTGGCGAAATCTCGGGAGGGTTTCTGCAGGGTTTTCAGAGAGATCCAAGACGTTTAGCTATTTTTTTGTAGCCATACAACTATTTCCGTTACCAGTAGACTTGAAGTGTCTAAGTAAGGTGTGAAAACAATTCACGTTTCTTGCAGAATCAGCTTCTAATGTACTTTCCGACTTTTTTCACAGCTAGAGTCAGAATCAATAACGAAAAAACACCAGATCACTGCTTCAAAATCAGACAGCGGCGCAATCACAGTAGCGGTAAATGGGCAACTATCCGTTCAAAATTTCTGAGCGGCGTTTTTTCCCAGCAGAATCTCTCGAAAAAGACACTTTGCCCAAGCGTTCCCGCTGAAGTTTTGAATCTTAGGCGACTTTTACCCATTGCTAAAAAACTCCTGGTTGCGTCACTAAAATCAGACTAAATATCCAGATTACTATTCCTAATCCGGATATGGTTTTGAACTTTTCCATTACATTTTGTACTGGAGAACATCCGCATCACTTCTGTATAGATTTGCTCATCCCTGTACGCCTGAAAAGTTCGCCAAAATCTCCAGAGAAGTTTCATTGGAATGTCTTTCCCACGGAAGTTTTCTCTTGATTCAATAATCAGTTTAAGCGTCGTATCATATGTTTCATGAGTCTTTCGACGAACATAGAGTTTTTGGGTGTGTGTGAGGGTGGGTGTGAGGGTGGGTGTGAGGGTGGGTGTGAGGGTGGGTGTGAGAGCGTAACATGTTGATTTAAAAATGAATTTTTTACAGTCTCAAAGGCTGGATGATCAGTCAACAGAGCTCGTAGGTCGTCGGGTTTTATGTTCGAGGGAACTTTGATAAGCAACTCTTGGGCAATTTCCTCAAGACTCTTGCGGTTACTCTTGTTTATGCCAGTGTGAAAGAGACAGTACAGGAGTTTTGTGTTGCCTTTTGCATCTATATACTCTATCTTGTAGATAAGACCCTTAGTTACGATGCGTTTATTGAAATCTATTAGATTACGTGACCTTGATGCATGGATACTAGCATTGTCGACAGCGATTGCGATGGTGTCATTTTTGTATTCTTCTTTAAATTCAAGGAGTTGAAATAAACGCGCAAACTGTCCGAGGATTGTGAAGTTATCGAAGTACAAGTCTTGGCCGACATAAATTGAGGCAATGACACTTCGCACGACATAGTTAATATCAGTATCAGCTAAATAGAAAGGTTAGTTTCGGTTTTGTTCTTGATCTGAGACAACTACGATTCAGCAGCAATTCAGCTTCTAGTTGTGGATACTTAACCAAAGTCTTGTCATATTCACTTTGAGAGAGACTAAAAAATGATCCAGTACCGTGTTGAACTATCAGATCACTGATCATATTTGATCGCCCTCTTCCTTTCGAGTGAAAGGAGCCTGATCTCCAAAGAACCACCGCTCTTGAATGCGCTTTCGTCGTGAAATAAATAAACTGAGCTACACACATAGTAGAATGCATAGTGGATTTTGAGCGGAAATCTTCCATAAAGACTTTTCGCCCTCTCTGACAGTGTAATAGAAATTCTGTCTACTAAGAAAGTAATTGATGAATTCTTGATGGTGTTCTATCACATTCAAACGTTTATGACGCTCAAAATAAGGCCGTTGCGAGTTCTCTTTAAGTCGAGCCCCCAACAGCGAACATCCACATGACACGATGACACAGAGCGAATGAAGAGATTTTCCGATTCTACAGGAAAAACTATTTTTGATAAATACGACAACGAGGCACCTATTTTAATAGGCCAATGGCCGACCTTTAGTTATGTTCGTTGCTCCATAACACTTTTTATCTATAATTTTAGCCAAATCAAGTGCTGTGAAGTCGACTGACTTCTTTGAGTACTGCTCAAATTTATGCTCTCTGGCAGCATCTTCTAATTCAGGGAAATAATCATAAAACTTAACCGTGTGTTTATTACCACTGCTGTCCACTTGAAACTTATCTAAATCACCAGAAGTAAATACTTCAGCCCATTGTGCGCCGATTGGACTTGAGAGTTCCTGAAATATAAATTATGCTTCGCATACATAGGAAAAAGGTACGGTATTATTTAACAAACTCACCGACATTTTGTAAGAAAGCATTGAAATTATCCCAGTTGACTCCAAAACTTCTCAAAGTCGTGTGGATCAGCATACTGACGAGGGAACCACCCGAGGTGTCAAAAAGCTTTTCAGTCAGCATTACGATAGTTAAATAGACCATAGCTAGGAGTGATATATCCTAAGTTAGTTCGTGCCCAAGTTGAGATCCAGCTGAGATATTGACTTCATACTAGAATTCTTCTATGAAACTCCGTCTTCCTTACAAAATCAAAGTTTTGAATTTTGAGGTGAGACTTTGCCCATGTCAAGGCCTCACCCAGAGTAGTTCACCCACAAAGTTTCAGAACCTTCGGACTAAGCGTTCTCAAGATATAATGTTTTCAAAATATCGATGCATACAACAATACCTGTGAAAAACTGTGTTTATGCTAACAGACTCATATCTCGGGAATGTCTAGTGCGAAACTTCTGAAACTTCGTGCATGAACTACTCTGAGTGAGGCCTTGACATGGGCGAAGTCACACCTCAAAATTCACAACTATGNATATATTGAACAGGTTTAACTCAATGAATTAGGATTACATTAGACACATCTGACTCTAGCGAATGTATCTTTTGATATCTGTATTTTTCGCCTTCAGTGCATTTAGCTACGGTAATACATACGATTATTTATTCGTCGTTCTTTTATTACTCCTAAGGTCACTGGCAGTTGCATAAAACTTGGAACACCTACCCATTTCAACTGACTTCTGACACCACTCTCAGCCAATCCAAACCCCCTCGCCCTCATATTTCGTTATAAACAAATCGACAAGAACTGAACACCTGACCGACATAAAATTCTCCACTAAGGAAACAGATCCGCCGATCATCGATTCCAGTCCCCTACCTCCAGACACCCACCCCAAAAAAGAACCAATGAACGGTCACCCACGCTCATACATCCACCCATAGTTTCATCCGAGGCCCCACCCTCAGCGCCCCGCCTTCACCCTTCATCCGCGCTCGTTCTACGACCAGCACACTAGAAGTTTTCAATGTGTTGAATGATTGTAGGAAAAGATGTTTTTTTGACCTTTGATCCTGACACAAACAAACAGACAGACAAACCATTTTATTTCATATGACCCTCTCTACAGTCGAGGGAACAAATTATGTCCTCCTTGTTTTAGTAATTTTTTAGCATTATATCACGTTTATTTTACTTCATTTATTTCTCCTTTACTTATTTTTATTATATTTATTATTCCATCGAAACAGTATAGGAAAGAATTTGACAAATCAATGAAACAAATTCGAACTATTATAAGACCATAGGGGTTCATCATAAAAAATACGAACATCTCTAGGAAATGGGTGGATGTATTGGTAACAACTTACTCAAAAATTAAATTAACAACATAAGATATAATAGTTTTATATTTTATCGTGTGTATCATTTTTTGTTTTACTTTGTACTTAGAAATGATCTTCTATTTACATATGCGTTTGGTTAAATCGAAAGTTTACATCAGAATTTTTTGTCTTTTCTTTAATTATTCCACCATCCAATTCTCTAACATGTTTCATGTCAATCTAGAATGCGCGTGTGAGTGTGGATGCTGGTATAGAGAAGGCACTCACATCCTTCATCATTTCGAAAAAAGCTTCGAAGATGGAAAAATCTAATTTTTTACGATATCTTTTTGGTCATATCTAGAGAACGAATTGCTATGGAGAAACGCATTTGTAGGACTTCATTAATCTCATTGAGTCCTGCTTACAGCCAAGAGATGAAACAAAAAGCTCGGAATCGGTTGGAAGTAATTTCTTCGTGAGTAGTTGGGTTCAACTATCAAGTTTCAGATATACGAAACTTATATAGAAATCTAACAGTTTGATTATCTTTCAATATCTTTCTTGTAGATAAACCATCTTGACGATGTAAAAAATGTTCTGGTTTGATTGAAGATGAGCGTGTCAGAGATCGGCCCACATTCTCATCCTCTTGGCAGTTATTCGTATTATTGAGTTGTAAAAGAAAAAAAACAAATCCATTTGTAGTGTGATAGGATGTACACAAAAATCACTTACTCTGTCAATAGTATATCATATAACACTCGTTTCTTTTTTCTTTGTAAAACAATAATGTCAGCCAATAAAAGAAGGTTTTCATCGTTTCTCTAATAGGTAAATTCCAACTTCTATATGTTGTATTTAGATTATAAAAGCAAATTGTAATCGTATTCGACAGCATTTAAATATCTTGCTATTGATTAGATTTTCGAAATACAGTGCAGAGTCTCCTAAGAAAATGTCTGGTATCAGATGTCATGAGTGCGGTGCTGTTGTCACTCTGAGTGGTGCAGCAGGACGTTTAGCTGCTGATGGTATCAAGTGGACTGGAGATACAGCAGTTAAGTTATCTCCAAAGATTAATATTGGAATGAAAAGCGCTGTGGGAATAGCAGGTTTTGCAGCTACTTCAGAAAATACTAAAATAGGTATATTAGAGTTATTTACGGAATTAAAAAAATCAATGATACTGCATTTAGAGAGTGGATTTTTAGCTGAACAGTACAACAATCAACAATACAAATGTATTAATGATCATTCTGGTAAATGGATAACAAATTATTAAAGAAGTTTGACTCGTGACAGGACTAATATCATTTTATTAATCTACATTTATTATTTTCCGTTGTTTTTTTAATATATAATCATGATTGAAGTATGAATATATAAGAGTTGTTATAGGATGAGGATGAAAATGTGACATGATTGTATAACAACTATTACATATTCTATTTGAAAATGCAAGAACATATAAATTCAGCGGTGTAAATATATATATATATAACCCCTGTTGCATAAGTTTTGAGACAAATTTGTTTTATCCGTTTTTTTCGAACAACAAACTTTCATTTTTTATTTTTCCTATATAACAAAAGTACTAATGCTACTGTACAAAAAATCAAAAAGAACAGGCTTCATAAGGTCCTTTATCAGCAATTCGTCGAAGCTGTTTTGATATGCCTGAAAACATGGTTTGTACAACTTTAATATCAACTTCATGNTTGCATAAGTTTTGAGACAAATTTGTTTTATCCGTTTTTTTTCGAACAACAAACTTTCATTTTTTATTTTTCCTATATAACAAAAGTACTAATGCTACTGTACAAAAAATCAAAAAGAACAGGCTTCATAAGGTCCTTTATCAGCAATTCGTCGAAGCTGTTTTGATATGCCTGAAAACATGGTTTGTACAACTTTAATATCAACTTCATGTAATTTTTTGCTAATTCTTCTCTTCAATTGA
Source organism: Adineta ricciae (assembly GCA_905250025.1). Lineage (NCBI taxonomy): Eukaryota > Metazoa > Rotifera > Eurotatoria > Adinetida > Adinetidae > Adineta > Adineta ricciae. The sequence goes on from CAJNOJ010000188.1 coordinate 58,070, forward strand.
TCAATGTTTTGTGCTTCCTAACCACCAGCATATACCATTTGTTCAAGAATAGACCAAAATGTTTCGATTGGTCGAGCTTGTGGACAGTTTTGTGGATTTTCTTGTTCAGATACAAAACGAATGTTATTTTCATCTAAATATTCGATCACTTGATGAGCATAATGGCTTCTCGCTAGATCAGGCCAGAACAACACATTTTGTTTAGAATGATTGTTTTGAATAAATGGCATCAAACGAGCTTTAATACAATTATTTAAATAAGTAGTTTTGGTAATAGCTTGTTTTTGTTGTGAGAAGAAAGGCTCGGAGATACCATATTCGGACACGGCAATCCACACCATAATTTTGGATTCAAATTTTTTCGTTCGTTTAAATTTTACTTCTGGTGGTGCAACACTTGGATCAGATGTATAAAAACCGCGGTTAGCAGATATCGATTCGTTATGTAATAGGAAGTACTTTTCATCATCCAACACAAATTCAACATTATCTTCAGATAATGCTCGGCATAATCGTCTTGCACGTGTTGGAATTTCATCAAGTTGTTTGTCGGTGTATTTGGGTGCTCGTTTCTTTTTTCGATACGTAATACCCATAGCTTTTAATTGTCGACTAAGTGTAGAAATATCGACATTAAATTCTGGTTGAATTTGACGTAATGAAACTCCAGTCTTTTGGTCAGTCAAGCGTTTTAGTCGATTTAATTGTTGTGTTGATAANATGGCTTCTCGCTAGATCAGGCCAGAACAACACATTTTGTTTAGAATGATTGTTTTGAATAAATGGCATCAAACGAGCTTTAATACAATTATTTAAATAAGTAGTTTTGGTAATAGCTTGTTTTTGTTGTGAGAAGAAGGGCTCCGAGATACCATATTCGGACACAGCAATCCACACCATAATTTTGGATTCAAATTTTTTCGTTCGTTTAAATTTTACTTCTGGTGGTGCAGCACTTGGATCAGATGTTTAAAAACCACGGTTAGCAGATATCGATTCATTATGTAATAGGAAGTACTTTTCATCATCCAACACTAATTCAATATTATCTTCAGATAATGCTCGGCATAATCGTCTTGCACGTGTTGGAATTTCATCAAGTTGTTTGTCGGTGTATTTGGTTGCTCGTTTCTTTTTTCGATACGTAATACCCATAGCTTTTAATTGTCGACTAAGTGTAGAAATATCGACATTAAATTCTGGTTGAATTTGACGTAATGAAACTCCAGTCCTTTGGTCAGTCAAGCGTTTTAGTCGATTTAATTGTTGTGTTGATAATTTTTTAGGACGACCAAGTCTCGGCTTATTACCAATAGCACCAAATTCTTCATACTTTTTAATGATTCGATATATAGTTGGACGTGGAATTTGTTCTTGTAAAAAATGATTTACAGTAATTATTTTTCCATGTTTAGCAAAGTTCACGTACTGTTGTACAATGCGTTTTTCGAGGAATTCTCTTTCTGAACGTACCATTTTATTATGAATAAAGATGAACTAATTTAGGGAGTATTTCAAAATTCTTGCCGGTCGGCCGGCCGCTGAGACGTTCTCATGCCGCTCTGCCATTCTGCCGCTCTGCCATTCTGCCGCTCTGCCATTCTGCCGCTCTGCCCTACGGCCGCTCTGTCGTTCTCAAGTCACTCTGCTGTAGCAAAACGAATTTACTTGAGTCGCGTAATGCGACTCGCATTCTGGTATATACATAAGCGTGCACAGAATACATTTCTCTTTTCATCTTCAGAATTCTTTAAACTTTAGAAAATTGATTTCCTCCAAGAACATAATGAATCCTTTTCAAAATTATTCTTTATTTACAAATGAACGTTATTTATATTTACACACACATGTACAAATTATTTTTCATCATAAATCTATTTATTCGCAATAATTTTATTGAATTTTGTTCTTATTCGACTGCATTTTTTATTCAGTATGTCTTTGTATTGATTACTTATGCGAAACTTTGTATATCTTGCTCCATATAGATCAAATAAATGTTTATCAATAGCATCCACTCTTGCTGGATCGAATGCTTTTGTGCCACGAACAGAACCGTCGACTGATGAAAATTTTAGCTCTTCTTCTGTAAATAAACTTGAAAATAGATAAGCTAAAAGATGACGGAATCCCGTCTCTTTTTTCAGCAATTCTTGATTTGTTGCCACTTGGTGTCTATCATGCTTGTCTTTCATAACGTAAAATGTTTTCTGTGTATTGGGATCAGTAAGAGTTATCTGTGGACCCTATGAAAAAATTTCATAGAGAAAATTGAAATATTCTGATGATTAACTTTTCGTGATCTATATTTACATTTGAAATTCCCAATGATGGAAACAAGTTTTTAGACACATCAGTCGAAATCTGTGCATCACTTCTTCGCCTCTTTGACGACTGATTCTAAAAAATACCAAAACATCTTTTGCTGAGGATACTTGAGAATATAAAGACATTTAACGTACCTCATCAACTGGCGTTGATAAAGGCGAGTCATCACTATCCAAGCGAATACCACCTGGTGCTTTTGATATAAGATTTGAAGATAATTCAAGATCGTAGCGTGAGTATGAAACTTCATTTTCGAGGAGAATCATTTTATTTGGTGTTACTGCTACGGGCGCTGATGCGGTTGTTGTTTTTTGTTGTTGTAAAAGTTCAAGTATCGACTCGTCTGTAATAATACTTTGTATTGCATCTGCACCAACAGGAATCGAACTTGCCTAAAAGGAAATTGGTTGGCAAGATTATATTAAACTTCGAAAAATTTGTTTTTTCTTTACCATTTGCTCTTTGATTTCATCCGATGCATGTCGAATTGCATTTTCAAATGACAAAGCTCTTTCTTCAATCAATTCCAAAATTGATGCGCAGCATTTTTCCGTGTTGATTATACTAACTGATTTATCAGCATTTTCTATCTGTAATTGTGCTACAGTTAGATCAATTGCCACTTGTTTGTTTACTAATATATCAACAGTTCTCTCAAGACTGTTCATTGAAGTTTCCATTTGATCGAATTTCGTTAGCAATAAATCCAATTTTTCGTTTACCATTGATAGTGAAATTTTGTCACTGATATCGACTGCGAACTCCGATTCGTCGCTGCCATTACCGATGTCTGGAGATTTTTCGTGCAAATTGTCAGCTACCGACATTATTTATCTATAATGAAAAATCAAAAAATGTATAATGGTTTTGACTTTTTCAAGTGAAGATATACGATGTCCTCCTCCCCTCTAATAAATAGTCTTCTTTTTGAATTAAGATAATTTTTTATTTTATTTTATTGCTTTAGTCACTAAACTCTTTATTCTCATTTTATGAAGATTAATCAGCTACGCGTCTATTCATTCTTCTTGTTATATTTTTCGTAATTGACTTAAACTGCGTATCCGTGTACACTCTAAAAAAATAAGGAGTTTTACCGAACCTAAAAGGTTTCCTATACTTCGACTGAACGATTTTAAGTTCAGAAAAACGAAAAATGTTCCGTGCTTGAACTGCCGAACTATTTTAAGTTCCGTAGCGTCGAGAAGGTTCGGCAATTGGTAGCAAAAACCATCCACAGGTTTTTAATGCGGTATGCGAAACCATTCGTAGCTNATTTATTCAAGACTATCAAAAAAACTCGTAGAACGAGTAACTGTTCGGCAGAAGTTCTTCGAAATCATCAGCGATTCCGTGTACTTATTCATGATTTGATGAAATTTAGACGAAACTAAGATCGGTTTATTTTTCTCGCGTAAGATTCGGCAGAATTCATGCCAAACTATTGCTGGCTTTGTATATTAGTCAGAGGTTTGACAAATATTCACTAAACTATGACGAGTTCTCTATGCCTCTGATTAGTTCAGTATAACCTTTGGGAAATCATTATCTACTGCGTCGAATGAAGGAAGGCTTGGTAGTATTTGTGCCAAACTATCCCTACTTTCCTACAGCGGCTCAAAGTTTCCCATAATTTACTCGTATATACAAATATATTTTTGTACTGGTCAGTAGTTACGTACAAGTTCCGCAAAACAATTAATGATCTCATAATTATTGTTCCTGTTCGGCGAAACCTCTACCAAACCATTGATATCTGCCGTTGGTTCAGTTAGGAAAAGGAGGAGACTCATTGAAAGACAGCCCTTTACACCAGCCGACGTCCAGTTTTCAATAGACCGTCCGGTGAGACCCTATAAATATCCATGCAATTTTCATTTTCTATTTATTTCTAGTATTTCTCACTAGTCGTCACTTATGTCTATTCATCTCGGCGGACGTCCAGTTTTCAATAGACCGTCCGATGAGACCCTATAAATATCCATGCAATTTTCATTTTCTATTTATTTCTAGTTTTTCTCACTGGTCGTCACTATATCGATGCAAATCTATGGACGGAAAGTTTTCAATAGCGTGGTATTCAACTAGGTAAGTGATAATATCTAATAAACCATATTCTGTCGTCTTTCTCGTTTAGAGTTGATCGCAATGGATCTACTGGACTGGCTAGAACCTAGTCTCAGGTTCGTGTCACGATCAAAGGGTGGGTGAAGATGTGTGGACGTTCGAAATGGGTGAACTACGTTTCGTACGACTCATTTCGAACACCCACACCCTATATTCTGTAGTGACTGAATACGGGGCCTGTAGGAGGATAACTATATAGCAGTGTGTGACTAACCCAAGAGAACAACTAATGCAACGAAGGTTTCGCAGCTATGGATTTTTACGAAACCTTTTTTAATATAGTTACAGATGGTTCCGTACGGTACCTATGATACAGAACCTTCTGTCTTTTGAAGAAAAAAAGTTTCGTACTAAACCTTTGCTGCGGAACCTTTGTTCTCAGTTTTTCCTGTAAGGTTCTGCTCGGAACCTTCATTTTACTTAACCAAAAAAGGATCGTCCCGTGTATCGGTGGGAAGATCCTTTTTTGGTTTGGTAAAACTCCTTTTTTTTTTACAGTGTATGTCATAATTGACCACATTTCTGTTATGTTATGAATGAAATTAACAGTTCTGTTTGTTGTACAACTCATGTTATTTTATTCCAATATTTCTCATGATGCACACTTTCGCTTTGTGTGGAATTTAGGGAGCATTTCAAAGTTTTTGTCAGCCGGCCACAGGGTTACCAACTGTACCCCATTTGAGGGTACAGCACCCCAAGAAAATTTGCACCTTTGGGGTACGCATTCTGTACCCCATTTCTCATCTCTGATGCCTCATTTGAGACCTGAACAGTTGGTAACCCTGGCCGGCCAGCCGCTTTGCCGCAAAGCCGGTCGGCCGCTCTGCCGCAAAGCCGGCCGGCCGCTCTGCCGTGGTAAAAAGACATAAAATCCATTGCTCATGCCGCGGCAGAGCGACCGGCCGGCTGAACGGCAGAGCGGCTGAACGGCAGACCGGTTGACAAAAACTTTGAAACACCCGCTTAACTCAAGGTACGCTTTATCTGATTTATTTGTTTATAAAATTTCATCAAGTTTTAAAAACTTTTTAAAAGTTGTTGCCATGCCCAGCTACAAATGGTTAATGTTCGAGACGAAAGAGAAGTCTCAAGAAAAAATGAGACAAATGTCATTACCACGTTTTCAACATAAAAAAGTCGGAAGAAAATCTTATCATGAATTATATCCAGAAATAATTGTTGAATTAAAAGATTTGTTAAATACTCACAGTGGTTCTGCACAGGATAGACGTCGAGACGATGCTGTACGATTCAATGGTTTATCAATCGTTGACTGTAATAAATGTATTAAAAAACGATTAATGAGAAAATACTCAAAAATCAACAAAATGTCAAATTCCACTGTTCGTCGTTACTTTTTACCGCCAAAAAGCAATACTCAGAGTAGCAAATTTTATAAAGGTCGTATCTCGGCAAAAATTCCTCAAAAACGGAATTCACAATCGATCAAAGAACACAATGATTTCCACTTCACATGTGCACAAGTTAATTATGTCGAAGAAATGTCCAGTTTATACAACGACGAGATTTTAGCACTATCCTGTGATAATAAAGCGAAAATTCCATTAGGTAAGCACGCCTGCAAAAGAACAACCGCTATTGAGCCTCTTCACCGCAAAATTTTCGGAAACATGAGTTCTCTTAGTTTTATCTTTCATTCTCAGTATAATCACTACAGCTAGATTGTAAAAAACTAATTGAAACGATCTGGTTGAATTAACATAACAAATCCTATGTATAAAATGTTTATACGTCAGAACGTATCTTTTCAGGTGCACCAGCTGTGAGTCGTTATGTACGTTGTAGAAAGTTTCATCTTGTGGAAAAGCAACCAAATTTACCGGATCACGATTTTCCGAAACACGGAATTAGAATCAATCCATCTGCATATGTTATCTTATCAAATGGACGGAAACGGTCGTTGAGTGTCGATAGTCATTCGTCGTATGAATTAATAATCAAGAAAAGATCAAGATCATGTGATGCTCGATTATTTCCAGATATGAAAGGAGATACTATTCTAGTGAGTCAACCATTTCATTGGTTTGAATGTTAAACGGTAATAACCATGACTCTTTGCTTCCGTTCATTTAGACGTCTGATAAAAGAAATCTTGAACACGTGAAATGGAGTCGAACAGGAAAATTGTTTATTCGTCCATTTGGGTCTGGCATTGATCAATCAGCAAAAGCAACGAGTGAGGTCCACATAAACAATCTTCATCGGATAATAACCGAAAACAATATGTTACTTAAAAAGAATGTTATCACAATCATATCTGACAATGGACCGGACTGGAGTACGGACTGTACAGCAAACATTTATAATTTGGGAAGACTTTGGGAAGAACTGAAATTAGATGCATTAATTTGGGTTAGTTATGCTCCAGGACACAGCCGTTTTAATCCAATTGAACGTATGTTCTCGAGGTTGACAGATTTGCTACAAGGTGTTATTGTCGATTTGGATCCATCGTTTAAAGAAAAATCACAACAAATGGACATGGCATTGCTTGATTTGTCTAAATACTGGAACGATAAAAGTTACTGTAATTATAAAATTGACTGTCGTCCAATGTTTTCCGTCAATGGAAACATATTTGATGGTCACGAAAAATTAAAGAATTTACTAATGAACAAATCACAAACACAGATACAACAAAATCCAAATGTTCAATTTAACCTACAATTTTATCTTCGTCATTGTATTCGTTCAACATATTACACATCGTTTACTAAATGTGATGACAAATATTGTGTGCATTGCTCTCGTTTTCCAGTTCGTGCTTCGAAAACACTCTCTCTACTTCGTGCTGGTGGTGGATACATTCCTTGGCCGACAATGACTTACAGCAATAAATGTTACGATACATTTTTACAGAGAGCACATTCAATATTATGTGGCGAACAAAATCGTTTTCCCGATGAACATTTACCATCGGGCTCAAAGTTGAAATGTCAAAAATGTAAACTTCCATATGTATTCCTGTCGAAAGCAGATGAAGAAAGACATAATCAATGGATACACGGATCAGAGTCGAAGCGCAAAAGGTTGTCAGTTCAAGTCAACGAAACGAGAAAATCGAAAAAACGTTCTCCTTCACCTGAGTATTAATCAAATAATTGACACTAGTATTTCATTATTGTAATTATGTTGATTAGTCTGATTGAAAGAATTTCAATAAACTGAACTTATCTTTGTACAGATATCCATATAAAAGAAAATTTCATTATGCTTGGAGAAGATAAAAGAATTGTAATTGAAGTGTTGTGCACAGGAAAAGACAAATAGAACTCGCGTGAAAACCATAAGCAAAACTGTGATCTGATCATATTCTCAATTTGGCTGGAATGTGTTTAAACAAAAGTAGACTTAAATGAAGAAAAAGCGATGTACTATAGGTTTCATTGTTATTTAGAGAGGATAAAAAAGATCTCAATAATGAGGTAACTAGTCTGATTTGTTAAAAACTAACAACAATAATAATAACAAAATGCTTCAATTGTATAATTGCTCAGTTTGTCGGCCTTACAATGTAGTTGAATATTTGTCATCACTAAGGAAAAAGCTGTCTGAATCGTATTCAGCCAATTTGTTTAATGGGTAAATAAAATTTCAGATTCATCTGAATTGTTGGAGACAGAACCGAACGCTGCATTGTGTGTAAAAAGACAATCAATGTTAGTGACGGCAGGAATATTTTGCTCGGCTGATTATCATTCTAAACTAAGATCCTGTAAAGACATGAATAATTAAAAAATTGTGACCTAATTACTTTTGTTAGAATTCAAAATAAGGAGTAGTTCCGACTCGTAAAAATCTTTTTGGTGTTTAAAACTCAAAACTTTTAGCCTCATTGGCTTATCTCCATGCGATTTTAATTATATATAAATATATTTCGGTCCGATTTTCCATCTCACCAGTTTTTTAAAATTTTGTTCTTGGCATGGATACATCAGAATATGAGTCAGGTAAAATCATTTTGCTACAGCAAAGTGACCTGAGAACGACAGAGCGGCATGAAAGCGGCAGAGCGGCCATACGGCAGAACGGCACAGCGGCCGGCCGACCGGCAAGAATTTTGAAATGCTCCCTTATTTTATATCAAACTGAACTTCTTTCAGCGCTCTATCACGTGATATATGGAGAAAGGAAAAAAAGTTTGTTTAACCCGAGATATATATAAAACAAATTTGTCTCAAAACTTATGCAACAGGGGTTATGTGTATATCAGTCTTTAATACCCAGGACGATCGTTGCTGGAAGCAGTATTCCGCTTATTTTCGGCGAAAACCCGCCGGATATTCATATTTTCCGCGCTGGAAACCACGAGAAAAGACTCGGAATCCTACTAAAGGAGCCGGTAACCGTATCCGACTATCGGTTATGCCGGGTTCTTGCTGGTTCTCGATAAAACTTTTAAAATCCGATGAAAGGATCCGATCGCCGAAATACTGCTTCCATGAAATCCCCGGAAGGTCCTGGAACTGGTCGGTTCCGGGCCGGATTGTTCGACCTGGGTAATTTGTCACGTGACAAATGGAGACACATTTGCCTTTATTCGCATCTTCGGGTTTGATGTTTATTTAGCTATGCATGACATCCAAATGTAAAAATTTCACTTACAATAATAAGCTTATATAGAAAAGAGATAGAGAGAAAAGAGAACGGTACAGTTGGTTTATAGAAGAAGAGAACAAGATAAAAGCTCAAGATTGAATGAGAATGAACGTCTATGATAGAGGCATTCTTCACTACATTAATATAGTCCTTGGAGCAATCTACTTCACTTTCATCTAATAACGATTTTCAATGTTAAAATGAGCATTTGATGCTTATATAACCTTGTTTCAATCTGCATAAAACGTTAGACCACATTTAACATACGCAAATGATTCACTACTTATTTCATTTTAGGATAAGGCTGAAACGGACATGTAATTGTATGAATAAGAGAAGATGACTAACACATCTTTTTCGATGAAGAGAAATGTCGTATTGTAAACTCCTAAAACATAAACTATTGGCATATTCATGTCATCTTTGGATGTTTACTTTAATATGAAAGTTAATTACTCATATTTTTTCTTTATTTCTGTATAAATTAAATAAGGAAATATATGCCGTACAGAAAAGAATCTCAACAACAAAACTTTAAAAGGTGTAATTATTTTAATATAAATTTATTGAAATAATTCAATCGAAAATATTTTTGTGATTTTCTTTTCAAAACTTAATTGAGTAATTATTATATTAAAATCATTCGTATTTAAAAAGATAATAGCAACTTTGAAGCATATTATCCGTAGAGACCAGCCGTATTTATTATTATTTATTTTCCGCTCTCCATCGAGTCCTTTCGTTTTTTTCTTTTTATAGATGAAAATATCTCAAGGGGGGAAAAGCGAGACTTCAGACTTCAACTACTTCACTGGTACTTCACTGATACTTCACTGTACTTCGCTCGTACTTCACCAATACTTTTTCAATAGTTCTAGGTAGAAGTATTAGCGAAGTATCAGTGAAGTAAAGTGAAATACGAGTGAAGTACCGGTGAAGTACCAACGCACTAGTAACTTCACTGTACTTCACCGGTACTTCAGTTGTACTTCATTAGTACTTCACTGGTACTTCACTATACTTCAAATAATATCTGAAGTAGATGAAGTCTCGCTTTCCCCCCTTGAAATATCTACATTCCTTTTGTCATTGCACATATTATTAAAATATGTAAGCCATACGAAATGAAAGACTTTTAGCAAGGAGAAATAAGAATTTTTATTCTTTTAATTTCGAAGTAACACGAACAATACTGTCATCAATTTTTTGTTTTGCTGGATGTTCATGAAGTGCCAGATTAATGTAAATATTTTTTGCTTTTTCTAAATAGGTGACGCTTAATTGATAGTCATTTTTCTTTTCATAAAGAAGTCCTATATTTTTTAAGACGACAGCAATGTCGATATGTTGGTCAGGACATGATTGGTTGAAAATTTTTAATGCTAAATAATATTTTTCTAATGCTAAATCGAATTCATCTAATAATAAATGAATATTTCCAAGTGAACATTGTGATTGACCAATATCAGAATGATTTTCAGGCAAGTGTTTTTGACGAATTTCTAGTGCTTTCTTATAATAATCCTGTGCATCTATGTATTTCTTTATAGTCTGATAAACACCACCGATATTGTAATAACATCCAGCAACATCTAAACAATCGTCACTAGATACAGATTTAAATATTGATAATGCTTTGTTATAATACTCAATTGCTTGTTCAGAATCACCTTTTTTACTATACACAGTAGCAATACTATTGTAACTCAAACCTATATTAGAATGATCTTCAAAACGATTCATATTAGATAATAATTGTTCGTCGATTTGAAGAGATTTTGTTAAATATTTTAAACTTTCTTCGTAATCTCCACGTTCTTCTTCAATCATACCAAGTGAATGATAACATCCAGATATGTCATTATGATCATCAGATACTTCGATGAGAAAACGATCATAGTACTTTTTAGCATCTTGTAATTTATCCATCCTAAAAAGAATATTTCCAAAGAAAAAAAGATTTACTTCATCTGGTTCATATTCATCGTTCATGTAATCCATTAAGGATTTAAATTCTTCATCTTTGATTGAACACAATTCCATTGTAACATGCCAGAACTCTTTGCTGTATAGACAAACATTTTTAATTTTAAAAACAGATCCTGCCATAAAAAGTAGTTCCTTCTCGTCTTTTTTACTGCTTATTATTGAAATATCTGCGAATGGTTTGACATCATTTAAATGAGAACCAGTGTCAATTTGAAAGAGAACATTTTCTAAATTGTTCTCTTGAGATTTAAAACCATGAAAGGAAAAGCATACACTGGAATCACGAGATGTTGAGAAGAATGTATTAACCGAAATGAGCTTCCCAACAGCAGTTTGTAACTTTTTTATTTCATCGGATGAAATACGTTGACCTCGATAAACTGGAGAAGAAAGCGATTCAGCTTTAATGTCCTGTAATTCTTTTTCGATATCATGAAGAAAGAAGCGAAGGTAATATAATAAATCAATATCTTTATTACGAAGTGCTTCATTTAGTATTCGAAATACACCATTGTCGGTAGTATACCACCACAATGCTGATTTTGTCTTATATTTTCTTAAAAATTCTTCAAGTGTTGTTACACAAATTTTATCCTGCTTTTCGTAGCTTTTGTAAAATGATATAAATTCATCAGTTTCATTATCACTTAGTGGTAATCTAATTAGACAGTTAATTAATAACTGGGAATAAATAAAAGCACCATTTAGTTCATTTGTTGAATGTCCATTGAATATATCAAATGAAATATGATCATGAGTACTTTTTTCTTGTTCTTTGGAATCACAAAGAAGCTTCTTAATAAGCTCATTCACTTGAATAAATATTTCACGGATCTAAAGAAAAACATCGAGATCTATTATGGTCTATAATATTATACCTTCGTATATTTCTTGGTCCATTCTTTATACTCTTTCTGGCATGAACCATAAATATAAATTGCTGAAATCTGTGGTAGTTCATGAACTTTTGAAAGAATTTTTTCAACCAATCGAATATTAATTATGAGAATAATGTCATCATCTTCTAATGGGTTTTCTATATAATACGTGCATTCATCTTCATTTTCGAAAACCATGAAGTTATTAATTAATATTCGCAAACTTTCTAATTCAGTTATGTCCTGCGAGCTATCCATAACATTCCTCAGCCAAACGAACGTACGTTGTTTCATCGTTTTTGAAAAACAGCAATAGAAACATAGGCAGGCTATATTTATAGAAATCATCTTTATTTTATTATCCAAAGATGGTATCAGTTGTTCTTTTATTCGAATTGGCACAGGTTTTATCAATAGCCTCATTAATATGAAAGAAAAAAATTTACATTTGTGTTCCTATAATTTTAAGACATTATAATAGACAACAAAATAATTTTATATCATTTATATATTTTTATGTATAGTTTTACAAGATAGTGGAACAGCTGATTTATCTCTTTCAATAATCAAATATATTTCATTAATATCAATTGACAATACAGAATTTGATCTGTCCCAAATAGTGTCACTTGAGATATATAATTCAATAGGCCATGTAATAGAAAGAAAGAGAAGAGAAAAAAACGATGTGCAAATCATCTACAGCATTCGTTTGTTTTTCTTTGTGTTTTGATGACAATGGCAATACCCACCTGCATCACTTCGTCGATAAAAACCACCACCATAAGGAATACAAATACACGTAGGGTATCTTAAAATAGGATTCGCGTTTTTCTTGGATGAAATCGCCTGATGCTGGGATCAAACGGGACCAACACCGGACCTAGATACAGCTCGACGAGCTCTATGGAATAGCCTATTTACTTTCTCCAAAAGACCCATCCTTCTAGTGAAAAAGTCAAAAAAAACTAGTAAAAATCAGGTAAAAAATGGTAAAAATTTAGTAAAACCTGAATGGACTCGCCTACGAATGGGAACAAGCAGTCAAACTTTCAAGATCAAAAGATCTCGACGAGCTCTATCGAATGAACACCTTTTAAAAGCCTGATTCAGATAAATCTTACTAGTAAAAACGCTAAATACACCAGCTTTCACTAGTGATTCTCACTAAAACCTGTATGGATTCGCTTATAGATCGGACCAAATAGTAAAACTGTCATGGTCGATAGAGTTGATCAAGCTCTGTCGGTTGACTAACTTGAATACTATATTCGAATATACCATAGTGGTAAAAATCACTAAATAGTAACTTCTTACTAGTGATTTTACTATATCCAAAAAGCATTGATTCAGAGGTCAGATCAGAGTAGGCCAATGTTAGACCGAGATAGAACTCGACGAGATCTACCGATTGAGTATCATGGATGCTATATTGGATTAAGTTAGAATAGTAAAGATTACTATTTAATAAGTTTTTTACTAGCGAGGCCTTTAAATAACTTTTTTTAATGCAGTGAAAGATAAGATTGTGAAATACTGTGGCGTGTTTGATTGAGTGAAAACCTTTTCGGCTTCAGTTGTATGCATGGTATGTCCAAAATGAGTCACAACTCTCATCGTGTATATGTAGCGCATGCAATCAATAAAAAAGGCGCGCTTTTGCATAATTTTTGTTTATTGAAAGCGATTGCTTTTTCTTCATGGTGTTTTATCTTTCTAACGTATTGAATTTAATTCGATTATCCTTGGGTATCGATTTCCCTCTATCTGAAAGGAGATATTATCAACAATTTTTGCCTCAAAGCATCTATTAACAATTCACGATATAATATTATACATTATATTTCTATTAGTAAGTATTATCTGCTCTATACTTTAGTATACATGGAGATATTTTCTAAACAAAGTACGTGGACCTGCACGTCGTTCGAACACTATTCTAGATGACGTTTTTACTGTATAATTGTATACATCTAGTTTTTCTATACTTGATTTTTCTCTAATAAATGTTAATATTCAGTGTTCATGTTTCGTTATGGAATATTATTCCCTCGACTGAAAGGAGGGTCATGACGGAAAAAAGTGATCAAAAAGTGGAAATTCGTTTGTGTGTGTCTGTCGCAGGTCAAAGGTCAAAAAAACATTTTCTCCAAAAACGCTCAAAACTCGATAAAACACGCTTGCACATGAAAACTCAGCGAAAACCGTGTATATTGATCGAATACAAAACAAGTATCACGGCGATACTGCATATCATTCAGAAGTTCCAGAAAAGACAACAGCCAAGGAATCGATATTCGGAAAATAGTATAGGAAAAAACTCAGCTAGAAACGAAGCGACACGTAGCTGAAAGCCGCGACAGAGTAATCCACCAGCATGACAACACGATATTGTATGTTCCCGTGCCGTACTAGAAACTCTCGCGACTATCGAAATATCGCTTTTTAGGCTCCGATCTCCCACAATCGTAACTTTTACGATTTACCCTGACACTTCAAAGGAATTGCACACTTTAGCGATACAATCAGCGCCGCCGTAATACAGAGAAATCAGCCGTTCCAAGCCAACAGCGACGAACACTAATAATATTCCCGTATTCATCACACATCAACGCCTGAGACAACAGCCATCAAAATACCCAATACCTGTGAATGCTCTCAGAGCCCAGGCGGAATGCCTCCACAGTAGTATCTTCACCCTCAGTAGTACGCAACGAAGCGATGAGCGGCGATCTGGCAGATCACCGCTCATCGCTTCCACTCAATCAACGCACTCCACTCTCTCCCCAAGCAATATTCCTTTCCCTATCCAAAAAACAAAACCACCCAGCACTTCAGAATTAAAAATCAAAATGCCTTCACAACCATATACTTCACGTCCGACACTCACCTATAGACCTATATGGAAAAGTTTGCAAAAATCTCTCTTTCTTCTCTTTCGCAGCGCAATTCATCCATGATTTCCTCTAGAAAACAGCACCTGTCTCTGTTACGCACCAAACTCTACCTCACAATTGAATATTCGGATTGTGCATTGAATTGTGCATTTCATGGGACAACTTGTAGCTCAACATCCTACAGGAAGGAAAAGTCGTATCCCAAATCGAGGTTCAGCAGATGTTGAAGAGAGAATTTCTGCCTCAGAAGAATGATTCTGTGAGGTTCTCGATGTAGAGGGTGCAAAAATCCTATAGTCTCGAAAAGATACGTGTACCTATCGCAATCAATAATGAATCCCGGATCGCAAACGATCTATAGATCTCGAAAGAAGAAATCAATCTAACCGTACCCAGTGAAAGATGTGAGATGGCAACCACGTTTATTCGGGTCAGACAAGAACAAAAACGAATATAGAGAATTACACGAAAATGAAAACAAACAACTCTGTAATATAGAGCAACAAATAGAGAGAAACGACAACTGAAAAGTAACAGCATGGTCTAACTACCACAAAAAATGACGGAAAAACAACAAAGAAAGATCATCATGAGGACATGATGATCAAGAGAAGAAACACATTCCACAGGAAAGAAAAAGTGTATCACGAAGGAAAGGAATGTGAAGCGAGGTACAAAAGAGACGAACGTAAAGAAACATAAACATGTCTATGTATCCGTACATAGATATGTGAAACGATAGCGTCGTGTAGTAACAACCCATTACGCTAATGTAACGACAAACTGGTTGAGTAGCTGACCGCTTCTCACGGTATCGATGTTTATTGACTACTCTACATGACTAGAATGTATCTCTTTCACAATAAGACACGCGCTTATATAGAGAAGAGGAAAGAGAGATATGACCCGGAGATAGTATGATATAGAGATGAGAGAATAAAGAACAGAAAGATATGAACGATATCATTATCGTTACACCATAGACTTAATTTTTCGTAGTTCTGGACGTCTTTCATGAATAACATTAAATCGAGAAGTAAAAACAATAGAACAACAATGAAAACGAAGTCTCACTTACATGTAGATAAATTCTGATTTAATTCTTGTGTAACCTCATCAATTGCACAATTAAGAATCGCTTGTCTACAAAAACAGCGTCTGATATTAATTGATGAAAACAATTAAGGAAGCACTTACTGTTTCATTAAGAACAGGTCGTTGTTCCAGTCGATTTTTACGTTCCGTGCCACAAGTGATTGAATACCGTCAAGAACAACTAAGTTTTCTCGTTTGTTTAATATGTTCGAAAAAACACACAGCTTACGTTGATGTTTTCCTAGATGATGATAGACCAATGCACGTTTTTTCAATAGCTCAGTCATTATCATTTTATCATCATTTGTTTGATCGAGATTTTCATGGATTAACTTGTTTACTAATTGTAAATAGAAAAAGACCACATAAGTGATCCTGATTGTTTCAATAAATCAAATCAAATTTACCTTTTCACATTTTTTAAAGTTTCGTTCAGAAATGTATCGATCAATTTTTACATACGAGAGAAGAACTCAGGTCGAACAATCCCATACTCGGATCCAATACTGAATTTTATCGGATCCTACAGGAATTCGACGGATCCGATGAAATCCTGGTGACGGAATCGCATTGGATTCCGACGGTCTCGGATCCGATCGGATCTCGTCGGACCCGAAACATGGATTTCCTGGATTTTCTAAGGATCATCATAGAATATAGCTAGAAAGATCGCTCATAAAATTTGCAACAACCGACGGGATTTTTCTAGTCGGATTCCAATGCAATTCCGTTTCCAGGAATCCGATCGGATTTTGTCGGATGGTCGGATCCGGTAAGATCCGATCGGATCCAGCATCGGATTTGTTGACCTGGGAACTGTATTCATGATTGAATAAGTAATTTGCAAAGTTGATTACTAATGGAGAAAAGTGATGGCAACGTGTATGATGTGGCGAAGTATATGGAAAACAACGACTTCCATTCGTGTCGGATTCATATATATATGCGTCAAAAACAAACGATGGACATGACCGACGAAATAATTCTTTTTTTTATTTCTCTCTGCTTCCGACGTATTTATCATTATGTAATGTATTTAACACATCGACGACAAACTCGTCAAATTTAAAACAACAAAAGACATTCGTCGACAGAACGGAACAGATGTAAGGTACGACAGTAGCTATCATCATAATATAATGTAGCGAAAGATAAATATTGAAAAGAAAGCTGCACATTCCTGGGAGCAAAGTTTCAACTAACTGACAAAATTTTACCGTCGACGGTGACAATCGTTAATCCAGAAGAGTGCGATTCGTCACCTATTTGAACCGAACCGTAATGCTGCCTTGTACCGAAGAGATGATCAAGCAGAAGTTGAAAGTGATCTGAATGTCGGAGATTTTCTTTCTCTACTCGATGTCAAAACAGGAATGTTTGATGTGGTTCTCTGATCATTGCTTTTATTTTGAAATAAACATTACAAATAGAATATCTTTCTCTCACGAAAATATCTAAATGAGATTGGCAATATCAGCGGGTAATTCCTCGATATGTGTATCATAGTATTTTTCGATACTTCGTAACATTCCCTGATCCTCCTTGGTGATGAGAGTAATCGCCGTCGCTTTTCGACCATATGCGCCGCTATGACCAATTCTTATAGAAAATGCAAAACAATACCTTCTATCGATTCTTTTGAACACAACTTTACCGATGGATGTAATTGTCCATGCTGTTTGGTAAGTCGTAGTTAATGTACAAATTGACCTGATGATTGATAGAACGAGCGAATAAATCGACAGTGATCAATACTTGACTTGATCCCGTTTGAAATTGTTGGACAATAACATCCCGTTCTTGCTGACTTAGATGTTGATGCTATAGAAAAGAAGCGTTTTTTACAATCCTATAGTTATGCCTATTCAATTTACCAGTACGCTGACAGTAAATTATTTTGTACGTAGTTTGTCCGCTACAAAATCAATTGTACGAGAAGTATTGCAGAAGATAATGAGTTGTTGGGTGGATATTATTTCGAGTATATCTACGAGTGTATCTGTTTTCCATTCCTTTTGTTTGGCGAACGAAATATTTTAGTGAATTGAGGATGAAAAGATCGTTCAATTTACCTCTCGCTCGACATTGACATAGAACTGACGAATAGGCTCGAGAGTCAAGTTGTTACTTTTAAGCAGAATTTTCACTGGATCTTTCATGACTTTGGCCGTTATTTTGTCCAGTTCAGCCGGTAAACTAGCCGAGAATACTACTATCTGGGTACTAGACGGTAGTTTATCTACTATGCCACTAATTTGTTCTTCGAAACCATGATCCAATATTTCATCCGCTTCCTCCAAAACGAGCATCTTAACGTGATCAATACCTAGAAATTTGATGAAATCACAGTTTCTGCATCTGCAATACAGATTACATACGAAGTTTTGATCGGTTTATCACGTCAGTAACTCGACCAGGTGTTCCAGTTACAATCTGAACACCTTTTTCAAAACGTTCGATATCGCTATGAATATGCGTACCACCGGTACAAGCATGGCAAGTAATATTCATGTATTGGCCAACACTGGAGATCACATAATTGATCTAAATTACAAAGCAAGTAGATGATCATTTATTATCAAGTCCAGAAGATTAGTCGATTACGAACACTTTGAGCTAGTTCTCTCGTAGGCGCCAAGATCAACGCTTGACAGTCTTTGATCTCCGGATCGATTCGTTGTAACACAGAAATAACGTATGAACTAGTTTTCCCTGAACCTGAATATGCTTGAGCAAACATATCACGTCCTATGAAAGTAAAGTGTAACACAATTTCTCGTAGAAATACACCAAGCATATACGAACCTGCAATACATGGTTTGATAGCAAGTTTTTCAAGCATGGATGGCTTTTCAAAGCCATATCCATAGATGCCTCGTAGAAGATTTTCATGTAAATTCATGTCATCGAAAGTGTTAACTGTTTCATTCCAGTTGTTCTCAAATATGTCTTGGAAAATATACGAACTTGATTCGATATTGTTGGCCGTCATCTTGAAATTATGAAATGCAATCAGAAGAAGACGACTGTTTCTTTTTTATGTATTGCAAGTGATTGCGAAATTACTTGAGAACGAACGATTAATAAACATCATACGTCAGAGAAGAGAAACGTTTCTAGTTGAATCCTCCCACCCTTTGTAAATTCAAGTGGCGAATTAGATTGTATGATTATTTACGTCATGGTCGAATTATTTGTGACATATAAACGTGAAACAAAAACATATTTTTCGATTACTTTCTATTTATCTGGAACGGGAACGTTTATTGTATATATAAAACGAAAAAGCATACGAAGGAAATAGTTAAGTCACCACGGGGAACGAAATGCATGCAAGCTCGCAGAATCGTAAGTTTATCTATTCGATTATGGCAAACAATAAGTTTTGTACTTCTATTCTACAGACAATTATCATCAAATCGATGAATACATCCGATCAGAGATGAAAAAACAAAAGATTCCGGGTCTTTCTATGGCTATCATAAAGAATAATCAGATGGTCTATGGACAAGGTTATGGTTATTCCAATCTTGAACATCAAATACCTGCGAAACTCGAAACCGTCTATCAATCAGGTTCTATGGGAAAGCAGTTCACTGCACTGGCTGTTATGATCCTCGTTGAGAGAGGACTAATTAACTTAGATACAAGGGTTAAAGAATATCTTCATGATGCACCGAAAGCATGGAAAAATATCACTGTTCGACATTTGTTAACACATACTGCTGGTACAACAGATTATCCTTCGGATTTCGATTATCAGCAAGACAATGACGAAGATACGATGTGGAAGATGATCAAAAAGATACCTCTTGATTTCCAACCTGGTGAACAATACTCGTACAGTAATCTTGGATATGTTACGTTAGGAATACTGATTGGTCGTGTCACTGGTGAATTCTATGGTGATTTTCTTCAGAAGAATATTTTCCAACCACTCGGTATGAAAACAGCACGGATCATTAGTGAAAGCGATATCGTTGCCAATCGTGCATCAGGTTATGAGCTTGTCAACGGCAAAGTGAAGAACCAAGAATGGGTAGCGCCAAGTCTGAATAGCTTCGCTGATGGTGCACTTTATCTGAGTATTTACGACATGGTGAGGTATGAAGTCGGATTGAATAGTAATGCAATATTGAAGAAACAAACGAGTTTCGATCAGATGTGGACTGCTGTGAAGTTAAACGATGGGACAACGTATCCATACGGTTTCGGATGGAGTACAGATGAAACCATCAATGGCTTGCGAGTTGTCAAACATGGTGGAACATGGCAAGGCTTTGAAACATTTATTGTTCGGGTATTAAATGCTAATGTCACAGTCGTTGTTTTTGCCAATCTTGACGAAGCAGATCCGGAAACAATGGCCACACACATCCTGGAAATGTACGATCCACAATTTGCCCTTAAGCCAAGTGTAGATGGCGAAGAGGAGGGGGAAGATGATGACGAGGAAGATGACGACGAGGAAGACGAATAATCTCGTCAGTCGCATGCTTTTCTCATTTATTGAAGAAAAAAAATCAATTGAATACTACAATAAACAAGTATACTTAAAAATGAGTATTCAAGATGTGCGTGTTCGTTTCTTGTCGTAGTAGAAATAGTTGATGTCACATGATCCTTTTGAAATCGTTCTCGAAATATTTCCTGTATGCTACGGATTTCATAAAGTTTGCCAACTACGGATTTTACTTGTTCTTCGATGACTCGGTTGTTACAGTTGTCATATCGACACCAATACTGAATTCTTCTCAACGTTGACGTCATATCTAAGTTCACTACAAACCTGTCTCTATCATCTTTTCTATAGAATAGATCAATGTCAGCTTGGATATCAATTCCTATCCGTACATCGTCATAATCTACACATTTCTGTATCGACTGATTCAATCGATGGATATGAATTGAGGTACAAGTTGGGATTGAACACATCGTCGCATTATCAGTATTATTCAGCGCGCAATAGTCTAAATAATCCGAATCAAACTAGATCGATATGTAAAAAAATATATCAAGCACATTTATTTACCTGCCCTAGACTTCTGAATCTCCAATACAATTTTTAGAGCGCTAGCTAATGGACTGTAATCGATAGAAGTTATCAAGTCAAAATGATCGAGTAGATACTGTTGATTACAAGTATCTTTATTCTGACACGTGAATTCGATTGTTTTCCATACTAGTGGAGGACTGTCAATACCAGTATTGGTTGATTGCGCTATTCTTGTTTGTATAGTCAGTTGATTGTGTCCATCGAGTTTTGTTTTGTTCTTGTTTCCGTAAAAGTGAATGGTTGAATATTTACCACCTGCCGAAGTGACATAAATATCTATTTGACATTCTTCGTATCCATCTCTACTTGGAATTTGATTTATGTATTCTTTCATCATCTTCAAATCAAAGTCGCCTCGTGCTAATTCTCGTTTACCATTCGTATCCGTACATCGAAGTGTGCTACCGAACATAGTAATACAACTATAAAACGAGAACACGAGAAGAAATTTCATTGCAATGAAGTTAAAACAAGAAAATGTAAGTTTTATAAATGTCTGATGACTGAACTTCAAGACGTCACGAGGATATTTATTTGGAGAATAAAAGTCAAGAATTGTCACGAACTCGGTAAAACGCTGCATATGCAAATATATTTGATAAATCACATGATGATTTCTTGGAATCACAAGAAATGCAGATACTTTCTAAGTTTATTTCGTAAGAAAAATAAAACGAAGCGTCTATTGTTTTGCTTTTCCTTGATTCATGACTTTTTCAATCGCCTTTTTGACAACATCATCCGGTGCAACATAATAATGCCGAATCGGATTCATATTTTCATCCAATTCATAAATCAATGGAATACCTTAACAAAGGAAAACTTGACTAACATAACATAAAACATGAATTCTTTTCGGAGAAACCTGTCGGCACGTCAATTTTTGAAATATCACCATCGGATACTTGATCAAGATATTTAATCAATGCTCGAACAGCAGTACCGTGAACACATATGAGCACATTTTGTCCGGAACGGATGGATGGCGCAATGTGATCGTGCCAGTAAGGTAATATGCGCACGAAGGTATCTTTTAAGCATTCAGTCAATGGCAATAGACGTTTGTCAACGTTCTAAAAGTTGAATGGAAATACGATAGAGAAAATGAAGATTTTGTATACTTGATATTTTGGATCATTTTTGGGATTGTATTCACTGGATTCATCCAATGGTGGAGGTGGAATATCATAAGCACGACGCCAAATCTATTCGAAATATCTTTTCATATTCAACGAAATAGCATAAATGGCAACGAATCTAACTTTAACTTGATCTTCACCGTATTTCGCCACTGTTTGAGCTTTATTTTTACCTTGTAAATCACCGTAGACGCGTTCATTCAGACGCCAATGACGATAAACCGGAGTCCAATGAAGATCTAATTCTTCTTGAATAAGATACAATGTTTTGATCGCTCGTTTTAAAACCGAGGTGTAAGCGACGTCAAAAGTACAACCTTGTTCTTTGAGCCACTAGATTAACACTCTTCTTGCTATAGTCTGCTGGAAATAAGAGGAAAACACGTACTTTGCCTGCTTGTTTGCCTTCTTCAATACCCTTCTGTGAGAGATCAACATCGTTCCATCCACAAAACAGGTTCTTTTCATTCCACTCACTAAATTAATTTAACAATTGTTCTCAAAGGCGATCTTTGCACTCATTTACCTTTCACCATGACGAAGTAAAATTAACTTGTACACAACCATGACTAAATCAAATGAGTCGAATCCATTCGTTTATAATATTATCCATCTTGTATATAGGAAGCAACCTATAGTTGTCGTTAGTTGACACAGTCAGTACGTAATACCTCGAAAATTCTCCTTCTCCACTGCGTAAATGATTCAGGTATTCGATAACAAATCTGTTTTATGTTGTTTTTATAAAAAACAGTTACGAAAAAATATGGCGGATCATCTCGGTCGTACAGAAGCATATGATGAAATATTACCGTTTAATATTCAGTCCACGCCTTCGAATTCGGATGATTGTATCGCTGTTTGGTTAAATTCAGAAGACAAACTGAGTCCTGAAGTTCAGTCAGAGATAAACAGCGCAATACGATCGATTGCAGCCTATTTGCAAATGTTCACAAATGTCGATGAATGTATAGATTTTATCTCTTCTATCGTCTATGAAAAAGTATTCCTCTTCGTATCGATATCCGTTGCTCGACAACTTGTACCACTAATCCATGACCTTCTCCAGTTGGTATATATTTATGTCTACACCACAAGCGATGTTCATATTCATCAATCGAGCTGGATGAAAGACTTTCCTATTGTTCGAGTTGGAAATCAGCATGAATTGCTAGAACAATTACAACGCGACATAAAATATTTGCAAACTGATGCGTCGCCATTTTCACTATGTTGGACAGAGACAGCAACTAATCATTCGACTCAAGATTTTAACATTCAACACGCGAATTTCCAATGGAATCAACTACTACTTGCTGCACTAAGACGACTACCTCAGAATGATCGATCGAAACAAGATATCATTGATGAATGTAAGGCGCAGTACCAAAATAATACTTCGGTGCTGAAACAGATCGAAGAATTTGAGAAATCTTATCGGTCTGAATTAGCTATTTGGTGGTACACCCGAGATTGTTTCTTATACAAGATGATCCATCGTGCACTTCGTACGGAAGATATAGATATCATTTTTAAATTTCGATTTTTCATAACCGATCTTTACAACCAACTGAGCGACTTACATAGACGATCCAATTCGGAGCGATCAAATCTGTTGGTTCTTTATCGTGGCCAACGATTAATGTCAAATGAATTGGAAGTTTTGAAATCGAATATAAATTGCATTATTTCAATGAACACATTTTTATCGGCAACAACAAATCTGGATGTGGCGTTGATGTTCGCTGGAAATGGATCCGAACGACCTCTGATTGAATCCGTACTGTTCCAAATAACGATTGATGTCAATCAATCAGACCAACCTGTCGCCGATATTTCACAGCTCGGTTACATGAAAGATGAAGATGAAGTTCTTCTTTCAATGAGTATGTTATTTCGAGTAAATGTCATTTACGAGGTAGATAACAGCGTATGGAAAGTGGAGTTATTGTGTATCAATGAAACTGATATTGAACTGAATGGTTATTATAAATATCTGAAAAAGAACATTAAGAAAGGCAGCGATCCGCTTCTAAACTTTGGATCGCTTCTTTTCGAAATGGGTCTATACGACAAAGAAGAGAAATATTATTTAATGGTACTCGCTGAAGGTACGAACAAGTATGGTGTGGTCTACAATAATCTTGGTTTTTGCTATTATCATAAACGTAATTATAGACGAGCTTTAGATTATTACAATAAAGCATTGACTCATTATGCCATGGAAAATCTTGATGAAGATCCATGTTGTACGCAAACGTACAATAATATTGGACTTATTTATCAAGCTGAAGGTAAGTATAAGGAAGCACAAAGATTCTATCAGAAAGCACTGAAAATACATGAGAAAAATCCAACAAAAAATGTCATTGGATATGTTCAAACTCTTACCGGTCTTGGAAGTATTTACAAAGCACAAAATGCTTACAATCAGGCGTTGACACTGTATTTACAAGCGTTAGATATAGTGCATACTCAACGACCTGGAAATTATTTTGGAGAAGGAGGCATTCATCATCACATAGGGTCCATTTACTTCGCATTGGGGCGGTACGATGAGTCAATAAGCACTTTAACAAAAGCTTTACGAATATCTCAAACATTATTGCCAAACAATCATCCTGTTAATATTGACATATTAATAGACATAGGACTTGTATATGATCAGAAAGCAGAATATGATCAAGCACTCAACTATTATAGACAAGCACATAATGTCTTTATAAAACAAAAGATCGTTGATCAGATTGAACTTGCTACGCTTTATAATAATATTGGGATCATTTATAGTAAAAAAGGTGAGTATTCTTTAGCATTAGAGTACCATTATAAATCTTTAGAAATCAGAGAACAATTTGCTTCACAATGTGCGAATACCATTGCTAATTCATGTCTTAATATTAGTATTGTTTATATCAAGATGAAAAATTATCATGAAGGTATTAAGTTAGCAGAAAAAGGTATTGCTACTATACGTCAGTCTCAATGTCCAGATCACGTCGATCTCGGAATATTGTATAATAATTTGGGAACAGCCTATCAGGATATGAGAGATTTCAAGCAAGCTCTACACTACTTTCAGCTGTCTCTTGATATTAAATATCGATATTATCCATCAAATCATTCGTCGATTGGAACAACGTTAGATAATATTTCTTATCAGTACTTATTAACAGGAGATATTTCAACAAGTCTATATTACCAACAACAGTCTTTAAAAATATTCGAGCAATCGCTTGGCATTAATCATCCAACTACAATTAACTGTAGAACATATCTCGAATTGCTTCAGTGATTTAACTAACCAAAAAACGTTGAATCTATCCCTTTATTTGTTTTTATTTATTTTTCATATATTAAAATAAAACCTTACGGCTAGCAAATTCTCAAGAGTGAATTCCATTACCACCAAGAAAATGTCATTCCGCCGTTGTTTCTTGAATTCCAAGCATAATCTCGTTGATTCAGCAGAAACAATTCTTGTGCTCTAGCCTCGAATGCACTGTCAGCGGGAGCAAAACGTGCACGTAGATCCATTCCTCGATTGGCGGCTTGTTGCATTTGCACCGCAATATTATCCATTCCACCACGACCATGTTCATTCAGNCTAAATTAATTTAACAATTGTTCTCAAAGGCGATCTTTGCACTCATTTACCTTTCACCATGACGAAGTAGAATTAACTTGTACACAACCATGACTAAATCAAATGAGTCGAATCCATTCGTTTATAATATTATCCATCTTGTATATAGGAAGCAATCTATAGTTGTCGTTAGTTGACACAGTCAGTACGTAATACCTAAAAAATTCTCCTCCGCTGCGTAAATGATTCAGGTATTCGATAACAGATAACAAGTCCGTTTTATGTTGTTTTTATAAAAAAAACAGCTACGAAAAAAATATGGCAGATCATCTCGGTCGTGCAGAAGCATACGATGAAATATTACCGTTTAATATTTAGTCCACGCCTTCGAATTCGGATGATTGTATCGCTGTTTGGTTAAATTCAGAAGACAAACTGAGTCCTGAAGTTCAGTCAGAGATAAACAGCGCAATACGATCGATTGCAGACTATTTGCAAATGTTCACAAATGTCGATGAATGTATAGATTTTATCTCTTCTATCGTCTATGAAAAAGTATTTCTCTTCGTATCGATATCCGTTGCTCGACAACTTGTACCACTAATCCATGACCTTCTCCAGTTGGTATATATTTATGTCTACACTACAAGCGATGTTCATATTCATCAAACGACCTGGATGAAAGACTTTCCTATTGTTCGAGTTGGAAATCAGCATGAATTGCTAGAACAATTACAACGCGACATAAAATCTTTGCAAACTAATGCGTCGCCATTTTCACTGTGTTGGACAGAGGCAGCAACTAATCATTCGATTCAAAATCTTAACATTCAGCACGCGAGTTTCCAATGGAATCAACTACTACTTGCTGCTCTAAGACAATTACCTCAAAATGATCGATCGAAACAAGATATCATTGATGAATGTAAGGCGCAATATCAAAATAATACATCGGTGCTGAAACAGATCGAAGAATTTGAGAAATCTTATCGGTCTGAATTAGCTATTTGGTGGTACACCCGAGATTGTTTCCTATACAAGATGATCAATCGCGCACTTCGTACGGAAGATATAGATATCATTTTTAAATTTCGATTTTT
Organism: Adineta ricciae; assembly: GCA_905250025.1. Lineage (NCBI taxonomy): Eukaryota > Metazoa > Rotifera > Eurotatoria > Adinetida > Adinetidae > Adineta > Adineta ricciae. The sequence goes on from CAJNOJ010000188.1 coordinate 84,888, forward strand.
CATAACCGATCTTTACAACCAACTGAGCGACTTACATAAACAATCCAAATCGGAGCGATCAAATCTGTTGATTCTTTATCGTGGCCAGCGATTAACGTCAAATGAATTGAAAGTTTTGAAATCGAATATAAATTGCATTATTTCAATGAACACATTTTTATCGGCAACAACAAATCTGGATGTGGCGTTGATGTTCGCTGGAAATGGATCCGAACGACCTCTAATTGAATCCGTACTGTTCCAAATAACGATTGATGTCAATCAATCAGACCAACCTGTCGCCGATATTTCACAGCTCGGTTACATGAAAGATGAAGATGAAGTTCTTCTTTCAATGAGTATGTTATTCCGAGTAAATGTCATTTGCGAGGTAGATAACAGCGTATGGAAAGTGGAGTTATTGTCTATCAATGAAACTGATATTGAACTGAATGGTTATCATAAATATATGAAAAAGAACATTGAGAAAGACAGCGATCCGCTTCTAAACTTTGGATCGCTTCTTTTCCAAATGGGTCTATACGACAAAGAAGAGAAATATTATTTAATGGTACTCGCTGAAGGTACGAACGAGTGTGGTGCGGTCTACAATAATCTTGGTGTATGCTATTATCATAAACGTAATTATAGACGAGCTTTAGATTATTACAATAAAGCATTGAATCATTATGCCATGGAAAACCTTGATGAAGATCCATGTTGTACGCAAACGTACAATAATATTGGACTTATTTATAAAGTTGAAGGCAATTATAAGGAAGCACAAAGCTTCTATCAGAAAGCACTGAAAATACATGAGAAAAATCCAACAAAAAATGTCATTGGATATGTTCAAACTCTTACCGGTCTTGGACATATTTATGAAGCACAAAATGCTTACAATCAAGCGTTGACACTGTATTTACAAGCGTTAGATATAGTACATACTCAACGACCTGAAAATTATTTTGGAGAAGGAGACATTCATCATCACATAGGGACCATTTACTTCGTATTGGGGCGGTATGATGAGTCAATAAGCACTTTAATAAAAGCTTTACGAATATCTCAAACACTATTGCCAAACAATCATCCTGTTAAGATTGGCATATTAATAGACATAGGACTAGTATATGGTCAGAAAGCAGAATATGATCAAGCACTCAATTATTATAGACAAGCACATAATGTCTTGATAAAACAAAAGATCGTTAATCACATTCAACTTGCTACGCTTTATAATAATATTGGGATCATTTATAGTAAAAAAGATGAGTATTCTTTAGCATTAGAATACCATTATAAATCTTTAGAAATCAGAGAACAATTTGCTTCACAATGTGCGAATACCATTGCTAATTCATGTCTTAATATCAGTATTGTTTATATCAAGATGAAAAATTATCATGAAGGTATTAAGTTAGCAGAAAAAGGTATTGCTACTATACGTCAGTCTCAATGTCCAGATCACATCGATCTCGGAATATTTTATAATAATTTGGGAACAGCCTATCAAGATATGAGAGATTTCAAGCAAGCTCTACACTACTTTCAGCTGTCTCTTGATATTAAATATCGATATTATCCATCAAATCATTCGTCGATTGGAACAACGTTAGATAATATTTCTTATCTGTACTTATTAACAGGAGATATTTCAACAAGTCTATATTACCAACAACAGGCTTTAAAAATATTCGAGCAATCGCTTGGCATTAATCATCCAACTACAATTAACTGTAGAACATATCTCGAATTGCTTCAGTCATTTGACTAACCCAAAAACGTTGAATCTATCCCTTTATTTGTTTTTATTTATTTTTCATATATTAAAATAAAACCTTACGACTAGCAAATACTCAAGAGTGAATTCCATTACCACCAAGAAAATGTCATTCCGCCGTTGTTTCTTGAATTCCAAGCATAATCTCGTTGATTCAGCAGAAACAATTCTTGTGCTCTAGCCTCGAATGCACTGTCAGCGGGAGCAAAACGTGCACGTACATCCATTCCTCGATTGGCGGCTTGTTGCATTTGCACCGCAATATTATCCATTCCACCACGACCATGTTCGTCCAGNCTCAAGAGTGAATTCCATTACCACCAAGAAAATGTCATTCCGCCGTTGTTTCTTGAATTCCAAGCATAATCTCGTTGATTCAGCAGAAACAATTCTTGTGCTCTAGCCTCGAATGCACTGTCAGCGGGAGCAAAACGTGCACGTAGATCCATTCCTCGATTGGCGGCTTGTTGCATTTGCACCGCAATATTATCCATTCCACCACGACCATGTTCATTCAGTCGTCGATGAACATCCATCGACATACCGGCATACTGTATTGTGGGTCTTCCTACTCCTGACGTTGTCATCATCTGATAAACACCTGAAAGTAACATAGAATTGTGCAAAAAAGTGATTATATAATGGACGGGATGGTTTACCTGGACCGTTATGTGCACCTATATCATTGTAATACTGTGAACGACCCTGTGTTAGAAGATCCGAGGAGCCAAATACAGGTTGTTGAAACGAACCAAATCGTCTATCTCTCGAACCATCAATATTAACAACTTGTGGCATTTTTCACCGTCTATACGTATACCGATGTAGTGAGTTTTTTCCCAGTGAGTCACGATATAAAGAAAACTCATTTCATTCTTTTATCAATTCTTTCGCGAGTTTCTCGCCGAGACACGATACTATTCTGCTTCCACCATTTTATTCATACTAAAGCAACAAAAAAAGTAACAGCTGCTGCGAAAGATGCGTCTCATATGAAATGTGCCTTTAATTAAATTGATCGCCCATTTTGGCTGCCATTGTCACAAGTAGAACGAGGAAATAGATTGAGATGATGTCACCTGGTCTATTAGCGCCACTCGTTTGTTTACTATCTAATTGTATAACATGACTAGCGATACCACACATATTTTTCCCACGTACAATACGAATATATCCTTTCTCACCCCAAGTTTCCCCTTCAATCACGAAAAATTATAGCCAGACATTCATTTTCATAATACGCAACCTACCCCAACTATTTTTGCATATCCAAAATGGTCTTCCTTTTTCAACACCATAACCAACAATTTGTATCTAAGAAACCATTCAAAATAGTCCGTAATAATCAGACATATTTCTTACCACATGATCCCAAATCGTCTGTTCACAATTCGGCACATCATAAACACCTTTATCATATAACATAAAACTTTCCGCGCTAGCATCTATACCGGCCCATAGAGTAGAATCTTGAATCCAACTCAACATGGTAGTTTCACTTTTGCTTGTAAGACGATTGATTGTATCGAACTAGAGCACATCAGAAATTGCGAGAGCAATGGGCAATCGAATTGAGACATACTTTAGCGTATATTGGACATTGGTTCGGATTGCATTGACGGAGAATGTCCGGATAGTCACTTTGTCGACAAATACCCGTGAGATTTTTCAGGCAATCAAATGGATCGTCGATCGTTTGACAGCAATCAAACACTTGAGCACTACTGCCCTGTACAAGCTTTTTGGTTTTGATGGCATGGAGACTTTCGATGATTTCTACAGAATGATAATGAAAGGATGAATACGATTTGTTTCTTGTTCTTCCTAGTTACCAGTACTAACAACAGAAAGAACCATCTCTTGTATTCGACCTTGGTTTTGAACGGGCGAGATGACACCTTTCACTCGCCAATCGAGCGATGCAGGAAGATCTTTTACTTCGGCGGATTCTTTGAACGATGTTGAATGAACAGTGTTCACTACACTGCGTTTTTTGGAGACAAGATCCTATGAGATACATTCGACTAATAGCTTCGTTCGTTAAAATTCTATACTTCAATTCGTTGATCAGCAAGATGGTTGATTTTCATTGTAAATGTTGCATCTGGATGAGTTTGTTGAAAACGATGCATTCGCTGAATATTTTCAATAAAAAGTTGTTTATGCTTTACTTCCTCCGCATCCGTTGCATATTGTTTTCCATAATCACGTTTAAATCTCTCCCATTCTGAGGACAAACTACACATAACAGTACCAAATACAATGCACGATAGAATAAACTTAAACATCTCGCTCGAATAACAAAATGTCGAAAGAGAAGACTATACCGTTGAAAGATAGTATTATTTGCATAATTACTCTCGTAACTTATCTGAAAACTGCAACTTGCTGTGACATCTGCCTGTCCTTTTTCTTTGTTGGTCTACCTGATAGAGGTAAAGCATATCAAGAAATGCAAGCGAAATTACATCAGATACTGAAATTCTTTCATGTAAAGTAAAAAAATCAAATGGCAGTCCACACACATCACATTACAAATGAACAAATCAAAAACATTTTACAAGATAGTAAAGTTCTCGATGGTAATGATGAATTCACCTCATCGCGTATTACCAATGGATTTTGTAATCCAATCTATCACATAAAGATGTCCAGCGGTAATCAGTATATTCTGAAGGTGACAAATCCGATTTGGAAGAAACTCAAGACAAGAAATGAAGCGATCGTGCTGAATTTCTTGCATAAGTACACATCGATCCCAGTACCGAAAGTCATCTCGTATTCGAACACAAATGAACTTATCGGTTACGAATACATTCTTATGACGTACGTACCAGGAATTCCATTGTCTGATGTTTATGATTCGTTAAGTTTCGAAGAACGAAAGCCTTATTTATTTCAACTTGTGAAAATTTATGTTGAAATGGTGAATATCGATATACGTTCAACCGATATGAATAAATTAGGTTGCTTTGAAAAGATCAACGAAAAGGATGGAGCGTTCGAAGCGGTTTTATGTCCCAATGTCGATTCCCTACAAGGTCCACACAACAATATCTACGATTATTCATGCGATTACATCAAGTTTCGATTTCCAGAAATGTTACAGTCGAAATATTCTCACTATGTACCGAAATTCGAAGCAATTATCAAATCATTGCGCGAAGAGCAACAGAAAACGGTATTCGACGAACGAGTAGTCCTAACGCATACGGATATAGCGCCAAAAAATGTCATAGTCGATCCTGCAACAAAAACCGTTCAAGCCTTGATCGACTGGGAATGGAGTTCGTTGATGGTTGTCGATCAAGATTTTGAAACCATGACGCTTGGAGGAGTATGGAAAGGCGAGCAAGAATTAGTGTTCCTTCGTGAAACTCTATCTACTCTCTTGGGTGAACAACGAATGAAAACATATCAGGAGCAATTCGAAAAACGAAAGAATATGAATGATGCTGTATCTGAAGCTATGGTTATTGTTGCTTATCAGGATTGGTATCACGGTAGAGAACATCTACTGGAACAAGCAGAGAAAGATTTGGAACGTGATGTACAAGATTTGTTTTCACGATTTGATGTGTAAAGTAAACGATCAGTTGATAGGAGTAAATCTTATTTGCTCGCAAAGTTACAATTTTTTTTTAAATACCCATGTACTGTATGTCTTCGAGAGAATTGTAATCAATAGAAAACAGTGGAAANTTCCTACTCCTGACGTTGTCATCATTTGATAAACACCTGAAAGTAACATAGAATTATGCAAAACAGTGATTATAATGGAAGGGATGGTTTACCTGGACCGTTATGTGCACCTATATCATTGTAATACTGTGAACGACCCTGTGTTAGAAGATCCGAGGAGCCAAATACAGGTTGTTGAAATGAACCAAATCGTCTATCTCTCGAACCATCAATATTAAGAACTTGTGGCATTGTATAACGTTGATCATGTTCACCATCACCTCTAAGTACCCAACCAATATCTCTAATTGAGCGTGCCATTACTAGTAAAATCTTTTTTTTGTTATGAAAAATACCATGAAAATTACACCGTCTAATATGTATTCCGATGTAGTGAGTTTTCCCCAGTGAGTCACGGTATGAAAAAAAACTCATTTTATTCTTTTACTAGTTCTTCCGCGCGTTTCTCGCCGAGACACGATACTATTCTGCTTCCACCATTTTATTCTTGCTAAAGCAACAAAAAAGTAACAGCTGCTGCGAAAGATGCGTCTCATATGAAATGTGTCTTTAATTAAATTGATCGCCCATTTTGGCTGCCATTGTCACAAGTAGAACGAGGAAATAGATTGAGATGATGTTATGCGATCTAATAGCGCCACTCGTTTGTTTACTATCTAATTGTATAACATGAGTAGCGATACCACACATATTTTTCCCACGTACAATACGAATATATCCTTGCTCACCCCAAGTTTCCCCTTAAATCACGAAAAATTATAACCAGACATTCATTTTCATAATACGCAGCCTACCCCAACTATTTTTGCATATCCAAAATGGTCTTCCTTCTTCAACACCATAACCAACAATTTGTATCTAAGAAACTATTCAAAATACTCCGTAATAATCAGACATATTTCTTACCACATGATCCCAAATCGTCTGTTCACAATTCGACACATCATAAACACCTTTATCATATAACATAAAACTTTCCGCGCTAGCATCTATACCGGCCCAGAGAGTAGAATCTTGAATCCAACTCAACATGGTCATTTCACTTTTGCTTGTAAGACGATTGATTGTATCGAACTAGGGCACATCAGCAATTGCGAGAGCAATGGGTAATCGAAATGAGACATACTTTAGCGTATATTGTACATTGGTTCGGATTGCATTGACGGAGAATGTCCGGATAGTCACTTTGTCGACAAATACCCGTGAGATTTTTCAGGCAATCAAATGGATCGTCAATCGTTTGACAGCAATCATACACTCGAGCACTACTGCCCTGTACAAGCTTTTTGGTTTTGATGGCATGGAGACTTTCGATGACTTCTACGGAATGATAATGAAAGGATGAATACGATTTGTTTCTTGTTCTTCCTAGTTACCAGTACTAACAACAGAAAGAACCATCTCTTGTATTCGACCTTGGTTTTGAACGGGCGAGATGACACCTTTCACTCGCCAATCGAGCGATGNCGAATGAAAACATATCAGGAGCAATTCGAAAAACGAAAGAATATGAATGATGCTGTATCTGAAGCTATGGTTATTGTTGCTTATCAGGATTGGTATCACGGTAGAGAACATCTACTGGAACAAGCAGAGAAAGATTTGGAACGTGATGTACAAGATTTGTTTTCACGATTTGATGTGTAAAGTAAACGATCAGTTGATAGGAGTAAATCTTATTTGCTCGCAAAGTTACAATTTTTTTTTAAATACCCATGTACTGTATGTCTTCGAGAGAATTGTAATCAATAGAAAACAGTGGAAAAAGTCGTTAAGATAGTTCAGAATTCAGTCGGACATTTTTTCATGCTTCATATGACTTTTATTATTCTACTTTTTGCTTGACCGTACAGATGATGGAAAAATTTTGTATTTGACAGACAAACTACCGTACACCATGTCGGTAATAATAGATATATCACACGTAAAGTCATGGAACATTAGAACAATTTGACTTCAGAATATTGAACACGGTTTGAGTTTGAACGTTTGCTTGTAACGAGAAAGCGGTAGCTTTGATATGAAATCGAATTATTAATTGATTGTGTCATGCCACACGTATTTCGGCCGGGATCGGTCTGAAGACCGCTACCATCCTCGTAGATGATGTTCCAGCTGAAACCATACATAAGGACCGCTCTGGTCATGCTGCTTCCCTCCAATGTCACACCAATCAGATCGCGTTCTGGAGTGTCATTAGCTGTGCAAACTTGCAATCTATAGTGATCAAGAGTGGTCCGCCTTGTAACACTAAATAAAAACCCGTGTTAATAGCGCAGAGATTACTTGGACCGTATGTTTTATTACATTGTCCAAAATTCAAATATTTTGTTTGGACATCAGCATCGTAGACATTCGAAGGTCGCTCAGTCCCTGGATATTGACCAATGCCTCTGCCGAGTGTTGATTCCAGACTGTCGCTACCCGCAGTTGTGTTGTATAAGGCAGTAAACTCATTGACTTTAGCAGATGATGTACTCATTTCTGTCGATGGTAATAATATTTCGGTGGTGGAAAATTGTTGTTCGAAAGTATAAAATAATGCATAATTATAAAATAATAAATATGTGTTATTTCGTAAACAACTGAGAGTCTTGACTTGATTTGTCCTGATTAGATTGCAAACACATTCATCACATGAAGTATTTATTGTCTCTATAAATTCATTTGTTGATAATAAGATTGTATCTGCAATGAAACAAGTTTGTACATGTGTAGTCTGCTGTGATAAAATAAAAAATAGAGTACTATAGAAAGAAAAAGTCGAGCAAACATCGTTAAATTGCCCCCGAAGTTTTTGTTCATCGAATGATCTTTCCGTGATTATTCTGAATTACTATATTTTCTTTTGAATGAGAAATATATTGTTGATTTTAACAACGATTTTGTGTAAGAAAACTGATCAGAACTCACATTTATTTTCTTATACAAAAAAAAAGAGACGCGACTACAAACAGTAAAAGATAGAATCTTTGTTTAAATTTCGTCTTTCAGATGTAGAACAAATTTGTTTAACCATTTTAGTTCGTCTCGAATTTGTTTTTTGATATTTTCAACACTGTAGTACGAATGACCTTCATTTGGAAAAGTTAATAATTGAACAGGTACTCCAAGAGTACGAAGACCACGNCTTGGGTGAACAACGAATGAAAACATATCAGGAGCAATTCGAAAAACGAAAGAATATGAATGATGCTGTATCTGAAGCTATGGTTATTGTTGCTTATCAGGATTGGTATCACGGTAGAGAACATCTACTGGAACAAGCAGAGAAAGATTTGGAACGTGATGTACAAGATTTGTTTTCACGATTTGATGTGTAAAGTAAACGATCAGTTGATGGGAGTATAAATCTTATTCGCTCGCAAAGTTACAGTTTATTAAAAATACCCACGTACTGTTTGTCTTCGAGCGAATTGTAATCAATGGAAAGGCAGTTAAGATAGTTAAGAATTCAGTCAGACATTGTTTCATAATTCACACGACTTTTATTGTTCTACTTTTTACTTGACCGTACAGACGATGGAAAAGTTTTGTATTTGACAGGCAAACTACCGTACACCATGTCGGTAATAATAGATAAATCACACGTAAGTCATGGAACATTAGAACAATTTGACTTCAGAATATTGAACACTGTTTGAGTTTGAACGTTTGCTTGTAATGAGAAAGAGGTAGCTTTGATATGAAATGGAATTATTAATTGATTGTGTCATGCTACACGTATTCCGACCGGGATGGGTTTGAAGACCACTACCACCGTCGTAGATGATGCTTTAGCTGAAACCATACATAAGGACCACTCTGGTCATGTTACTTCCCTCCAACGTCACACTAATCGGATCGCGTTCTGGAAAACCCGTGCTCATACCGTAGAGATTACTTGGACCGTATGTTTCATTACATTGTCTAAAATTGAGATATTTTGTTTGAACATCAGCATCATAGACATTCGAAGGTCGCTCAGTTCCTGGATATTGACCAATGCCTCTGCCGAGTGTTGTATTGTCTCTATGAATTCATTTGTTGATAATAAGATTGTATCTGCAATGAAACCAGTTTGTACGTGTGCAGTCTGCTGTGATAAAATCAGAAATAGAGTACTAGGAAGAAAAAGTCGAGCAAACATCATTAAATTGCCCCCGAAGGTTTTGTTCATCGAATGATCTTTCCATGATTATTCTGAATTACTATATTTTCTTTTGAATGAGAAATATATTGTTGATTTTAACAACGATTTTGTGTAAGAAAACTGATCAGAACTCACATTTATTTTCTTATGCAAAAAAAAAGAGACGCGACTACAAATAGTAAAAGATAGAATCTTTGTTTAAATTTCGTCTTCCAGTTGTAGAACAAATTTGTTTAACCATTTTAGTTCGTCTCGAATTTGTTTTTTGATATTTTCAACACTGTAGTACGAATGTCCTTCATTTGGAAAAGTTAATAATTGAACAGGTACTCCAAGAGTACGAAGACCACGCTCCAGAATATAACTTTGAAAAGCAGGAACACGTTTGTCAAGCGCGCCAGTGCTGATGTGTGTTGGTGTACGAATTTTGTTTAATTGATAAAGCGGTGATTCATTCTGATATGTACTAGCCAATTCCCACGGTGTTCCATTGAAATAAGTCGAGTAGAATGTAGGACCATCCGTATAACCCCAATCTGTAGCTTGATCAACTATGCCAGAACAGGAGAGAGCAGCTTTGAAATCATTTCTTTGTGTAATCAACCAGTTTGTCAACGAACCACCAAAACTGCAACCACCAACAGCAAGTCGAGATGGATCAACAATGCCATCGGCAATTAATTGATCCATTCCTGAAAGAATGTCAGTTCCTGCTACATGATGAGGTCTTCCAATCATTCCTCCTGTAAAATCATAGCCGTATCCTGATGATCCACGATAGTTAGGCTCGAAGACTAGCCAACCTTCAGTAGCTGCAAATAATGCCCAATGAGATTGAAATGGTTCGATCTTATCTACGCTTGCATCTAGGGGACCACCGTGAATCAGAATGAGAAGAGGTAAATTTTTCGATTGAAATTGACCAGGTGGATAATGCAATATTCCTTCTATTGTTTTACCATCATTTTTACTAGTCCAATTGTATACGATGGTTTCTGGCAGATGTCTTTCGGTAAATAATTTATTTTCGTTAGTAATCTGTCTTGCCGACACTAGATTTTTAACATCTTGTGCACAGTAGATCTCCATAGGTCGTTGTGATGATGAGTAAACAAAAGCTAAGGCACAGTTTGGATTCGAGGACGAGGCAACCGAAGTGTAACTTCCGGGAATTCCGTCATGACGTACCCATTCTCCATCTATTGATTGTACTGAATAGACTTGTATTTGTGTTCTCCATTGACCAAGGATATACACGCCACCATCTACTTTTGCAGTGTAATCTATGATGTGCAGTTCAGATTTTTTTCCAACACGACGCATAGTTCCATTTTTTACATCTAATGCGTATAGCTCTTGAATAACAACATCATCATCATCGTTCATATCAATATTTATAGTAAAAAAGACAGTTTTACCATCGCTAGACAATTGCAACTTTCGATCATCGTCTTCATCGTGTGTTAATCTGCTAATTATTGGATTATCTTTCAGATCGAGCGAATAGATTTCATTGGTTTCCACGTTTTTATTAGTCAATTCCTTGCTGATGAAAATGAACTTGTTTTCGGACGGTACAAGCAATAACTCGCGAATATGAAGTGGAATTGTTTGAAGAAGATTTGTTGTGTAAGTTATACCACCATTTGTTCCGCTAAGACGTACACTATAAAGCTTTGATTCTTTATCAGATTGTTTCAGTTCTCCTTTCAGCTTAGCTCCATTCAATTCTATATTTTGAAGTACATAAATAGTTGAAGCATTTTGAGACCATGTAACAGAAGTTGGAATTGAATATCCAAGTGGAATGAATATAATAATACGTAATTCAATTGAATAGACAGAAAAGCCGTGTTTGAATTGATCGGATGAGTTTGCTCGACTTCCAAATGCACCAGGCAAGTTATTTGCTGTGTGGGATACGTATTTATCATATGAAACATATGTTATAAAATTACTGCTCGGTGACCATTGCGGATTTACATTTGGTTCGAGATATTTTGTGATATGGGTTGTTTCCATCGTCTGAATGTTGTACAACCATAGGCCATACGCATGATATTCAGTAATAGGCGATGGACGTTGAGTTGTATAAAGTAGATATTGACCATTGGGTGAAAATGACATGTGCAGGAAAGTTGTATAATCGAAAAATTCATCCAATGTCAACTTTTGTTTTGTTTCAGATGCAGATGCAATAGATTCATCGATCGATGGCATTGAGTCTTGCTCGATTGGTATACATAACAGTGCATTAATAATAATTGTAAAATATACAACAATGCTGAACACGAACATCGTTGATTTTGCTTGAATTTAGCTTAAACGATTTGTAAATGATGAGATAAAAATGTCCGACTGGTTTTCTCAGACATCGGGTGGGACACTTTATATATGTTAAGGCTGGGAAGACTGGTCTAAAACGTGCTTGATGAGATACAGATAACAAATTCCATTGTATTGTACTCTGTATTCATTGCTGGAAATATTCTTGGTACACTGTGGGGAAAAGGAAAGAATTTCCTTTCCTTCTCTTCGAAAAAAAATGAAGTTTTTCACGTCGTCAATGAATTTCTTAATGGATGATTTTTTTATTAAAGTAAGATTGGCTGCCGCGTATGTTGTTATTTTTGTATACTCACTGCACTGTTATCAATGCAGGACAGCAAAAAATTTCATACTCATGCTGATACATGATGACAGTATGCGAATAAAGATTTTATTTTGAGTCATACTTTAAAAACTCAGCATCGTTTATTTCAGTTGCGTGTTTTAGTGCAGTCAAAAAGAGACAAGATGATACAGCGTAACATATGTTGTTGTTTCGCACTGCTGGTCCTCAAGTAAACATCAAAATTTGTCTTTACTCTTTGAAACATACTATTTTGACCCTAGTGTATTAGCAGTTATAACTCTGCCACAAACGTGTCATAATTTAGCTCAATACGACAAATGTTCCAGCAATCCTTTATGTGCTTGTCTACATTCTGTTTCTTCAAACGACAGCGGCATTTGTGCCTTCCGATGGACAACCTGTTCTGAACTTGACGCTTGTACAATAAATACTCATCTATGTTTTCAACCTAACCATATTTGCGTTCATCACCCTGATTGTCAGAGCCAACCATTGTGTTATCCATTATCCATGACTACTGTTGATCTATGCCCCTCTATTAGCGAAACAACCACTCCAAGTAAACAAATCGATTTTTTTTTGTAAACAAACTCGATGTGACTTGTAGCTTCAAGCTCTTCAACAGAGACCGATGAGGTCGAAATTTGTTTAACAGCAACATGGTTTACGCAAGGTATAACAGTTGCTGGTGGAAAAGGTTTTGGGGACAAATTAGATCAATTAGCTGACCCCTACGGAATTTTTCTTGATGATAATGATACAATTTACATTGCAGATCGTTCCAATCATCGTATTGTTATGTGGGAACAGAATGCTATCATGGGGCAATGGCTTGCTGGCTATAAAGAAGATAATGCACGTAGTATGCCTTTAAACATGCCTCAAGATCTTGTTGTTGATCAGAACGGGACGATGCATATAAGTGATGGAGGAAATTACCGCGTTGTTCGATGGAATCGAGGCGCACAGGAAGGTGAAGTGATCGTTGATCACATTCAAGCAGTCGGTATTGCGCAAGACAATACCGAATCAATTTATGTGTCGGAATATGCGGACGGTCGAATAACAAAATGGAGCAAAGATAATGATGGCCAGTTGGTTGGACAAGTGATTGCAACAAAACTGCGCCAATCGAACTTTATATTCGTCGACCGGGATCGATCAGTCTATTCAACAGGTTATATGGCACATCGCATAGTTAAAATAATCGAAGGGGTTGAAGAACCTCTCGTTGTTGCTGGTCAATCAGACAAATCCGGACATGATCTGCATCAACTGACATTTCCAACTGGTGTTTTTGTTGACCATCAAGGTACTATTTATGTGGCTGATACTGATAATCATCGGATAGTACGTTGGCCAAAAGGAGCAACGTCGGGTATTCTAATCGTAGGTGAACATGGACGAGGTTCAGCATCAGATCAATTGGCACATCCTTCTGATTTATTTCTTGATCGGCAGGGAAATTTATACGTTACTGACACTTTGAATAATCGTGTACAAAAATTTCTTATTGATAAAAGTTCTTGTGGTTCGAAATTGAAATAAATCCTCCTTGCCATTTTCATTATTAGCTTTGAACTGTATTCATATCAAGTTTTCCATATGATCAGTGTCTATACTTGTGCATAGTCATAGCGGTCTAAAGCAAGGAAGTGCAAGACTCATAAACTTATTTAATGATAAACAATTTTCTCATTTGTCAAACCATTTGTCGAAGCACATGTATGCGTGTGTTTTTTATCGTTAGAATCACTTGCGGAACTGTGATCAAATCGTCTAAATGATCTAAAAAGTATGTCAGTGATCGTCACAAAAATATTTATTCCTCAAAGCATACAGGCATAACGATATTTTCTTCCAATTTTCAAAACATGTTTATATCAATGAAACATCAAGGCTAATATGCGTAATATATGTTAAACAGACACTTTTATTGACTCTAACTATATAACAGACAGTATGTTGGTGTACTTGATGTTATTTCTAGATGCTTTCCCATCAACTGTTCTCTAAAAAGCCAGTACATTCAAATCAAACTCATAGTATTAATGGTGAATTGTATACTTTGCTAAGTCGAATAGGCCACGGATCGTATGGATCTGTATGGAAATCTGTAACACCAAAGGGTATGAGTATTTTCTTGTTTTCATTTATCTGTAAGGTTTGTGTCATATCCATGCGATATGATCAACTTTTTCTGTACAAGAATCTGTTGAGTGCCTTATTTCGAGAAATAAACAAGACAGTCGCCGTTCATCAGATCTAATAGATCGTTTTGCCGTATAATCTATTTTTGCAAATTACAGACGGTAGATAGTTCACCCAAAGTATGCTGAAATATTTCAGCACCGTTGTTTCTACCTATTCTGAAAAACAACGTCAAAGAGCAATTACACGTGCAAAAGAATAGTTCGAAGTTTAACTTTCGTTCGTACATCAGACCTGCTTGACTTGTTTAGGTAAATATTATGCTGTGAAAGTGTTTGAATTCAATCATGCACAAAATCCTCTTGCTTCGGATGATCGACTGAGCTCTTTTAAAACTGAAGTTAAAATGGGTAAAAAACTTCATGATGAAACCGAGCACGTTGTAACAATGTGCGGGTATGAATATAGTCCACGATACGGGGTGGGTTTTATTGCAATGGAATTGGGCAGCGAATCATTAGTTGATCGAGTTAGAAATCTTCATCAAACACATTCAAAATCGCCGATGTTCGATTACTATGATTACATTTCGCTAAGAGATCAACAGAATATATGGTGTCAATTAGTCAATATCATTCTTGCTCTTCACCAGTATGGCGTAGTAAGTTAAAGTTGATGTAGATCATTTGTAGAACAATGTTCGACCTACCAAAAACATTTCATAATAGATCCACCGTGATCTCAAACCAGCGAACCTATTGTTTTTCGGACCTACCTTGAAAGTGATTGATTTTGGTATGGCGCAAGACGAATTTGTAGGGTAAATTTCATTTTCTTTTCTTCATTTGTCACTCACCGTCTTCTTTTATACAGATTTAGTCCACATCAGAGAATAGGCGGTACTCGTCCTTACAGTGCACCCGAATGTTTCACAGGTCAAGCGCTAATCACTCCAAAAGCCGATGTATGGTCCGTGGGTGCCATTTTATATTATCTAACTTATGGCAAAGCACCGGTATTCGAAAGCCCACGGCCACCGTTCGGCGTTTTACCTACTCGCTCTCGCCACATTCAGGAGATTCTTGAACATTGCCTTCGACCAGTTGCGTCTCGACGGCCAGATCATCAATCACTTGCTCAACATCCTTTCACAAGACCTTTTAAGAGATACTTAAAGTGATTGTATATGATATTTTTGATATAGATAAAATTAGAAAATTTATTGGAATTTAAACATAATTTACACATAGCGATTTATAACGTATACACTCGAATGATTTTAGAAGTATAAATCCTTGGCGATATTGACGTAGACCTATGAATAAAACAACACTATGCAATAATAATTTAAAGTGTTGACAACGTTCTTGTCGTTCTCTTAACAAATTTTGAAATTTTATCTTTTAGCAACATACCTTTATCTCGAAGACAAAGCGTATGTTGGAAGATTACGTCAACTGAAATCTGACTTCAACAAGATGTTCTGGTTTTAGATAGAAATTTGTTTTTACTATGGCTGACGCAGAATATCAAGATTTTTCAAACGGCTCACGTCGTAAATTAGCTTTGGTTATCGGAAATAGTAATTATGCTTTAGAAAGATCGTTACCGAATACAATCAATGATGCTAAACAAATGACAATTGTCTTAAGGAGTCTTGGATTTAGTATTCACGATGACGAGCCAAAATTAGACTTGACGTATAGGGAATTTTTTATGACCTTGATGAGTTTTGTTTGTTCAATTAACCAAAACGATTTGGTTTTATTTTATTTTTCCGGTCATGGAACTCAATGGGAGGTAAAGCTGAGGGATGACAATGAATTTATTTCATAATTCTTTTTTATTAGAATGAAAACTATTTAATTCCAGTGGATAATTTCAAGGAAGAAAACAAACAAAGAGTCGAGCTAGATGGAACTGATCTAAAAAGACATGCAATTAATGCACAACAGTTTCTAAATAATATCGATGATCGCAATCCATTTGCGATCGTATTTTTCTTAGATTGCTGTCGAACTTATTATTTAAAACAAGAAAGATTACTAAAGAGCCTGAAGAGTTGTTCACTGGATCAACTCCACGGATTAAAATCAATGCCGCCGAAAATCGGTTCATTGATCGCCTTTGCTTGTGCGCCTGGAACAACAGCTGATGATGGAAATAATCGAGAAAAGAATGGTTTATTTACAAAACATCTTCTCAAACACCTATCCACAACCAAAGAAGATGTTCTTGGAATACTAATGAACGTAACAGAAGGTGTTATTCAAGAGTCAAAGAAACAGCAAATTCCACATGTTACTTTTGTGTTAACAGAAAAGATCTTCTTGTGCAATCAAAATCAAAGTAATGGTTATTTTATTGCTAGTGAGAGAAATACTATGTTTGCTATCCAAACATAAAAAGATGAAAAGCAATCACATTTTAGAGTTTTATTCTCAATCTTCATAGTTTCCATTCAATTTAGGAATCAGATTCAACAAATGGACACAAGATGGTGTCACCATAGCTGGCGGGAATGGAAGAGGAGAGACTCTAAACCAATTGAATAGGCCTCACGGAGTCTGTATCGATAAAAACAACGATACTCTCATTGCCGATTGGGGAAATGATCGGATCATGAAATGGAAACCGAATGGCAAACAGGGTGAAATTTGTATAGATAGGATCGGAAATCTAGCTGACCAACTGACCTGGCCAAGAGATGTAATTGTTGATGAACAAAACGGTTCATTAATCATTGGCGATTGGGGAAACCGACGGGTGATTCAATGGTGGAATCATGATCTATACGAAGTTCTTGTTGATAACATTTCATGTTCTCGTTTGACAATGGATAAATATGGATTTCTTTATATTTCTGATTGGGAGAAGCATGAAGTGAGAAGATGGAAAATGGGTGAAAGGCAAGGGAAACTAGTAGCTGGCGGCCATGGACAAGAAAATCGACTCAATCAATTCGATTGTCCAACGTTTATCTTCGTTGATGACGAGCAATCTGTGTATGTTTCGGATAGAGACAACCATCGTGTGATGAAATGGAGAAAAGGTGCGAGAGAAGGAGCTGTTATCGCTGGTGGAAAAGGCGGAGGAAGTCATCTGAGTCAATTGAATTCTCCTCAAGGAATATTCGTGGATAAATTTGGTCAAACTTACGTAGCAGACACTGGAAATCATCGAATAATGTGTTGGCGTGAAGGAACGCTGCAAGGCGAAATAATTGTTGGTGGGAAAGGAATAGGGAATCGATCGAATCAATTGAATTCTCCAATTGATCTATCGTTTGACGATGACGGAAATCTTTATGTTGCTGATTTGGGAAATGATCGAGTCCAAAAATTCAGTCTGATTTAGAATTAAAGAGACGAAAATCCTATCAAGAAGTAGTAAATATTATTGTTGAGTAAATAAAATAGTTTCGCATTCAAGTAAACTTTTATTTCTTCATTTCACTTTCCATATTTCAAAAGTAACTTCGGCTGAACAGAAATGATTGAATTCTGTTCAATAGCTTTTCATTACCATTGATTGCGTAGTTATAACTTTGTTTTATGTTTGCTAAGATTTTTAAGCAAAAAATTCATCGGCGATATGATCACAAAAAGAAGTCAAATATTAAATGTAAATATATGAATTTATTTTTGCTAAATGATGAAGTTTTCAACGTGTTTCAGTTTAGTAAAGATCATAAAATCAACCAAATTTTTGAAAGTAAACAGAACTACTCAATTGATTTCGTCATTGATCTTTTAGTTTTGTCAATAATGTCGAGAACGAATAGAGATGGAGCACGAGTTGGACAAATGAACACATGCGGTTTGTCGCGTAAGAAATCGATCATATCTTCACGGTGGCGCTCGAGTTGAGATCGTGATATTGTCGAGAGATTGATTTAAAGATGGGATTTTTTATGAAGAATTAACTTTTGTAATCGACTATTGAGGTAGAAGAAGCTTCCGGAAATGTAAGAAATATCAAGATATTCAAAGATTTCATAGACTGTAACTTTCCTTTCTTGTCCATAAATAGAACTGGTTACATCGAAGTATGCGTAGACAACAATTTGAAACTTTCAACTTTTCCTATCGGAATATGTCTTCAGTTAGTTGTCAATAATGGTAGTACGTGGATTCCAATTTATTCGAGACGATATTAGAATGACTATTGAAAATTTGCTTATCTTTTCCGGAGCTCTTTTTCTTTATTTAAAATCAGTACTCAAGTTGATCAACGTGCCAATTCTTCAACAATTTGAATCAAGAACAATGTCCAATCTGAGTGATTTTTATCAAAAGTAAAAATGATTAGCTGTCGATGGTTTCATAGGTTTTGTTTGTAAAAGTGATGTAATATGAGATCAGGAACATTAAGTGTTACAAAATGTCCTTTCTGTTTCAAACTATGATTGATTTGCACGTTTGACAGTCGAACATGGCACCTTCGGAATCTGTTATATTAAGAGCTCTACATGAAACTGTTGTTGTTGGCATAGTCATTGCTAAATTTATTGAAATCTTATGATTATTGTGAAAGGACAAACCGAAGTGTACAATTAGTATTAAATGTTTTGTACTTGGAGTGTATTTAAACTGACTGGAATGTACGCGAGAAAAATTTTGTGTTATTTTTATAATTGATGAAATTCGAAAGTCTTCGTCGTCACAAGAACGATGTGAAGAGAAACTTGGTAGGTGTGTGAATAATACCTTAGGTGGTTGATTTTCATGGATCAGCGAGCTTCGGTAAGTAACATACAAACTGGATGGAATGATTGTGTGTCAAGATGATTTCTCCAATCGATGAGGATTTTTAGTATGAAAAAAGTACTGATAAAAAACGGTTGCTCGAAAAAAACATAAAAAGTACAGTTTCTTCGGTGTGATATATAATCAGTTAGCAAAATTATACGTTGAGAGAGAAGAATAAACAGAACGAATAAAGCTCTCACCACTATAGTTACCCTCAAAGAAAGAAATCGACAGAGAACACTTTCACGTGTTATAATTTTTTTGCCCTACAAATTATAATCTTCACATACATGCAGCAGTCAGTCAGCTTTTTGTACTGATGACTTTAATGTTTCCTAGTCGCAATACTATGATCCCAATTGTATGCTTATTTATCTTCCTACAAATTATTAACTATATTTATAGTGTCAAAACGAAATGGAACCGACCACTCGAAGAATTCTCCTCATCCAATTTATACAAACATTCATCGACTGACAAAAACAACTCGACATATAATAATACACGAAAATTTTCAACTTTACCTTCAGATTCAAAACTATCCGTATTTTTCGGTACATCATTTTCAGCGTCTACAAACTTTACGAAACCTGATCCTTCTATTTATAAATCTTATCCGAATTGCAGCTTTTCTCTCTCAAACAATGATTCAACTTCCTATAGAGTGTCAGTTAACAAAAATATACAATCTTTTAATAAAATTGAACGTCGTTATGAGAAAGATCTTTATCCTGGTGGACACTTCTTCCCAAAAACATGCCGATCCAAGCAACGTTTAGCGGTGATCATATGTTACAGAAATCGTGAAGCACATTTGAAACTATTTCTTAATCATATACACGCTTTTCTTCAGCAGCAACAGCTTGATTATACAATATTTGTTGTTAACCAGCATGGACAAGAACAATTTAATCGAGCTGCTCTATTCGATGTCGGTTTCCTTGAAGCAATAAAATTATATTCATTCGATTGTTTCATTTTTCACGATGTTGATCTTTTACCCGAAGATTTACGTAATGTTTACAAATGTGGAAAGCAACCAAAACATATGTAAGCGCGAACAAAAAATAAGGATTTGCTCGATCGACAGTTATTTCTTTGTGTAGGTCAGTCGCTGTTGACACGTTCAAGTACAAATTACCCTATCCGACTCTGTTTGGTGGTGTAACTGCAATCAGTTTAACGGATTTTATCGATGCAAATGGTTATGCCACTATTTACTGGGGTTGGGGTGGTGAAGATGATGATATGTATCAGCGTGTAAATCGAACACTGCGTAAATCAATTGCACGCTATCCGACGGTTATTGCGCGTTATCAAATGATTTGCTCACATAACCATGTCTCTGCTGAAGCTAATCCCAGTAGGGATATTATTCTACGTTCAAATTATGATCACAAGAAGGATGGACTGAATTCGATAAAATATGTCCTACACAAATTAACTTTTTATAGATTATTTACATTGATAAACGTGACACTAACTGAAGAATCATTGAATGAGATTAGCAAACGTATGAATATTAAATTTCCGAAAAAAACAACAACTATGAAAATGCGAGTGTTACCAAGAAAAAGCGCATAATTTGATGTTTTTAAATTGTTTTTCGAATAAATTTGTTATGCTCTGCAGTATGCTGTTAAATCTTCACAATAAAAATGATTTTCTATGCTTGTACCGAGTGCACTATGAGTATGGTAAGAAGACGTCCTTGATAATCATTGAACTACAACAGAATATACACACACGTAACAGCAAGTTTAGCTGTGATGTAAGTAGGCAAGATACTTGCACAGAACGACTTAGCTGGCTTAGGACGCACTGATACTCCACCGTTCAAAGTTAATTTTGAAATTCTTAGATTTAGCACGTACATTCAATAATGTCCAAGTATAAAGAATAATATGGGTTGTTATTTAATTTGTCTCCTCCGACTTTTGCACTGATATCTGATAGTTTTTCGACAAATCACAAAGAAATATGAATAATCAAAAGCTATGACATTCAACAGAACATTTTGATATTGTACAACAAGAACTCTATGAATTTCTCCATCATGTTTAACAAATTGTTCATCAACTAATCGATCAATACAATTTACAATTTTTTTATTGAAATAAGGTAAAATTTTTGCTCGTTTAAACATTGGAAGTATAAATCGTGCATGACGTTTCCATGTTTCACCTCGTAAAGTGATCAAACCTGATGGAAAAAGAGTACCAAAACTACTTGCTGTACTTGTAGCTTGATCATAAGTATGTCGATCGGTTAACACATGTTGAACATATTCAATACGTGAAAGAATTATTGAAGGATATGGTCCAAGCCAAAATAAAAATGCATCTCCGAAAGTTTCTTTTAATTTAGCAAGGACTTCATGAAGTGTCACTTCACCTGTTGAAACACCGGTATTTTTTAAATTACTAATTAACCATTGAGGTTTAATACCAGATAAATCTTTAGCATGAGTTATATGGCTATACGATGAAAAGAGTGATAATAAGAATAAACAATTAGAAAAAAAAGAATTAAAACGATGAAAATGAGTACCAAGATCGTTTTTGTCAGTATCAATTTTCTATAAGAACAAAACTCTGAATGACTTATTTGAATAATTCTCGACGAAATATTTTTCCAGTTAATGTATATAAGCAAAGAAAGTCATAGAATTATTAATATATGTTATTAAAATACAAATTTGTGGGAGAAAATTCTCGATTTCTTTACGTTCATTTGATTTATCCAGATAAACAATTAAAGAAGCATAAAATTTATAAAGACCCATCGGTGAACTAAATAAAATGAGAATTCTAACCTAACAAAAAAAACAATCTAAATGAGATTTTCTCTGAAAAAGGATATACTTGTACAAATAACATCGTGAGAATCTGTAAATCTTGTTTTCTCATTTTAATATTTGCATTTGTTGCTTTGAATTGTGTTGTTATTTGTCTTCGACTTTGTTGAATATTCCGAAATATGAAATAACCAAATAAAATCATCACACAAATTGGAATTGTTGTATAGAATATCATTAATAAAAGTCCATCAACGATTTGACATTGAATTGATATTGTATAACATGAAGCAACAGAATTCACATTTCCATTATATTAAAACAATAAACTGTTTCACTGAAAATCAAACATCCAATAAAGAGAATTAAGAATAGAATTCGATAAATAATCTTTGTTTGACGAGCAGTCATCCTATTCCGCAATGTTGAACATTTGGGAACCAGTTCCGCCTACGGAATCGATTCCTATGATTTCGGAATTCCGTCCTTACACAAGTTCAATGAATTCCGGAATTCCACGGAATTGTGTGCATCGATTGCAGAATCGCTTTGGGTGAATTCCGGAATCGTAGGAACTGATTCCGTGTGTGGAACTGATTCCCAAATGTGCAACATTGCGGAATAGGATGTATTCTCTAAAGAACTAAACTATATGCTTTTCAATGTTGAAAAAATCTCAAAATATATAATTTTTTATAATTTATTAATTTGATAAGAAACGAAGAAAGCAGAAATAGAGAGATGAACTGAAAGAAAATCAACAAGGATAGTCACGAGCAAAAAACGGTTTGAAATCAGGGTTTCGTTTATTTGAACAATTCCTTTCCATGTGTATCAATATATAAAAAAAATAAACGACTACAAACAAAATAGCAAAATCAGCCATAAAAAAATAAACAATGGGACAATAACCATAAAATGTGTGCTAGTCAGCGAACGCAAACTTCATTATAGATGGGAAAAGTGCAGAAGCAAAATAAATCAATAATGTATGCTACGTTACGTTAAGGACACATGGTTCTACAAAAACCTCCTAAACTTCGTCTGCTGTCGCCAGAGAATGAATTTTCTTTAAATCTGTATATGCTTGATGTTTCTCTATCACTTCTATTTGCCATAAATTCCCCAATTTATAACGATCTTCATCCTTTAGTAGTGCTGTAAAATCGTCAATATAGTTATTGTTCTTTAAAAATCCTGCAAACGCCTTTAACTGATCCTCTGTATTTGACGCGAATGCGTTGTGAATAATATCACACCAACTCCTGACTGTATACCAGAGCCAAGCTCGTTCTTTGGCTTCCATAATAATTTTATATAAAAAACGATCCCAAGTATCGGGACCAAACGTATCATTTAGAGTCTGTCTCTCAATATTTATGATAGATGTTACCCATTCACTACAGGGATTTTCATACGGACTATTTTTCGAATACAGTGGAGGATTCCAACTTACAGCTACAGACCATAAACAGTCTACTGTTGATGGTGTCTTTTTTTCGAATAAGTCTGCCCTACTGCAAATAAGTAACTTATGTTCTAATTTAATCATGCGTAGTGGAATCTTCTGAAAATCATTAGATTTTTCATATGATTCATAGTCACTCACGTAATCTATTATCACAAAAAATCTAGGCCACAAATTTAATTCTTTGATCGAGTTACACAAGAACTTTAGAATCTCAAGAAATTGTGTTATATCAAGTGTGTCTATTAGTTTTATTAGATTTTTCATCTCTATTTGATCAGCGTATTTAACTTCAGAACATAATAAATCATATTTAGGATCATACAAAGTTTTACAGATATTATTGTTTTCAACAGTAATTTTTTCTGCTATTTTTCTATCAGATATGTTATAACGGTTTAGAAACTGCTTTTTACGTTCCTCTTCGTTACTATCTTCTGGATAGCCAAAACGCAATGGTAAAAATGGAATAATCAGATTTATAAGTTGTATGTGTTGTGGTACAAACACTAAGTTTTTCTTCATGTTCTTGGCAACGAAAGTTAAAGCAGCCGTTGCCACACCGCTGTGCGGACAAACAGCATAGAGCGCACATTCTATTTGTTCTTCGTCAGGATCTGTGCGTTCTTTAGGTTTCTTGTTGATGTATATTATGTTGCTCTTAAAATCTCGAAGAACTGAATCTTTTTCGAAGTTCGTAAAAATGTAAACTTTTATGTCTTTATTTATAATTTTTTGTTCAATGTTTTTTATTTTTAACATTTTTTCTGTATCATTCAAATGATTACTCGAAAGGAAAGCAAATACTGTAGCCGTTTTACTACAATGCATAATAAATCTCTCTATTGTATTCATGAAAGAATCAGGGGATTGACTAAAATCATCTAATTGATCAGAAAAAAACAAATAATCTTTTCCATCAATCTTTACTTGAGTTCGTACACATTGACTAGGTGTATCGTCCATTAATTGCGAATAAATAGTTTCGCATACATCGAATGTCTTTTTACTATAATCATCGTTGAACAAAATATCGTACTCTATTTTGAACTCTTCAAAAGACAATGAACGTGTTAAATAAAAAGATGCTACAGCTATAGGTGCGACACGCTTACAACACTCTTTCGATATACTATAATCGTCGTCAGTGCTATCAGGAGACATTCTTTCATAAATATTTTGATAATATTTGAAACATCTATAATCGTCTGTAACCTGACCACCGTTTTGCGCTTGAGAAAGAAAGGTACGAAAAACCATGGGATGCATGATAACATCTGTAGGAAAATAGTTGCCTGTGCAAGTATTTACATAATTTGCCAATGTCATAGTATTACAGTGTACTAAATTCTTGTCATCTGCAAAGCAGAATTTTTTGGTGTTGTCGATCATGAGTCTCAACTGATCTTCTCGCGTGATAAAGTGAGTAGAAATAGCACGACAATACTCCGCTGCTAGAGAGTGATGAGCCTGATGTTCTAAAGGACATTTGTCAATAGGCCATATTCCGTCATCGTCTGTTGATAAAACGATAGGAACACCTATTTCATACAAATAATTGAGAGGTTTTTTACTTTCTACATTTCTAATGGCATCACCGAGCAGATAAATATTACTAGTAATATTGATTTCAAACGGAATCGATGACAACAATGATCCAACGTTTTGCATTTCTGCTACAAGTACACTAGATTTTCGATATTTATAATTCTTAATAGAAAGTAATTTATCAAAGGCAATACCATGACCGATACGAATGTTCTGCTTTAACTTCTGTCTAAGGAAATGAAGAGAGCGATAAACAATATACATATGCGCTGCAAAGAGGCGATAACCATGTAGTTCAGGGCGAACAAATGGCACATTCTCAGCGCAATGAATGCGTACGCCAAAATTCGAATTCTTTTTTCTGGCATCTTGAACAAATCTTAGAAACTCATACGCAACAAAAGGACAATATGGATATCCTAGTTCATCTCCAAATAGATCTAATCCTACTACCCAGTCAAAAAAATGTGAATTTTTCTTTTCTTCCTCAATTAGTAGCTGCAGTTGTTCCACCTGTTCAGTGAACAATAAAGTAGATCTCTGATTATCACTTCTATAAAACTCTCGAAACATAAGATAAATTGCATAATGCGGAACTTCAAATAAAAATGCGAGTGCCCTATCCGATGAATAATCTTTACTAAGCTTCGATATTTTACGGTTAAATCCTGCCAAAAACCGATAATCAATATTTTGTTTAGAAAACTGCGTTTTAAGCCACGGAAAATTCTTATTGTTCACTAGCGTTTTAAACGTACCAGTCAATTGTTGAGAAGTGGAAAATGTCGATAAAACATCCAATACCCATGCTCGACTTAAATCTGTGTAACTGACAGAAAATTCGCAATATGTAATTGGTGGTAAACATGTTAAGAAACGATGAAGTGCGTTTTGCAATAAAAAAGCTAATAGGTCAAGTCTTTGAGAATATAATGAATCTTTTAAAGCGAATCTTCGTGGATAAAATTCTGGAGTAAATGAACCTCGAAATGAATGAAAATCTACTGAACGTGGCTCACTACCATCTGCATTCATCATTGAAAATGCATTAATAATATGTGCTCGTGCATCACGTTGTGCTGGATCAGTTAGGTGATGAATTGGTTTGGCCCCACCAATTAATATTCGTAAATCTTCTGCTGTCATACCATATACAACTTCTAATTCTTGTTTTCGTGCATTAAATATAATCCAGTGCTTGAAGAATTCTTTTTCTTGCCAATCACTTCTTGTATATATACCTAACTTTTCTTCAATTATAGCCTGAACCATATCTCTTGCTTCATCGGATTTCAAACTAAGAGCATCTCGAAGATTTTCTATTGAGAAAACGATATCATAAGAAAAGTGTTCTTGAAAAGTTAAGCCAAGATGACTTTGCATTAAGGTAAAATCATTAGATTTCAAACATTTAAACATGACAAAATCAGGTAAGTTGCATAATTTATCAAAGTCTTCTTTTGCGCGAAGTTTATCAAAGAACATCATTGTGTCACCTGGGCTGATAAATTTTCGCGCATTCCTATCCCACACCAATGGTCCTAAATGTTTTCTTACAAGGTCATTATTTTCAAAATCATATTGAGGAGGCAGTTTTGCTTGATCCGTTAAAATGCCTTGAATCCAGAAGGAAGCGTTACCCATACCCAAAAGATGAGTATGAAGTTCATAGAGGTTCTCTTGTTCATCAAGGATCTGTAATAGATTTGCAGCTGTCATCTCATTTGTACTTGATTCTGAAAGATGTGACTGTTATCACTACAAAAGAAAGATAAACTTCAAATGAGCTACTTTACCAGTGCGCTGCCGCTTCGATTTTGTTGAATCCATCAATGTCTTTGCTTTTATCTAAGATTATTAAAACAAAGAAATTTAAATACAGTCAACATATAATGTAATGTGTTGGTTTTTCGATCCATATGTACAGCTTTTGTAAGGGGTAATGATACATTATTCAATACAGAAAAAGAATTCAACAGAGTAATTAAAATGACAGCAATTACATCGATACTTCAGTCATGTTGAAAGTTCATAGTATTTACACATTTATGTTGAAACTAAGGAACTGCGAAATTACGTTTTTCTGGCTCCGTCCTGATATAGACATGATAAAACTTTCGTGACTTCGGTTCGAATTCGATTTCGGTCTCAATAGAACTTTAAAAATAGTTGTGTAGGAGTGGTCGAGTTATTATTCAACCGAACTAATCCATCTTCGCTTTATCTGCCCAAAATCTGTGGAATTGACGAAAATTTACAATTCTTAGAATATGAATACAATATATATCCTTTTCCCGTAACTATAGTTAAGACAACTGATTTGGAATGTCCTAATATAAAAAATACAGATACGAAAATGCGCGGTTAAATGTGTGATGAAAAGATCAACGCTATCAGATAAGGACTTTGGTTCCATCCTGGTTCTGCAAGACAATGAAATTTTAGTCTCAGTTCTTATCCCTGTTCCGCGGTACCGGGGTTACTTTATAGTTCCCTAGTCGAAATTCAAATAGAGTCTTTGTTTAATTATTATTTAAACGTAATACTTTTAACTGTGTTACATTTAATACCATTCTTATTCTAATGTTTGCTTCAAGGAGATCTCTGTTTAGACGAAGTAGCTATTCGCCTCAGTGACTTGTTACAAAGCATAGAAGTCATTGTATTACGTCTATATTAGAAATAGGACTATCATTTATGTACCATTTTGATAGACCAATCAAAAATACCCTCATTAGTCACGCAACGGTGGCAATGATCGTTCACTGGTCCACCGGGCTGAATGGAGCACCGATCCACCGAAGTCACTTTTGGACTGGTGAAACCGATAGATCAATAAACGATCGAACGATGAACCGCTAAACATGGTTTCCGATTAGGGTGGGGGGGGGGGGGGGGGGGTAAGGTCCCCCAAAAAACAATTGTTTCTGTCAAATTTTTTAACATTATTACACTGGCAACTTTCGATCGTAGTGTATATGTATGAAACTATACTAAAATTACACTTTTTTGCCGTAAATTAACACTGATTAAGTTAAATTCTAATTAAATAAAGTATTTATAAGAAAGTCTATGAATTTTCTTTACTATTTCTGCCAAAATCTCCATAGTTGTTCTTCATTAGTTGAGTAGCTGCCTAATTCGACTTATAATATAAGTACCCAATTTCTACCACACTTAGGAATAGAAATAGAATTAGTTTCACTTATACATATATACCCTCACCCTCACCCTCAATCGAGATATATACCCGGGTTTGGGTGTGGGTGTGTATATGTATAAGTAAAACTAAATCTATTTCTATTCCTAAACTCGCAGGGGGGTGGGGGTATGTATGTATAAGTGAAACTAATTCTATTTCTATTCCTATCTACTCATTTGTTATAAGTGTGATATAGGCATCTGTTTATATTCGAATTGATACTAGCCTGTTGGGGGTCGACTTATAATATAAGTCGAATTAGGCATCTCATGACTCTGTGTCGAAGTTACAACTTCGACAGACAAAATATGTGCTGAAGTTATAACTTCGGCAGATGAAGTTTAACTTCGGCACGACATATATACATGACGTCATGTTATTATTAACGAATGTTGACAGAAAGACTTTCTGGCAAAATTTAGCCCCCACCACTTTGAAAAGTAATCGGGAACCGTGCCAGTAAGAAAGTAATACCGGTGAGGACGGTGAATTGAAAAGAGATGAGTCCTCATCAAAATGTACAGTCATTTGACTAACTGATGTGTTATAGCTTTTCGTTAATTAATATTTACTTTTTAATGCCTTGTAATACAAACAAACTTTATCGATTTTCATGACTGTATTTATGACGCTATAACCCTTTCTTTCAGAAAAGGGAATAATTAAACTCAAGTATTTACTAGTTCATACAAGGAATAGGCTTTTTCTCGATATAAATCTACAAAAATATTCTGGAAATGTGCATATGATGGAGTTTCGAACGTTACTTGGTTATTTTCAAGGTGACATACGTGAATTAGTGAACTAGTGACGTTGATACCGGTGGACGGATGAGCCGGTGGATCACTCAACTAGTGATATCGGTGGTGGCGGTAAGACCGGTTACCGATGAACGGTGAACAGTCACACCGCTCGGAATAGTGAACCGGTGATCGGTTGGACAATCTACCGTTGGTAACGGTTTGTCGTTGAGGATCGAAGACGATGAATCGCTGACGGTGATACCGGTGGCCACCGTCACTATTGCATGCACTGATAAAAATTTTCGTAGAATAATAAATCCACAAAAAAGGGTTTATAACTGAAAAATTCGTTTATCAACGTGATCTACCCCTTGATCAACCCTTTTTTCTTGGTAAACCCCAAAAAGGTATATTATCCGTTGCAAACTGATAAACCCAACAGTTTATTGTCCCTTGATAAACCATTTTCCCGTTGATCAACTGAATCAACCCTCAAACTCAGAGTTTATCATCATTTCCAAGAAACCTTTCGATTACAATTGATCCAGTTGATCAACGAGAAAAGGGTTTATCAAGAGACGATAAACTGTTGGGTTTATCAGTTTGCAACGGATAATATACCTTTTTGGGGTTTATCAAGAAAAAAGGGTTGATCAAGTGGTAGATCACGTTGATAAGCGAATTTTTCAGTTATAAAACCTTTTTTGAGGGTTTATTATTCTACGAAAATTTTTATCAGTGTATGTTCACAATCCGGTTTATCCGATATCCGATATCTTCTAGCTATACACCACGGTTTATCTACAGCCGATTCCACAATTTCATCACCTCGTATGCCAAAACTTCAAACATCCAACCATTCATTCATGGTGAAAATGAGTTCAGAGCGAACCAACAGAAAATGCTCAACATCCCAACTATTCCAGAATATCGAATGGCGCCCAAAATCAATATAAATAAAGCTACTCCTGATCATGAATCAGTGAAAACTAATGTACCCAAAACGAAGTCAACGAAATGTTCAAAATGGGACAATCAACTCATAATTCATTACACTCATGAGCAACGGTTCCAAAAATACAAACGAGATCTACACTGACTTTGGAATGAAAAATATCGATCAACACCAATCATTCACGCCAGATTAATCGTTGACAGGCGAAACAATAAAACATTAGCACGAGAACTGGTACATCATCAACACATTAAACATCTGCCGAAACAATCATGACAATCAGTCGAGACATTGACTCCACGCCAGACCTACATTTCAAGCATCGTAGACTCTTCTGTATATATTATTTCTAATAAACTATTTACTTCGGTATGAACTTTTTCACATATCTCAAACATTAACATACAACCAATATCTTAAAGAAAAAATATATTCAGAACTTCACCTATACAACAAAGCACAAGACTCTGCATAGTATTTCTGACTATCCTATAAAAAACACAACCCATAGAGAAACTGACAATGTCAGATACAAAGTCAAAACTACCTGACGATGAATGGAATAAGCCCCATTCGAAACGCGCCGTAGACAGCTTGAATCACCCACACCCTCACCCACCCATCACCCACACCCTCAAGATGCTTCCGTAGTTTCAATATAGAATAAGGGTGTGACTGTAGTTGTCTTTCCGTTCCTTACCAACACTCACTCTCAAGACAGGTTCCAATCGGATCGAATCTCTTGGGTATAGGTTGAAATAGTTATAGAAAAAATACAATCATTTTAAGAATAGTAAGTTCATATTTTATTATAATAAATGCTTTCTTAACAAACGATACAAACATATTGCGTGCCAGTGTAAGCACAACATCCTGTAAAACCACCAGTAGAAAGATATAATTCACCATTACCGCCACACGAAGCATCAGCACTACCACATCCATAAGCACGAAATCCATGACCAATATATATTGCCCAGCTACCATAACGGTTCGGACCACAAAAATTAGTAGTAGATGTGGTATTATCACACACATAGTTACTATCAGTATCATAACAAACACGGCCACAAGTAGTGCTTGTACTATAATTATCAAAAGGTAAAGGACAATTAATAGTACATATCGGTGGACCTAGAGTTGTGCTGGTTGTTTCAGTAGTTGTACTGGTTTCAGTAGTGATGGTAGTTTCAGTAGTGGTGGTAGTTTCAGTAGTGGTGGTAGTTTCAGTAGTGGTGGTAGTTTCAGTAGTGGTGGTAGTTTCAGTAGTGGTGGTAGTTTCAGTGGTGGCAGTGGCTTCCGTAGTTGTACTGGTTTCAGTAATGGCAGTGGTTTCAGTGGTGGTGATAGTTTCAGTAGTTGTACTGGTCTCAGTAGTAGTGGCGGTAGTCTCTGTAGTCGTGCTGGTTTCAGTAGTGGTGGTAGTTTCAGTAATTGTACTGGTCTCAGTTAGTATAGTGGTCTGAGTAGTTGTGCTGGTTTCTGCAGTCGTAGTACTTGTACTACTTACAGACTTTGTGATTATTGTGCTAGATGCTATGAGAAAAAATAATATTGAATAAAAAAGAATAATTCATGCTACAATAGTATCTGATTCAATAGATATTTTGTTTACCATCTCTCGTTAAGCTTTCATCTATCAAATTTATCTACTTATATCATCCAAATATATTTTAATTATAAATATTTTACTTGTCAAAACACATCTCAACTATCTCTTCTATGAAAATCTCTTATAACTTGAGCATATCATAAGATATTTAACAAAAATAATTCTAATAATTGAATCGAATTTAATCTTAATAATAGCCAGATACATTTCAATCAAAGATAAAGTTTTTTATTTCTTTTGTTTAATCTATAAATAAAGTATCTTACTTGTTATTGTAGTACTAGATAGATTTTCTTGAATTGTTTGATTTATTGATTGAAAATAAAGTTTAATAGTTGATGTAGTATTATCTGTGAATGATGAATTAAATGAAACATCTGATGGACCTAATTCAATAGTTCTAATAAAACGATCGATAAAATTATTTTGACAACCTATTAATCCATAACATGAAATCGGATATTTAATTTCTACACCAACAACAAATAAATCTGCTGTACTATTATTTGTAATACTGTCAATGTGTGTACTAAAACAATATTATATATTTTTCCAATATAAAAGTTAAATAAAAAGAAAGTAACCTACTCTTCTCGTTTTCGTCGTTTTAAAATTAAACTTTGTATAAATTGAGCTGAAAATACTCGAATAATATTATGAGATGTACTATATATATGAGAAACCTTTGAAAGAAAAATATTTTTCAAAATACTTTTAATTATATTACTTGTTTTGCTATTTCTGTCAGATCTGTGACGGTTAATAAACCATTTGTTGACATATTTGATACATAATCAATCGTTAAAAGAGCTGCAACTATAGAAAAAAAACTAAATTTAATTTTCATGAAAATGAAATCACTCAATTTTCCTTGGTTGATCGATAACTGATATTGTTGCATTTTGCTTATCATTAGCATTTGATATAAATATGAATATAAATCCAATAGAAACTGAAATTATCCATAATATAATAATAATATAAGCAAGACATTCAATAAGCCATTTTATTCTTAATTAAATCAAAAATTTTATATAAAAACAAGGAATAAGATGTACATTAGTTCATTACTTTGTCAACATATTTCTTGGTTTTGTAATAACTTCATGGTTGAATACGTGTTTATATCATATTAATAATCGATCATGTGTAAGATAGGTAAAATAAATAATATAAGATATATTTTCATTACATTTTTTTTCTTTACATAAAAGAATCTGATTCGAACATGTGATTTATATATAAATGGTTTGTTATTATTTTGATTATGAAGTGAAATATATTAATGGATATGATTATGAATGAATTGATAGAAAATGATTTCTTTTCGATTAATTGATTATAATTTGCTTTAACATCTTCAAATATTTCAATCATTTCTAAGAAAATATTAGATTTTTTGATAATTATATAAAAATCAAATTATATAATGTATAATGAAACTTTAGAGGAAAAGAAAATTCATTGGAATATGGCGATGTTTATTTAGGAATGATACTCTTACCACATTCATTGAAAATCTCATCATATTTATAAATAAACTAATCATAAAATAACCATAGAGAAGAACAAATTTCAATAGATAAAACCAATTCTTATCATGAATAGTGGAAATCAACGATTTTATTGATCGGATGAAGTGTGAGCTAAGCATTCTAATTCAAGAAATGCAGTTCACTTTGTATATTCGAATACCTGTTTTTCTTACACAGTAGATTGTTAATATTCACTGTAAAGCGTTACAGATGACATAAAAGAAAACAATGATTATGAGTAGATTTTTTTATATTAGTAGTTTTTAATCAAGATGCATTCATTCCATCTAGAACATCTATGCATCATATATTGATTGTAAAATATACTTTCTTCGGTAACAGTCAAGAATGTCCTTTAGAAAATGTCCTTGCAAAAATGTCCCCGGATTTTGGGCCTCGGACAAAAGGTCCTTTGGTTTTTTGTCTTTTGGTAAATGTCCTTCATATAAAATGTCCTTTTGGAAAATATCCTTTGGAAAATGTCCTTCAAAAAACGTCCTTGCAAAAATTTTCTCATCTATAAAAGGTATCTTTTTTTTAACTCATTTATTATGTTTATGTACGTATGATGTTATAAACATAGGTAACAGTGTGTTTTAGACTCAAAGCATGTAGATATGTACTCGATCTATATTTAAATGGAATTTTTTCTTTCTCTATAAAGTGAACCAATTTAGAGGAAAAGAAACTCTACGAAATTTGGATTGGTTGCTCACTTACTATATAGACGAAAACAATGAAGTCAAACGCAATATCTTCGAAATAGCTGCTGAAGACGTAGTAATGGTGGATGATGATTTATCGTGGTTATCCTTATCGACACCAACTGAAAGTTCATTATCATCTTCATTAATTGAATATTCATCATCATCATCGTCGTCGTCATCATTAACTGAAAATTCATCGTCACCGACTGACTTACCGAATGTTACTGTTAACAAGACAGTGTCGAATAAACGAAAACTGATGTTGGAGATCGATGGTTATCATTTCCAGTTGAAGGATTATAGCAAAGACCGAACTAAGAAGTTTTGGCGGTGTGCTAATAGAGCGTGTCGTGTAATTGTGCATACAACTATTGAAAATAAATTTAAATGTTATGGTGGAAAATCGTCTGTTCATTCTCATTTACCAAATCCATCTGGAAGTGAAGTACGAAATCTACGAGAAGCTATGCGAAAAAGAGCCGAAAACGAAACAACATCATTACAAAAAATTGCAGAACAAGAAGTACGACAAGCGTTGTTGACTGGTGAAGCTTTAGCAGCTTTGCCTCGTATTAATAATTTAGGTTCGATATTTCTTTTTTCATCCACATAACAGATTGAACGATATATTTCTCTCTAACGATCGTTCTAGGTCATAATTTACTTCATCAACGTCGTAAAGCAACTCCTCCAGTACCACAATCTTCATCCTTTTTCATACCAGAATCATTCACGAAAGATTTTCATAACAAAGATCGTCTGTTGTTATACGATAGCGATGATAATAAATTTCAACTGAAACAATCGGATCATATGCGATCTGAAGGAAGATTGTTGGTTTGGTCCTCAGATATTCAATTAAACTTATTATTCAGTAGTCAAAAGGTTCACATGAATGGCACGTTTAGTACCTCACCACCACAGTTCGAACAAGTATTTATTATTCAAGCATTTGTTCAAGGCTCATATAAGCTAAGTTTAACCCAATATTTATTTGTCGTATTAAAATATGTTTTGAAATAGGTGTACCGGTATTGTATGCGTTGTTGTCTGATCGAAAGACACCCACATATGTCCATTTATTCAACGTATTATTTAATGAAGCAGAACGATTTAATAAAAAGTTTGAACCTGAATTGATTATGACTGATTTTGAGCCGAGTCTGTCAAAGGCAATTAGTCTTGAAGTATGTAACACATAATGATTAAAAAATTTGGGAATTATTTTAACAATTTTCTTTATTATAGTTTGCAGATAGTACCATTCAGAAAGGATGTTTTTTCCACTTTACCAAGGCCGTATACAGAAATGTTCAATCTTGTGGACTAACATCTGTTTATTTGAATAATATGGTAATTCGTAGTGTTGTTCGTCGAATGATGGCACTGGCTTTAGTGCCTGCAGAATGTGTTCCAACATTATTTGATGATCTTCAGAATGATTTAAGTGAATATGAACGTCATGAATTAGCCCCATTATTCAAGTACTTCAGCAGTTACTGGTTAAAACGCATGGCAATATGGAATGTGTTTGACATTGTCGATAGAACGAATAATTTTAGCGAGGGTTTGTTTAAAAAAGCTATTATGATTACAGTTTTGTTATCAGCACATATTTGTAGGTTATAACAACAGGTTCCCTAATCGTTTAGATAAATGTCATCCGAACATTTGGTACTTCATCGATGCCATTCGAAACGAAGTGAATACCATTCACAGTATGATTATTCAAATAAGCTGCGGCGTGTGTCCACGTACAAAACGATTAATTACAAGAATGGCCGAAGATCGAACAAATGAATTATATGATCGGTTCAAAAAAGATACAATTACAGTGCAAGAGCTATTAGAAAAACTTTCATTTTTTGTACCCAATGATTAAATTAATAAAATTTTAACCGTTCTTTTCGATTACATCTCATCCTTGATAATTTTAACAAGCACCGTTGGGTTCATTTAGAAAGAGATACTATTTTAAAGGATATTTTCGAAAGAACATTTTCCGACGGACATTTACCATGAAGAACATTTTATACGAAGGGTATTTTGTAAAGGACCAAAACCCAAGGACATTTTTGCAGGGACATTTTCTAACAGACATTGTTGACTGTATTCTATCGAAACATAATTTATAAGTGATAAAAATCGAAAAATTTCAGCACGAAATCGAGTGATTTTGTTATAATTGATGAGACGTCGTCATCTTCTTCATCCTCATTCTCGTCTTCGTCTAAACCCACAATTGGTGAAAAATCATCAAATAAACGGAAACCTATGTTAAAAATTGACGGTTATCAATTTCAAATGAAAGATTTCAATAAATCTAAAACTTTGAAGTTCTGGCGATGTACTAATCGACTTTGCAATGTTATTTTACTCACAAACTTGAATGATGAATTTGTGAAATTCTCAAAGGATAAAAGTGACCACTCACATTTGCCAAATCCAGCTACATTAGAAATACGGAATTTGAGAGAACAAATGCGAAAACGAGCTGAAAATGAATTACTATCTTTGCAACAAATTTATGAACAAGAAGTACGACAAGGTCTGCTCACTGGTGAAGCTCTTGTTGTTTTACCAAATATTCTTAATCTTGGTATGTCATTAATATTTCATATAACGCGAACACTATTGTACACTCTCTTTAGGCCATAACTTGGTGAATAATCGGAGAGTAATGATGCCTCTAATTCCACAGTCATATTCTTGCACTATTCCAGATGAATATAAAAACGATTATCTTAATAAGGATCATCTTTTATTACACGACAGTTATGATCCACAATTTTCTACAAACGATTCATTATATACATCACCTGAAGGAAGAATTCTCATATGGTCATCAGATATTCAATTGAAATTATTATTTGATAGTGATAAACTTTATATGGATGGAACATTTTCCACCTCTCCACCCAATTTTGATCAGATGTACATCATTCAAGCCATTTATCATGAATCATGTAAGTAATTCTACTAGCATGTGCATTCGATGGTTTTAAATATATATAATGAAATGCTGTTCATTGTCATAGGTTTGCCGGCAGTATTTTCACTGCTTCCTGATCGAAAAGCAACAACGCATATTTATCTTTTTCATGTTTTATTCTCGGAAGCAAAAAGGCTTAAGAAAAAGTTCAATCCGTGTTTACTCATGACGAATTTTGAACAAGGAGTTTCTCGTGCAGTTTCAATTATGGTAAAGTTTTATTCTATTTTCTAAATGCGTTTTGGCTGAGACTGCAAATCTTTTCTTGCAGTTCGCAGGAGCAACAGTACACAAAGGTTGCTTTTTTCGTTTTTGCCAAGCTATCTATCGAAATGTGCAATTCACTGGTTTATCATCAGCTTACTTTGAGAATCTTATGATTCGTAGTGTGATTAGACAGATGGCATTGGCGCTAGTTCCTGAGGAGCATGTGTTATCATTGTTCGCTGGTCTTGGTGCAGGACTTGATGAAAGTGAACGTGATCAATTAAGTTCTCTATTTACATATTTTGAACGCCAGTGGTTATCAAAGATCTCGATGTGGAACGTTTTTAACATTCGTGATAAAACTAATAATTTCCCCGAAGGTATGTAAAACTAAAGTAACGACTACATATCTCATTTAATTATCGCACATTCTAGGATATAATAACAGATTCAAAAGAAGAATGCAGAAAATACATCCGAACATATACATTGAAAAAAAATAAGGTATTCTACCAAACCCGTCAAAAAGGTTTCGTAGGTGTCCAAAGCTTCCAAATGTGTCGACATGTTCAAAAAAATCGTTTTCAAAAATCTATGAAACCAAAAAGGATCGGTCGGCGGGCACACGCTCCGAACCATCGTCTCGAAGCCTTTTTAAGTTTCGCACGGCT
The DNA here is from genome assembly GCA_905250025.1 of Adineta ricciae. NCBI lineage: Eukaryota > Metazoa > Rotifera > Eurotatoria > Adinetida > Adinetidae > Adineta > Adineta ricciae. The sequence continues at coordinate 122,458 of CAJNOJ010000188.1, forward strand.
CCAATAAAGGTTCGCCAGAAAATACGGAACCTTAAGGTTTCGCACTATGGTTTTGTACGAAGCCATTAAGGTTTCGTATTTTGTGATGAAACTCAAAAAGGTTCCGTGGTGAGGGTTCGGAGTGTGTGCCCGCCGACCGATCTTTTTTTGGTTTCGTAGATTTTTGAAAACCATTTTTTTGAACATGTCGACACATTTGGAAGCTTTGGNAATACAAGTATGCCGCTCGAAACTGCCCTGGCCCGCCCAAATTCTTCCGTATAATAATCAAAAATTGCTATAAAACTTTTCCCAAAAGTTTTTAAGAGCTCAAAAAAATTCTGGGGGGGCCCAGCCCCCCCCCGCCCCCCCCCCTTGGCGCCGCCACTAGAAACTTGTTTAGTCGAAAAGATATTCATAGCCGAAAAGGCATTTCTTAGTCGAAAAAGACACCAAAAGCCAAGAAAAGGCATGTTTTAGTCGAAAAGACATTGAACGTCGATCTAAATTCTATCTAGTATACGAAATTAATCGACGTTCTGCAGGGTAAGTATTGATTGTGATGCGACCCAAAGGCTGTTAGCCCCGACATTCACGTCATATTTTCATTTCCATTCGAGCTGCAGTACGCGATCCTACTGGCGTTAAAGAAACATTCACCAGGTAATGAAGAAAATTAGGCGAATTTTCATCGAACCATCGAAAGAGATCGCTTGCCACAAAAACTCAAAGTAAGTTTTCAGAAATTTTCAGTTTTGATGGCAACCAACCTTCGCTACCATGACATGCGTTCGGAGCTGGAGCATTGGCGAGCATGTGTGGATCATTATCTTGATCGCCTAAATTATATTGTGCGATTGATAGAATACAACGAAATTTGTTTTTCTCGCTCTACTCAAATCGTTTAGTCCTTAAAAATCTTTTTCTGCGAATAATACTGGTATTGTTACAAGGAAAACACACATCGATTACTACTCTAGAAAAACAAAGTTGAGGTTTAAAGAATTTGACTACCATCACTTGCGGCAGAGCTGTTGAGGGCATTCACAATTGAAACGGAATGAGATAAATGAAGGATACCCAAGACGATCATTCCGGAAGCAGTATTCAATGAATTTCCGACGAAAGCCTGCAGGAAGCCTTTTAGTTACCGACTGGAAAAGCCGGGAATATGCTCAGAATTCGACGGAAAAATTCTACGATTGTATCCGGCAGCTATTTATTACAGGTTCCCCGGTCGGTTTCAGGTGAAACTCGGTAAATCCAGCCACCGGATCCGTTCTCAGGAATACTCTGGAGCTCGTCAGATCCGCACCGGATTCGTCGACCTGGGTATCTGCTCGAATATACACAGTCAAATGTTTTGGAAAACATGTGATACGTTGAATATCCACCGGAATTATTTGCTTCATGACCAGGATCTTCGAATGTAATGCGTTGCATTAAATGTGTAATAGCAACTTTTCATTCAAAGAATGCTAAATCTTGACAGCACATGTACGATGACCATCCCCAAACGGCATATAAGCATATTGAGGAGGATTTTAATCTTCGTCCAAGAGTTGTTCAGGTAGAGGTTTCGATGGATCAACCTTCTAATAACGTGGATCTCAACGAAAATTTTGCGTGGCTATAGCAATTGTATCGCTCTTTCGAATCGGTATATTATCAATGATATCATTACGTGTTGCATCACGGGCTATGGCTCCAACAATAGGTGCATTTTGTAGAACATCTTTTGTTGAACTTCAGGATATTTTGACATGTAAAAAATTAACCATGAAAGAGATGTTGAAGTTTCAAAACCAGCTAATATTGACATGGAAACCTCATAAAATATTTCTGTCGGAGTTAAAAAAGCTTTCGGCAACGATGAAGATTCGTTTCGTATACGTTTTTGTTCGTCAGTAATAATATTCATCACATATTGTTTCATCGTACTCAATGCCTTTTGAAATTTGCAATTCAGTTTGAGAATTAATTTTCCTAGCTAAGGTGGAATACCAGCAGCAATTATAAACTGATTCGCATAACGAACAAAATCATTGGATGCTTCTCGTAAACGAATTGAATTTTTTTTCGATGAAGATTCAATATCATAATCAATATCATTATATTTTCAATCAAACTGTCATACAAAATTATCGATATTTCATCTTGATTCATCGTTTATCTCATGACATACCTTCAGGTGGAAGTTTTAACAATATAGAAGTTCTGTTAAGGACAATCACGATCATTGAATAGATTCGAAAAATGTGAAGAAATCAACATTAATTGAAATTCTCTATAGACGTTAGGCGTTGATCGATTTCAGATACCCATCGATTTTTCGGGAAGATCTACCAAATGATGTTCACCAGTGTTAACTAAGAAATAGTAAACCAGATTTATCGACACCCAACAATAGTTTAACGAGGATGTATAAATTCGTTAGATTAGATAGAAACATAGTTCTCCTCTTGACTTCGAATCATTTATTAATCGAAATTACAAGATTTGGATAGAACGAATTCATTACCATACCAAAAATGTCTTCTAGACAAATGGTAATAATACAGATCAATTTGAAATGTTCGAACTCACTTCCTCTGTATATAAATTGCTGCACTACTAACAACTAATGACAACAACGTTTACGCGCGAACACACACACGCACGCGCACAGGCACACGTCGTTTCATGGACATCATTTCTAGCGTTCATATTTTCAAGCGACACGTCGTCATCTTCACCTGAAAGACGTACTTTTCGTACTGACCGCAATGACTGAATAATGTCCCGAAAAGCACCACACGACAGTAAACACAGAACGTAGTTTAAATATAATTTAATAATCACATCATGTTACATCTTCAACCAATTACGCACACCCACACCCTCACCCTCACACCCTAGTTGTATTGGTCGCGTTCTTTAAACTATAGTGAAGGATATTACGGTCGTATGTCTTCCATCAATACATGAAAGTCGAACCTTCCCACAGAGAGTTCAAGGTCGTAGATATACAGCGTGATTTGATTACATGAATGATGATCCATTTCTTTATTCGCTATAATGGCATATTGTATTTTTTTATTTATCAGTGTGTAAGATTAGAAGTGGTAAATGGTGGATTCATCCAACTGATGTACGACGCTTCGATTTGCGAAAAAAGAGATATCAAAATACATTAAAAAAAAACATAACAATGTTGACACCCCACACCCTCAAGAAAGACTCTGTATAAACGCTTTCCAAGTGCATTTTTACGCAAGCGGATGTCATTTTCCGTTCTATGCAATGTCTCAGAAGTTAACTAAGTACACAAAATATTAATATACTGAATAAGTTCGAAAGAAAAGTTCTTAATAGATAAAAACTCTTTTCCTTAGTAAAATTAACGACTGAAAACAACATCAAAGTAGAATCTGTGATGTAGAATGAAGCGGTAATCGTGCTAAGCTATATCTAGTCAAAGACAATAAATCACGCACATTTAATTTATTCCAGGCGTTTAAATATAAAAACAATCACTTTTATGACTATATATATAGATGCATTATAGCACCTGATTCACTACTTCTCAAGACTAGAGAAGAAATATCAACGCTGGTCAATTCCTTTCAAAAATGACCAATAACTTTTCTGCTGCAACTGAATTTAGTACCAAAGATACATACCTGCCGCCAAACTGGCTCGATATAAAATTTTCTTTATATCTTGTGGGTGAAGGACTATCAATTCCATGTTATTTATTCGTCTTCTATCATCTTTTGGCGAAAAAAGCAGCTCGTACAACTCTCTGTAACCATTCACCATTGGTCGTATTGATCTTCAGTTTTATAAATCTTATAATAGATCTGCCATTACAAATGTCCTATTATCGACGAGGATTCTATCTACCATTTAACCCAGCTATATGTCTTGTCCATCGGCTCGTGGACTATGGAATGTGGTACGGTGCAATCATAGCGATGCTATGGCTATCTTTCGAAAGACACCTTCTAATATTTCATTCAAACTTAGTTCGAACAGCCCGCGGTCGCTTAGTTTTTCATTATGCGCCAGTCATCTACTTTTGCCTGCTTTTTCTTCGACCATGTGAACAGAAGTACAATGCTTATATATTTCTATGCGGTGGTCCATTTGATAAATGTCCGCTTTCGAGCGCACTGTCTTGGTATTTGGTTATTGCTCACGATATCGTACCAGTTCCGTTGATCGTTATTCTTAGTGGCAATCTTCTTGTTCGAGTCATCGTTCAAAAGCGCCGACTACAGCATGGCAACAGTTGGCGACAAAATCGAAAGATGATGATGCAATTCATGTTTTTATCAGTAGTTTATATAATTTTTATTCTACCTTTCGCAATTGTAAGACTGTTAATTACGGTAGGAATCACAAATTTCAACACGAATGTTTCATTTTTTCTTTTTAACATGACAAATGTACTTTCAATAGTTATATCCTACGCAATGGCCGTTTCATTACCAAATCTGCGGCAAAAACTTCGTACGTTAGTATGTCAGAAACCAACGGAAGAAAATGTCTTTATTTTAACGTATCGCGCACGACCATAATGACAGTGTCGCGATCATTGTAAAGACGTTCTTCAGTGTGATGTAAAATAACAAAGGAAAAGAAAATCATCTTTCAAGTTTTGATCTCTCATCTCATTTTTAATTGATTCTCCTTTTCATGAATTGTGAGCTAAAAATGCTTGAGCTATGTTTTGAAACATATTGCACGCTTTAGCAATCCTCAAATATCTCTCAAATTACTACTGAAATACACTGTGCATGACAGACATTTCGCAGAAAATCTACATCGACAGAATTTTGTGTACATTCCATAGTGTCGATGCTACATTGAGAGTGAGTGGATTAAACATTGCTTTTACTTTCTTTTGTTGCTCTGCACGTGTAGCATCGCACTTCAAACGAACAACAAAACAACATTAGCCAAATATACAAAAAAGTTTCTTTGGTAATAAAGAAGAGATCAACAATTGAAATAAAAAGGTTTTTTTCTTCTGTTTGGAGAGAAAAAACGTATGCTTCTCTTCATCTTAAGTTGTTGTTGACTGCAACAAAAGCTTCCTTGCTTTCCAGTGTGTCGATTCGCATCCACAACAAAAGTACGTTTATCGAAATAATCACATGGACAAAGATCTCTCGATACGATCTGAAAATCAAAATACCATGCAACAGGCTTGTGTTCGAAGCTTCCATGTTCTTTGGTTGGATGTATACCATGATGAATCTAATCGGCAGATGAGAAACGCAATTGCTGGGCTACGTGACTTCGTTGATGGAATTACCTTACTCGATGATGCGGATGAATGTCGAGATTTCTTTGAACATAGAAAGACTGAAACAATATTCATGATCGTTTCGGACGTTTTAGCACAGCAAGTCATTCCGAAAGTTCATGGGATGCGTCAACTGCACTCGATCTACGTCTTTTGTCTTAAGCAGTTGCCTGACGAACGATGGTTAAATACATGGTCGAAGGTAAAGGAAACTACTCCGCAACTTACCTTCATCTGCGAATCAATCAAACGAATCATACAACAATATATTCAGGATACAATTTCGATGAGTTTCACTTCAACAAATGATCTTATCGATGAAAACGATCAATCATTCATGTATATGAAAATATTGAGAGATATTCTTCTCGACAAGAATTATGATACTCGTGAACAATCATTCGCCGCATTTACTTCGTACTGTCGTCGTAACAATATACTAACAAGTAGCATAATCGATTCTTTCGAACATGATTATACCAATCATACACCTATTTGGTGGTTTACGAAGCGATGTTTTCTTTCTTTAGTACTCAATCTTTATATGAACCGTCAAGATGCCAAAGGTATTAAAAGCATGGATGTCTTTATTCGAGCTTTACATCAAGAAATACAAACACATCACGAGCAACAGCAAAAGGAACATCCACAAGCATTCATTGTCTACCGAGGCCAAACTATGCCACATGAAAACTTTTCTACGATGATGAAATCGACGAAAGGTTTAATATCATTCAATAATTTTCTATTGACAAAGACGAGTAATAAGGATGCTTTTATCTATGCACAGCATGCTCTGAAAAGTTCGAATTCAATCGGTGTCGTGTTCAAAATGAAGATCAATCCATTAATTTATTCTAGGCCATTTGTCCGTCTCGATAATGCCAACAATGGAACATCAGAATACTTATTTTCGTTGAATACTGTTTTTCGTATTGATGAAGTACAGCAGATCGACAATGATACCCGCTTGAGGCTAGTGGAATTGACATTAGTGGATGTCGAAAATCCACAGTTCAGTAACCTGAGCAAGAGAATAGATGAAATGCTTGACGAATCAAATGGCTGGGAGCGACTGGGAAAATGGTTGATAAAGATGCAAGATTATGATAAAGCCGAGCAAATGTATCTTGTTTTACTCGATGAAACTACTGACAACAAAAAACAGGTGATGTATTTAGAAATTCTTAGTAAAATTAAAAAGAATCAAGGCAAATGGAGGGAAGCCATCACATTCTATAGAGAAGGTATCAACATCAAGGAAAAAGTTCTTAGCCCGAACGATTCCAATTTAGCTGAATCGTACAACAATATTGGTCGTATGTATGAACATCTAGGTGACTATCCTAGAGCACTTTCGTCCTATCAGAAAAGTCATGGCATTCGCAGTAATATTCTCTCGTCAAACTCTGGTGAACTCGCCGATTCGTTTCACCAACTGGGAGTCATTCATGAGAAACTTAGCGATTATTTCAAAGCACTGTCGTTTTATGAACAAGAGTTAACCATACGACAAAGTACAGTTCCTGTTGATGAATCTCGCATTGCTCGATTGTATGATAGCATTGGTTCAATATATGAGAAACTTGGCGACTATTCGAAATCAATGTTGTTTTTACAAAAATCGCTGGATACTCATGAGAATACGCAGCATTCGGATGCGAGTGACTTGGCCCGTTTATATTACAATATCGGCTGTACACACGACCATATGGGAGAGTATGGTGAGGCTCTGAAATGGATTGATAAATGCCTGAATATTCAAAAGATGAATTCGTTTCTCGATCAACTATTGCTAGCTACAGCGTATGACAGATATGGCATGATTAATGACAAAATGGGTCAATATTCCAAGGCTTTTCTCTTTATTAAGAAAGCATTCGATATACGAAACAAATTCTTAGATGTAAATCATCCTGATCTACTTACTTCGTACAACAACATGGGTGTACTATTTATTCGAATGATTGAATATTCAAAAATGTTCACCGCTGATGAGTTAGCGCAGAAAAGAGAGTACTGCTCATTGTTCTTGACAGATAAAGATACCAGTTATCCAGTACACGACATGAATGAGTATCCTGAAGCATATCAATTTATTCAAAAAGCTTTTCAAATTCGTCAAACAGTGCTACCTTCCGATCATCTGGATATCGCCGACTCGTGGAGCAGTATTGGATTAGTGTCGATAAAGGCAGATCAATATGCAAGCGCTTTGTCTGCCTACGAAACAGCAGAGCAAATGCGTCGAAAACTTTTATCGGCAACGCACCCGGAATTGATTCCATTGTACAATTCTATTGGGCTCATTCATACAGTGAATGATGAGTATGCAAAAGCGTTTACATATACAGAAAAAGTTACCGAAATTTATCAGACATGTCTTTCTCCGAATCACCCATACGTAGCAACTTGCTACAATGTTATAGGTTTCACTTATGCTAAAATGGAGAAATTCACTGAAGCAATTTCACACTTGGAAAAAGCGATTTCACTTTACAAGAAATATCTTTCTCCCAATCATCCAGATTTGTCTACTACGCTGAACACGATTGGACTAGTACATTACAGAATGAATGATTATTCTAAAGCCCTTCCAGCTTTTGAAAGTTCATTGGAAATTCGTGAAGCAAAACTGCAACCCGATCATCCTAATTTGACGACTACCTACGAAAATATTGGATTGGTGCATCTGAGAACAGGCAACTATTTCAAAGCGTTACAGGCCGTGAAAAAGTCTCTGATTATGCGTGAAGAATCACACATGTCAATTGATTCCCAGTTAGCTGTATCGTATAACAACATTGCATTAGTTTATGCGATGATGGATCAGTATTCTGAGGTATATTTCTATTTTGAAAAATCTTTTAAGATTCGAAATAAAACCTTACCGGAAAATCAATCTGATTTCATTACATACAACAATAATGTTGGTTTAGTTGATTTTAATATGAATGACTATTCCACAGCGTTCATATGTTTGAATAAATGTGTGAAATTGGGCGAGGCGAAGCTTCCTCCCGATCATTGTGACTTGGCTCATCTTTATAATAATATCGGCATTATATATGCAGGTCAAACTGATTACTCCAAAGCGCTGTCATTTTTAAACAAATCATTGGAAATTCGAAAGAAAATATTACCTCCAAATCACCTTGATTTAGCTATTTCTTATAACAATATTGGTTTGGTTCATCTTCGAACTGATAATTACTCCGAAGCGTTAACATTTCTGACGAAATCGATCGAAATACATGAGGAAAGTCAACCAATAAACTATCCTGATTTGGCGACAGCGTATAACAATATCGGTTCAACTTATGATCAAATGTTCGAATATGAAAAGGCCATGCCTTTCTACGAAAAATCATTAGAAATTCGTCAAAAAACGCTTCCTTCATATCATACTAATTTGGCTATCTCTTACAACAATACCGGCCTGGTATATGCAATCATAGGTCGCTATACAGAAGCATGCCCTTTATTGGAAAATGCACTTGACATTCGAAAGAATATCCTACCGGAAAACCATTGTGACTTAGCGACATCTTATAATAATCTTGGGAATGTGTATTCGAAGCTACATCAATTTGGAAAAGCGCTGATATGCTATCATCAAGCAGTGACGATTGCTGAAATCAATTCAGGCATATCCCCGTCTGATTCCATCACGTTTCACAACAATCTCGGTCTCTTATACTGTCACACAGGTCAATTTTCAATGTCAATTCCATATCTCCAGAAAACAATTGAAATTCATCAAAAATATGTTCCTTCTAAGTATTTGGAATCGGCTATTTATTACGAGAATCTTTGTAATGTCTACATCAAACTAGAAGAATATTCCGAAGCACTTTCCTATCAAATGAAAGCACATGCAGTATATGAACAAACACTTTCCCGTCAGCATCCGATCATGGCGAAATCTTACACGACGATTGGTTTCATACATGATAACGTCGGTGATTATGTAAATGCTCTTCAAGCTTATCGTGAAGTAGTACAGATTCAGGAAGGTATCAATTCACTTGACCAACAAGAATTAGCTGTTGCATATAAGAATCTTGGTAATATTTACTCGAAAATGAGCAATTATTCTCGTGCATCGTTCTACTACGAGAAAAGTCTCATTATCGATGAAAATACGTCATCGGACAACGATCCAGCTTTGACTAGTAGTTACAATCAACTTGGTTTAATTTCAGAACTCCAAGGCGAACAATATCGAGCATGTTCATACTACGAAAAAGCCATAGAAATGTGTCAGAAACAACCCTATGAGAACTCTCGTAATCTAATCTTATTTTATAATAAGATCGGCAGTGTCTATTCCAAACTAGATCAGCATGACAGAATAACACCATTGCATTCTCAACAATCGAAGAACAAATCAAATCTTCTTGCTCTGGAAGCTCACGATACCACGGATACTTTTAAACAGGGAAATATGCTGCAGGGCCCTTTAATGGAAGATTTACCACGACAAATTTCAATTGGCGAACTTCCCTTTCACATTTCACTTTACTCACAAACGGCAAATTGCCCTCATATACGAGTGATGCAACATGCTTGAGACACCATTTCATAAACGTTTTACATTCTTAACAAACGAACTTTTTTACCGTCAAAAAATAAATAAATAAATAAATAAAGAAGAACAACGCATATTTTTCAACTTTCAGCATAATCATTAATAGTAGTTATCTTCGAGAATGCCATTTACAAAGAAATAAAATAGAGAGATGGGCAAATAAATTTAGTTCTCATCCCCTTGCGGAAATTAAAGGAAAGAGAATCAGAACAAAACTATCCGTTTATAGAGGACGCCTTTCAAACGCAGAAAAGAAAAAGGAAAAAAACTTTCCAACCTATAGTGCAACGTAAAACCATGTGACATATGCATGAAGCTTATGCGAGAAGCAGAACAAAACACATTTATAGTCAATATTCCATTATACGGCAAATGCTTCGAAACTATCGACTAGTTTGGCTTGACAATGACATTGACAATGTGAAAAACTATGATTCTATTGCACAATTAAGGTCAATCGTGAATACAATCGATACATTTAACGATATTGCTGCATGTTTTGAGCATATTGAAAGTATCAAAGACGAGACGTCAGCATTACTCGTTTCAAATAAGCTTGGCGAAAAAATAATACCAACTATACACAAGCAATCGAATATAAACGCGATCTTTATCTTTAGCCAAACCGTCATCTCCGACAATCGATGGATGCAGAAGTGGTGGAAAATACATGGAGCATTCCATGATATATCATCCGTTTGCCGAGCATTGAAGTCTGCTACTTACGATTACAATCAGAGTACAATCGCAATGAATTGTTCCCGAACGAATAGACTCGATCATGACCTCATTTATACGTTTTTACTAAAAGAAATCTTATCTACAATCAAGTTTGAATACGAGCATAAGCGTGAATTTCTGAAATACTGTCGCGAACAATATGTGGGCAACAGTATACAATTGAAAAAAGTCGATCAACTTCAAACGGACTATCGTCGGCAGGACGCTATCGCATGGTACACACATGAAGGAATCTTGTATTCGATGCTTAATGATGCTTTGCGTACACTGAATGTAGATTTAGTTCTCAAGATGGGCTTCTTTATCAATGATCTTCATGAACAAATTGTTGCTCGTCATTTGCAACAGCATGGTAATCAGCAGGTGGCAGAGCCACTCACTGTATTTCGAAGTCAAGGTGTTTCTCATTCAAATTTCGACTTGTTGATGAGAACACGAGGTGGAGTATTATCGTTTAACAACTTTCTGTATACCAATAAGAATCGTGCCGAATCTCTTGATTTTGCCCGACGGACAATGACTAAATATGACGTAGTTGGCGTTCTTTTTATCGTTACTGTTGATTCTGCAACATCTAAAACTCCGTTTGTTAATATTCATATGGAAGGTGACGAAGAACAGGTACTCTTCTCTATGCACTCAATCTTTCGCATTGATCAAATGAAACAAATCAACGGAAATAATCGTTTTTGGCAAGTTGAATTATCGTTGATGGATAGTGATAAATATTTATCTGATGATAGTATTCAACATGCGCGCAAAGAAATAGAAGGATCAACCGAATGGGTTCGAATAGGAAAACTGATGGTAAAGTTAGGACAATATGATCTAGCCGAAAGCCTTTATCGAAAGATTCTTTTACAAACAAATCAGGCAAAATCACAAGCAGATTTACTATACCAACTTGGATGTATCTATTGTATTCAAGGGAAATATTTCGAAGCATTAGCATCCTATGAAAAAGTGTTAAGGATGCATGACAAATTATTCTCGTCGAAACATCCCAGCATTGCCAAGTGCTACAATGATATCGCAATTGTCTATGGTGAAATGAACGAAATCTCAACGGCACTATTCTATTCGGAAAAAGCTATCGAAATATTCGAGAAAGCCGTTGAAGAGAATCCTTTAGATTTAGCAAATGCCTACGAGATCATTGGAGTATTATATTCCAAGAGGAATGATTATTTAAAGGCACTTGCGTATTATGGAAAAGCATCGAGAATCTACCAAAGAACTCTACCTGCAAAAGATCCTCAGTTTGCTAATTTGAATACTAATATTGGTTCCATCTATGCTAGAATGAGCGAATATCTTACAGCACTGACATATTTCGAGAAAGCACTTGAAATTCAAAGCAAAAGTCTTCCTTCAAACCATCCTGACCTAGCCTTTTCCTATGGACACATAGGATTGGCGTCGTTCTTTACCGGGAATCACTCAAATGGATTATTGTATTGTCAACGAGCATTAGAAGTAGCCCAACAGTCATTACCGGTAAATCATCCTCATATTCAAATCTATAAGGCTAATTTAAACTGCATTACATCACAAATGAACGATACTGTACAGGAATAAAACTATTCTTCGTGATACTATTCTAATAAATTTTTGCATTCATTTGTACATGAGAAGTTCTTTTTTTGTTGAACTGTGACCTTCCTACTGTTGGAGAAGTTTCTGAGCACTTTTAATGGCGCTCGCACGCGCGTAAAAGCTCTTCAAAGATGAGTTGTCGTTCGTCGTAGAATACTTCGATGGTTTATGAATACAAACTGTTTGTTTTCTTTTGTATTCTCACTGCAAAAATTGATTCTATTTTCAGAATATTAGAAGGTATGATGAATATTGCAATGATGTAATGCTCTGAGTCGGATTATGAGATTTTATATATTAGTGCTGCAGATTCGAATGGTATAGCACAAAATTCCTTCCCACATTCTCTATAATTGAATTTGACCTTTTCAAAGAAAACAGGAAATTGGATATATACGTATAAAGTTTAGAGTTTCATATTTTATTCTAACCTTCTCTCTACACTCATTAGTCTGTTATGTCGACATCATCTCTTACTAACTATTTATCTGATTTATAACCACCAACCTTGGAATTGATTACCGAACTTCAATGTATCTTATTGGCATGGGAGATAATCTGTTGAATATCTTGATTATCACACGATGTAAATTGAGTGATTAGCGCATGTTTACTGTATTTCATTGTTATTTCTATCAGACAGATCATTCTTTTCAATAGTTTAGCATTAACTATAATTATCATGTAGCTAACTGGTGACGACCTATTTATCTTTAGTCTTGGATTAATGCGACAATTCTTATGTTTAATTTCCATTGATCAGTGGTTTATAGTGACAAAGAATGTCCACATGAGACGAGCTAAGCCATCAGAAGTTGTTCGATGGTTAATCGTTGGCGTTAGTTTATTTCGAATGATTTATTCTATTCATACACTGGTTGGTTTCCAATCGTCGAAAGAATGCGATTGTACACATTTGTTATGCACAGACAGTTGTGCATTGTTTTACATTATACATTATACTGTCTCCTCTCTAATACCGATTTTAAATATTATTTTGTGTAACATTTTAACTGTTAAAAATTTACGTTAGCGATGACTTCATGTTTTTTCAACCTTGCAACGTCAAGGAGAATCGAACTCGATGGCTGTTATATTACCTCAATACACTGTATGTCATCGACGAGAGATGCAGTTACTTAGATTGCCACTTTTACAAGTTGCTTTCTACACTAGCTTAAATATTTAAGGTACATTTTTTCTTCTCTATACCTGTTTTTTACAAATTATCAAACGAAAAGTGCAGATCAATATGCTATTGATGGATTTCTTATTATTTATCAATAATTTATCAATCATCTAAAGAACATTTTATACTGATGTGTAGTAGTGCTTCTTTTGATATTGGATGTCTGAAATCTATGAGAATACATAGCTGTAATAAAAAACAGACCCTTTGCCTTTCTTTAAACATGTATTTGTATCGAAAAGATTTTGTCTTCGGGCTAATGAAAATTTAGACTCCTAGGTTTCACACAAAGATGCGCCAGCTATGTCTTAAGCTATTTAAATGGTATTGAATGTGTTTATTTCAAGGAATCTAACGCTGGTTTAATATAAAAAGAAAACGTATAAAATACAACAGTTTATGTCACATATCTGTACTTCATTCCTAAATTATACAAATAGAAAATAAATAATTTAGGAAATTGTAGAAAAAAAGCACTTACTTTATGTTCGATCTTTACATGAATTTCGCCTTTCGAACGAAGACCTAACAGGGCGGGTAGTTTTATCCACTCGTCAAAAGCGCCTTTGGAAAAATCATGCTTTCTCAGATCAATCTTTGCTTCGCCGATCGAATCTTTGCCGACTGCATCGTCATCATAAACATGAAGATGTAAATCGTCATGATTTCGCGATAAATTACTACGATATACAACTTATAAATCAAATCAGATCATCGTATGAATAGGAACAACTTACAAGGTAAATGTTTCGTTCCACTGAGGATCGTTGTTATTCTTAATCGTCTTTGTTCGTTGTTTGTAGTCTTTGTCTAGATAGACTTCAACGAAAGCATCATTTTTGCCAACGATGTCTTGATCTTTGAGATGACGAGCTTCGATAATGGTTACTTCAAGTGTACCGTGTGAACCACTCATAATGCTTGTTCGTTCAGGTTATTGTTGAGAATTTTTAGAAAGATTGGTGAATGAAAAAAGACAGTAAATGTTCGACGTATTTAAATGCATTTGTTTCTTTCCGTTCTTAATAATACGAGAAAAAGAACCTTTTAACTTTTTGTTATGAGAGAAGCAAAGAAAACGAATGAGGAGTTCATATGGTTGCATCGAAAGTAAAAAGAATAACGAATTGGTAGATTCTAGAATACAAACAATGCTTTCTTTTTTTTGTCAGCTTCGTTCGTCACTTGAAAAAGTATGTACCATCAAAAAAAATTTCAAACAGTACTTCTGCGTTCGCGGCGAAACACGTGATCTGTACGATGATGAAAATCGAGAAGGTCTTTTGGTAGAGCATCAAGATGAACTCAAAGAATTCTTTTTATTTGCAAGTATCTATGACTAATTATGGGGAATTATTCATCGTGATAATGTCAATCATTGCGATGACGTTCAAATTATTAACGATGACGATGTATGCGGATATTTTCGTGTTTGTCTAATATGTATGGAAGATTAAGATAGAGAGTTCTTTAGTCGGATTGTAAAGAATAACAAGCTCATTCATTTTTAAAGTCAATTATTTCATCAGATCTCAGATAGCTATAAAAAGTGTTTTTTTGCTAACGAGAATAGACCGACGTTGACAATAATGAAAATGAGACCATGTCTAAACAGAAGATAGTCAATGGTCAGTGCGATTAGACGTCTCTTTAGATCCTGAGAAATTACATTTGCTGCCAATCTTAGTTAAAGAGACCCAAACTTCAAAAATGTATCGAAGACTCCGTGGCGCAACGGTAGCGCGTCTGACTCCAGATCAGAAGGTTGCGTGTTCAAGTCACGTCGGGGTCAAATATACTCTTTTTAGTAATTTTACGTAAAAATGATCGATCTTTTATTTTTCAATGATAATTCCATTAGAGAAGAATTTGTCACACTCGAAAAATAAATAAATTATTAGATGTGAAGCTATTCGTTCACACTTATACTCTCTCGATGTACGTACATTGCTGGCGTGACGTAGCCACAATGAATACACAAGTTACATATAATATTTCTGGAAAAAAAGATGAAAGACTTCGAAGCTGTGGCGAGTATCCTATTAGTGTGCTAATGTTCGAAGGAAATGACTTTGAAAATCTTCCATTAAACACCAAATATTGGCTGTATCTACAAAAACCGATTATTCTTCATGCCTTCATAAGAACGAATTTTGCTATTAATAAATTATTAAATTTCTAAAAAACGAGAATAATCTGAGCAGATAATCAAAAGAAATAGCGTCCAAAATTATTTGCTTATTCATCTTATGTCACTAATATGAGTTCAAAACAATTTGTTCTCCTGGTTGTATTTGTCGAACAAATGAACAAGATAGGCGATCATTTCGTCTGTCTCTACTCACTGATTGGCAATGTCATCGTTCCAATACAACTGGTTCACCGTTTGTTTAGCACTTAGTTGTAGAGCAGTCAGTTACTATCGTTCGAATTTCAATGGCCAATTGTTTACTGACATGCCAAATTCAAATGGAAACATATTATTAAATGCTAAAATTACTACGACGATTGTTGTCCTAGAACAAACGAGTTCCCACTGTTTAGTATAGGCGTGCAACGGAAAAGATTAGAAGAGTGATTGTTTGGTTGAATCGAAAATACATTACACTTTATATTATGATTACAATATTCTTTTGATGGCACACGGACAATTCATGTCATATGTATACTATAATTAATTTACATTGAAAAATGATCTTTTCTTGGTTGGCATTGTTGATCTATTGAGTCCTCAAATGAAAAACTAATCATAAGTAGTATGCTACTAAATGGTGTCCAGACGTCCTTGACTTGATACATGTTAAACTTGTCACACCGGATTTTGTTAATTGTTTACGAACATAACTCTTGCAGGAGACGCATGTCTCTCTTCATTCATCTGTATATTTTCGTAATCTTGTTACAATTATTAAATTCTACGACGAATAGTCTGCGATCAATTTTCTCCTTCTGCTATTTTTTTATCCATATTTATGAAAAAAACTCATGGTAAAGGATCAGAAATCTTAACGTCGAAAGAAATTGCGGGAAACCAGTTTAGAATCATCATGTTTTATTTTTGCATTCTAGAAAATAAAATCGTCATAGAAATATTCAATAGTTTGATGTATCAAAATCAATTCTCATAACATTAATATTCGATTCGCCGTGCCGTAACGTTTCGACGAGGTGAAATCCTTGTTTTTCAAATAAACCTTGAGCACTTCTCGTCCATAGCCACACATATGTATGTTTCAATTCTTTCGCTAGTTCGAAGATTTTCCCAATCATGTACTTTGCTATACCTTGTCCACGATATTCTGGCTTCGTATAAGTACAAGCTAGCCAAGGTGTTATATTATAATATGGATTGCCTGGAGATACATCAAAAACTTCCAAACCAATAGTTGCAATAAGATTCTGACTCTGTTTATCCAGTAGAATCATTAATAAAGGTAGTTGTTTTTCATTTCGAATATAATTCATTTCGGCGTCTTGTATCACAGCTTCGAGGGTCAGCAAACCGAATGCATGATAACTGTCCTGCCATTCGTTGTAGAATATGTTGCTTACTTCTTGAACATATTCCGGCTTTTCCCGTAAAAGATGAATTGTATATTTCGCTTCGAAGTTGTTACTCATTTTTCACTCGATTACTTGTGATGAAAACAACGTATCTGTTGTGCAAGATAACCGACATATGCATGACTCATATTCGATCTTTTGACAGATGTCAGTCTTTGACAAAATCTTATTTTATTATATGTGGCATGAAAAAGTTTTTCTTGTGTTTCAATCAATCACGTGGTCGTCCATATAAAAGTGTGCTGTCCAATGCTTTTCTGTAGAATGTTGGATAATCATTACGATATTCCAGATAACATTCTTCATTATGGCTTCCATTTTTTCCAACAAACGGACTGTCTATCATTTGAATAATAGTTGACAAGATCGTATGCAATGATAATGTCGGTCTGTAGTTTGAATCTGCAAAGCGAAAGCCACAATCACAACCACAACATACACCTGTTTGTGAAATATTCGGATGATAAATTGGATCTAGAAACTGTATGTCAGGATATTTGAAAGGATATTCTGCAGTCAAACCAATCTGAAGAAGAAATGATGCGCGGCAGTACGGCTCACTTTGTAACAGAAGTCGACCTTCAATGGTGTGGCGGTAGTGTTCAGACGAACGTACGGTTATTGGCGTGTTGTTGAAACGTGGTGGTGGTCTATTGGTATCAATAGATTGTCCTGAAACTTTGTCTAATATGAATTTATTTTCTGACTCCAACTTTTTAAGTAGTTTGATCTCAGCTATTACTTTGCGATTTAATAATACAGGAGAGGCTATAATGACACAAACAAATACGTATTATTTTTTTACGAGTAGACGTATTATTCTTGATATACCTGAATCTGGANATTGGAAGACCTCATCATGTAGCAGGAACTGACATTCTTTCAGGAATGGATCAATTAATTGCCGATGGAATTGTTGATCCATCTCGACTTGCTGTTGGTGGTTGCAATATTCCTTCTATTGTCTTACCATCATTTTTACTAGTCCAATTGTATACGATGGTTTCTGGCAGATGTCTTTCGGTAAATAATTTATTTTCGTTAGTAATCTGTCTTGCCGACACTAAATTTTTAACATCTTGTGCACAGTAGATCTCCATAGGTCGTTGTGATGATGAATAAACAAAAGCTAAGGCACAGTTTGGATTCGAGGACGAGGCAACCGAAGTGTAACTTCCGGGAATTCCATCATGTCGTACCCATTCTCCATCTATTGATTGTACTGAATAGACTTGTATTTGTGTTCTCCATTGACCAAGGACATACACGCCACCATCTACTTTTGCAGTGTAATCTATGATGTGCAGTTCGGATTTTTTTCCAACTCGACGTATAGTTCCATTTTTTACATGCAATGCGTATAGTTCTTGAATAACAGCATCATTATCATCGTTCTGATCAATATTTACAGTAAAAAAGACAGTTTTACCATCGCTAGACAATTGCAACATTCGATCATCGTCTTCATCGTTTGTTAATCTGTTGATTATTGAATTATCTTTCAGATCGAGCGAATAGATTTCATTGGTTTCCACGTTTTTATTAGTCAATTCCTTGCTGATGAAAATGAACTTGTCTTCGGACGGTACAAACAATAATTCGCGAACATGGAGTGGAATTGTTTGAAGAATATTTATTGTGTAAGTTATACCACCATTTGTTCCGCTAAGACGTACACTATAAAGCTTTGATTCTTTATCAGATTGTTTCAGTTCTCCTTTCAGATTAGCTCTATTCAATTCTATATTTTGAAGTACATAAATAGTTGAAGCATTTTGAGACCATGTAACAATAGTTGGAATTGAATATGCAACTGGAATGAATATAATAATACGTAATTCAATTGAATAGACAGAAAAGCCGTGTTTGAATTGATCGGGTGAATTTGCTCGACTTCCAAATGCACCAGGCAAGTTATTTGCTGTGTGGGATACGTATTTATCATATGAAACATATGTTATAAAATTACTGCTCGGTGACCATTGTGGATTCACATTTGGTTCGAGATATTTTGTGATCTGGGTTGTTTCCATCGTCTGAATGTTGTACAACCATAGGCCATACGCATGATATTCAGTAACAGGCGATGGACGTTTAGTTGCATAAAGTAGATATTGACCATTGGGTGAAAATGACATGTGCAGAAAAGTTGTATAATCGAAAAATTCATCCAATGTCAACTTTTGTTTTGTTTCAGATGTAGATGCAATAGATTCATCGATCGATGGCATTGAGTCTTGCTCAATTGGTATACATAACAGTGCATTAATAATAATTGTAAAATATACAACAATGCTGAACAGCAACATCGTTGATTTTGCTTGAAATTAGCTTAAACGATTTGTAAACGACGAGATAAAAATGTCCGACTGGTTTTCTCAGACATCGAGTGTGACACTTTATATACGTTAAGGCTGGGAAGACTGGTCTAAAACGTACTTGATGGGATACAGATAACGAATTCCATTGTATTGTACTGTATTCATTGCTAGAAATATTCTTAGTACACTGTGGGAACAGGGAAAGAATTTCCTTTCCTTCTCTTCGAAAAAAAAATGAAGTTTTTCACGTCGTCAATAGATTTCTTAATGGATGATTTTTTTTATTAAAGCTATGTTGTTATTTTTGTATACTCACTGCACTGTTATCATTGCAGGACAGCAAAAAATTTCATAATCATGCTGATACATGATGACAGTATGCGAATAAAGATTTTATTTTGAGTCTTACTTTAAAAACTCAACATCGTTTATTTTAGTTGCGTGTTTTAGTGCAGTCAAAAAGCGACAAGATGATACAGCATAACATATGTTGTTGTTTCGCACTACTTGCCCTCAAGTAAGCATCAAAATTTGTCTTTATACTCTTTGAAACATACTGTTTTGACCCTAGTATATTAGCAGTTATAACTCTACCACAAACATGTCATGATTTAGCTCAATACGACAAATGTTCCAGCAATCCTTTGTGTGCTTGTCTACATTCTGTTTCTTCAAACGACAGCGGCATTTGTGCCTTCCGATGGACAACTTGTTCTGAACTTGACGCTTGTACAATAAACACTCATCTATGTTTTCAACCTAATCATATTTGCGTTCATCACCCTGATTGTCAGAACCAACCATTGTGTTATCCACTATCCATGACTACTGCTGATCTATGCCCCACTATCAGCGAAACAACCACTCCAAGTAAATAAATCAATTTTTTTTTGTAAACGAACTCGATGTGTCTTACAGCTTCAAGCTTTTCAACAGGGACCGATGATGTCGAACTCTGTTTAACAGCAACATGGTCTACGCAAGGTATAACAGTTGCTGGTGGAAAAGGTTTTGGAGACAAATTGGATCAATTAGCTGACCCCTACGGAATTTTTCTTGATGATAATGATACAATTTACATTGCAGATCGTTCGAATCATCGTATTGTTATGTGGGAACAGGGTGCTATCGTGGGCCAATGGCTTGCTGGTTATAAAGAAGATAATGCACGTAGTATGTCCTTAAACATGCCGCAAGATCTTGTTGTTGACCAAAATGGAACGATGCATATAAGTGATGGAGGAAATTACCGCGTTGTTCGATGGAATCGAGGCGCACAGGAAGGTGAAGTGATTGTTGATCACATTCAAGCGGTGGGTATTGCGCAAGATAATACCGGATCAATTTATGTGTCGGAATATGCGGACGGTCGAATAACAAAATGGAGCAAAAATAATGATGACCAATTATTTGGACAAGTGATTGCAACAAAACTGCGTCAATCGAATTTTATATTCGTCGATCGGGATCGATCAGTCTATTCAACAGGTTATATGGCACATCGCATAGTTAAAATAATCGAAGGAGTTGAAGAACCTCTCGTTGTTGCTGGTCAATCAGACAAATCTGGACATGATCTGCATCAACTGACATTTCCAACTGGTGTTTTTGTTGACCATCAAGGTACTATTTATGTGGCTGATACTGATAATCATCGAATAGTACGTTGGCCAAAAGGAGCTACGTCGGGTATTCTAATCGTAGGTGAACATGGACGAGGTTCAGCATCAGATCAATTGACACACCCTTCTGATTTATTTCTTGATCGGCAGGGAAATTTATACGTTACTGACACTTTGAATAATCGTGTACAAAAATTTCTTATCGATAAAAGTTCTTGTCATTCGAAATCGAAATAAATCTTCCTTGCCATTTTCATTATTAGCGTTCAATTGTATTCATATCAAGTTTTCCATATGATCGGTGTCCATACTTGCGCATAGTCATAGCGGTCTAATTCATTGTTGTGATCATTCAGATTGATCTTTAAAGCAAGGAAGTACAAGGCTCAGTAACCGTGTTTACTTTCATCACATTATCCGAATGTTAGTGAAGAGCCGGTGAATGTTTTACTTAGAAACTTAGTTAATGATAAACAATTTTCTCATTTGTCAAACTATTTCTCGAAGCACATTTGTGTGTGTTTTTTATCATTAGAATTACTTGCGGAACTGTGATCAAATCGTCTAAATGATCTAAAAAGTATGTCAGTGTTCTTCACAAAAATATTTATTCCTCAAAGCATACATGCATAACGATATTTTCTTCCAATTTTCAAAACATGTTTATATCAATGAAACATCAAGGCTAATATGCGTAATATATGTTAAACGGACACTTTTATTGACTCTAACTATATAACAGACAGTATGTCGGTGTACTTAATGTTAGTTCTAGATGCTTTCCGATCAAATGTTCTCTAAAAGGCCAGTACATACAAATCAAACTCATAGCATTAATGGTGAATTGTATACTTTGCTAAGTCGAATAGGTCACGGATCGTATGGATCTGTATGGAAATCTGTAACACCAAAGGGTATGGGTATTTTCTTTTTTTTCATCTATCTGTAAGATTCATGTCATATCCATGCGATATGATCAAAGTTTTCTGTACAAGAATCTGTTGAGTGTCTTTCGAGAAATATACAAGACGGTCGTCGTTCATCAGATCTAATAGATCGTTTTGCCGTATAGTCTATTTTTGCAAATTACAGACGGTAGATAGTTCACTCAAAGTATGCTGAAATATTTCAGCACCGTTGTTTCTATCTATTCTGAAAAACAACGGCAAAGAGCAATTACGCGTGCAAAATAATAGTTCGAAGTTTAACTAAATACATTTATATGGAGAGTAAATAATGTCAATGACTAATTGAGAAAAGTAATTGCTGCCTGACTTGTTTAGGTGAATATTATGCTGTGAAAGTGTTTGAATTCAATCATGCACAAAATCCTCTTGCTTCGGATGACCGACTGAGCTCTTTTAAAACTGAAGTTAAAATGGGTAAAAAACTTTATGATGAAACTGAGCACGTTGTAACAATGTGCGGGTATGAATATAGTCCACGATACGGGGTGGGTTTTATTGCAATGGAATTGGGCAGCGAATCATTAGTTGATCGAGTTAGAAATCTTCATCAAACACATTCAAAATCGCCGATGTTCGATTACTATGATTACATTTCGCTAAGAGATCAACAGAATATATGGTGTCAATTAGTCAATATCATTCTTGCTCTTCACCAGTATGGTGTAGTAAGTTAAAGTTGATATAGATCATTTTTAGAACAATGTTCGACCTACGAAAAAAAATTTCATAATAGATCCATCGTGATCTCAAACCAGCGAACCTATTGTTTTTCGGGCCTACCTTGAAAGTGATTGATTTTGGTATGGCGCAAGACGAATTTGTAGGGTAAATTTCATTTTCTTTTCTACGTTTTTCATTCATCGTCTTCTTTTACACAGATTTAGCCCACATCACAGAATAGGCGGCACTCGTCCTTATAGTGCACCCGAATGTTTCACGGGTCAGGCGCTAATCACTCCAAAAGCCGATGTATGGTCCGTGGGTGCCATTTTATATTATCTAACTTATGGCAATGCACCGGTATTCGAAAGTCCACGACCCCCGTTCGGCGCTTTACCTACTCGCTCTCGTCACATTCAGGAGATTCTTGAACATTGCCTTCGACCAGTTGCGTCTCGACGGCCAGATCATCAATCACTTGCTCAGCATCCTTTCACAAAACCTTTTAAGAGATACTTAAAGTGATTGTATATGATGTTTTTAATATAGATAAAATTAGAAAATTCAATGGAATTTATAACATATACACTTGAATGATTTTAGAAGTATAAATTCTTAGCTATATTGACGTAAGCTTATGGGTAAAAAGAACACTCTGCAATAATAACTGAAAGTGTTGACAGCTTTCTTGTCGTTCTCTTAGCAAATTTTGGAATTTTATCTTTTAACAACATACCTTTATCTCGAAGACAAAGCGTATGTTGGAAATTCTCGTCTCGAGTTACGTCAACTGAAATCTGACTTCAACAAGATGTTCTGGTTTTAGATAGAAATTTGTTTTCACTATGGCTAACGCAGAATATCAAGATTTTTCAGATGGCTCACGTCGTAAAGTAGCTTTGGTTATCGGAAATAGCAATTATGCTTTAGAAAGATCGTTACCGAATACAATCAATGATGCTAAACAAATGACAATTGCATTAAGGCGTCTTGGATTCCATATTCACGATGACGAGCCGAAATTAGACTTGACGTATAGGGAATTTTCTATGACCTTGATGAGTTTTGTTTGTTCAATTGACCAAAATGATTTGGTTTTATTTTATTTTTCCGGTCACGGAACTCAACAGGAGGTAAAGCTAAGGAATGACAATGAATTTATTTCATAATTCTTTTTTTATCAGAATGAAAACTATTTAATTCCAGTGGACGATTTCAAGGAAGAAAACAAAGAAAGAGTCAAGCTAGATGGAACTGATCTAAAAAGATATGCAATTAATGCACAACAGTTTCTAAATAATATTGATGATCGCAATCCATTTGCGATCTTATTTTTCTTAGATTGCTGTCGAACTTATCATTTAAAACAAGAAAGATCACCAAAGAGCCTGAAAAGTTGTTCACCGGATCAACTACACGGATTAAAATCGATGTCGCCGAAAATCGGTTCATTGATCGCCTTTGCTTGTGCGCCTGGAACAACAGCTGATGACGGAAATAATCGAGAAAAGAATGGTTTATTTACAAAACACCTTCTCAAACACCTCTCCACAACCAAAGAAGATGTTATTGGAATACTAATGAACGTAACAGATGGTGTTATTCAAGAGTCGAATAGCCAGCAAATTCCACATGTTACTTTTGTGTTAACAAAAAAGATCTTCTTGTGCAATGAAAATCAAAGTAATTATTATTTTATTGCTAGTGAGAGAAAAAATACTATGTTTGCTATCCAAACATAAAAAGATGAGAAGCAATCACATTTGAGAGTTTTATTCTCAATCTTCATAGTTTCCATTCAATTTAGGAATCAGATTCAACAGATGGACACAAGATGGTGTCACCATAGCTGGCGGGAATGGAAGAGGAGAGGCTCTAAACCAATTGAATAGGCCTCACGGAATCTGTATCGATAAAAACAACAATACTCTCGTTGCCGATTGGGGAAACGACCGGATTATGAAATGGAAACCGAATGGCAAACAGGGTGAAATTTGTATAGATAGGATCGGGAATCTAGCTGACCAACTGACCTGGCCAAGAGATGTAATTGTTGATGAACAAAACTGTTCATTAATCATTGGCGATTGGGGAAACAGACGGGTGATTCAATGGTGGAATCATGATCTATACGAAGTTCTTGTTGATGACATTTCATGTTCTCGTTTGACAATGGATAAATATGGATTTCTTTATATTTCTGATTGGGAGAAGCATGAAGTGAGAAGATGGAAAATTGGTGAAAGGCAAGGGAACCTAGTAGCTGGGGGCCATGGACAAGGAAACCGACTCAATCAATTGGATTGTCCAACGTTTATCTTCGTTGATGACGAGCAATCTGTCTATGTTTCGGATAGAGACAATCATCGTGTGATGAAATGGAGAAAAGGTGCGAGAGAAGGAACTGTTATCGCTGGTGGAAAAAGCGGAGGAAGCCATCTGAGTCAATTGAGTTCTCCTCAAGGAATATTCGTGGATAAATTCGGTCAAACTTACGTAGCAGACACTGGAAATCATCGAATAATGCGTTGGCGTGAAGGAACGCAGCAAGGTGAAATAATTGTTGGTGGGAAAGGAATAGGAAATCGATCGAATCAACTGAATTCTCCAATTGATCTATCGTTTGACGATGGCGGAAATCTTTATGTTGCTGATTTGGGAAATGATCGAGTCCAAAAATTCAGTCTGATTTACAATTAGAGAGACGCAAATCCTATCAAGAAGTAGTAAATATTATTGTTGAGTAAATAAAATAGTTTCGCATGAAAGTAAACTTTTGTTTCTTCATTTCACTTTCCATATTTCAAAAGTAACTTCGGCTGAGCAGAAAATGATTGAATTCTGTTCAATAGCTTTTCATTACCTTTGATTGTGTAGTTATAACTTTGTTTTATGTTTGCTAAGATTTTTAAGCAAAAAATTCATCGACGATATGATCACAAAAAGAAGTCAAATATGAAATGTAAAAATATGAATTTATTTTTGCTAAATGATGAAGTTTTCAACGTGCTTCAGTTTAGAAGATCATAAATCAACCAAATTTTTGAAAGTAAACAGAACTACTCAATTGATTTCGTCATTGATCTTTTTGTTTTGTCAATAATGTCGAGAACGAATGAAGATGGATCACGAGTTGAGATCGTGATATTGTCGGGAGATTGATTTGAAGATGGGGTTTTTTATGAAGAATTAGCTTTTGCAATCGACTATTGAGGTAGAAGAAGCTTCCGGAAATGTAATAAACATCAAGATATTCAAAGATTTCATGGATTGTAACTTTCCTTTCTTGTGCATAAATAGAACTGGTTAGATCGAAGTATGCGTAGACAACAATTTGAAACTTTCAAATTTTCCTATCGGAATATGTCTTCGGTTAGCTGTCAATAATGGTAGTACGTGGATTCCAATTTGTTCGAGACGATATTAGAATGACTATTGAAAATTTGCTCATCTTTCTTGGAGTTCTTTTCCTTTATTTAAAAGCGGTACTCACATTGATCAACGTGCCGATTCTTCAACGATTTGAGCCAAGAACAATGTTCAATCTGATTGATTTTTATCAAAAGTAAAAATGATTAGCTACCGATGGTTTCATAGGATCTATTTGTAAAAAAATCATGTAATATGAGACCAGGAACATTAAGTGTTACAAAATGTCCTTTCTGTTTCAATTTACCATTGATTCGCACGTTTAACAGTCGAATATGACACCTCTGGAATTACTTACCTTGGAACGAATCTGTTATATTAAGAGCTCCACATGAAACCGTTGTTGTTGGCATAGTCACTGTTAAATTTATTTAGATCTTATGATTAGTATTAAGTATTCACTTAGTAGTATTGTGATTCATTATATTGACATATTCTATGAATTTCGTACATATGTTTTGTACTTGGAGTGTATTTAAACTGACTAGGATGTACGCGAGAAAAATTTAGTGTTATTTTTATAATTGATGAAATTCAAAAGTCTTCGCCGTCACAAGAATGATGTGAAGAATACCTTGGGCGTGAGCTTTGGCAAGCAGCATACAAACTGGATCGAATGATTGTGTCTGGATGATTTCTCAAATCAACGAGGATTTTTATTATGAAAAAGTACTGATAGAAAACGGATGCTCGAGAAAAACATAAAAGGTACAGTTTCTTCGGTGTGATATATAATCAGTTAGTAAAATTATACGTTGAGAGAGAAGAATAAACAGAACGAATAAAGCTCTCACCACTATAGTTACCCTCAAAGAAAGAAATCGACAGAGAACACTTTCACGTGTTATAATTTTTTTGTCCTACAAATCATAATCTTCACATACATGCAGCAGTCAGTCAGGTTTTTGTACTGATGTCTTTAATGTTTCCTAGTCGCAATACTATGATCCCAATTGTATGCTTATTTATCTTCCTACAAACTATTAACTATATTTATAATGTCAAAACAAAAGGGAACCAACCACTCGAAGAATTCTCCTCATCCAATTTATACAAACATTCGTCGACTGACAAAAACAACTCGACATATAATAATACACGAAAATTTCCACCTTTATCTTCAGATTCAAAACTATCCGTATTTTTCGGTACGTCATTTTCAGCGTCTGCAAACTTTACGAAACCTGATCCTTCTATTTATAAATCTTATCCGAATTGCAGTTTTTCTCTCTCAAACAATGATTCAGCTTCCTATCGGGTATCGATTAACAAAAATATACAATCTTTTAATACAATTGAACATCGTTATGAGAAAGATCTTTATCCTGGTGGACATTTCTTCCCAAAAACATGCCGGCCTAAGCAACGTTTAGCGGTGATCATATGTTACAGAAATCGTGAATCACATTTGAAACTTTTTCTTAATCATATACATGCTTTTCTTCAGCAGCAACAACTTGATTATACAATATTTGTTGTTAATCAGCATGGTCAAGAACAATTTAATCGAGCTGCTCTATTCGACGTTGGCTTCCTTGAAGCAATAAAATTATATTCATTCGATTGTTTCATTTTTCACGACGTTGATCTTTTACCTGAAGATTTACGTAATGTCTACAAGTGTGGAAAGCAACCAAAACATATGTAAGCGCGGAGAAAAATAAGGATTTGCTCGATCGACAGTTGTTTTCTTGTGTAGGTCAGTCGCTGTTGATACGTTCAAGTACAAATTACCTTATCCGACTCTGTTTGGTGGTGTAACTGCAATCAGTTTAACGGATTTTATCAATGCAAATGGTTATGCCACTATTTACTGGGGTTGGGGTGGTGAAGATGATGATATGTATCAGCGTGTAAATCGAACACTGCGTAAATCAATTGCACGCTATCCGACGGTTATCGCGCGTTATCAGATGATTTGCTCACATAACCATGTCTCTGCTGAAGCTAATCCTAGTAGAGATATTATTCTACGTTCAAATTATGATCACAAGAAGGATGGACTGAATTCGATAAAATATGTCTTACACAAATTAACTTTTTATAGATTATTTACATTGATAAACGTGACACTAACTGAAGAATCATTGAATGAGATTAGCAAACGTATGAATATTAAATTTCCGAAAAAAACAACAACTATGAAAATGCGAGTGTTACCAAGAAAAAGCGCATAATTTGATGTTTTTAAATTGTTTTTCGAATAAATTTGTTATGCTCTGCAGTATGCTGTTAAGTCTTCACAATAAAAATGATTTTCTATGCTTGCACCGAGTGCACTATAAGTATGGTAAGAAGACGTCCTTGATAATCATTAAACTATAACAGAATATACACACCCGTAACAGCAAGTTTGGCTGTGATGTAAGTAGGCAAGATATTTGCACAGAACGATTTAGCTGGCTTAGGATGCACTGATACTCCACCGTTCAAAGTTAATTTTGAAATTCTTAGATTTAGCACGTACATTCAATAATGTCCAAGTATAAAGAATAATTTGGGTTGTTATTTAATTTGTCTCATCCGACTTTTGCACTGATATCTGATAGTTTTTCGAGAAATCACAAAGAAATATGAATAATAAAAAGCTATGAGAGCAATGACATTCAACAGAACATGTTGATATTGTACAGCAAGATCTCTTTGAATTTCTCCATCATGTTTAACAAATTGTTCATTAACTAATCGATTAGGATCGAACAAATAGTTTAGAACAAATCTCAATATGTTTGAAATATTTTTTTGTTCGATTCTCTCCGAGCCATTGTCGTAGTTTTTAATGAATGTTACTTTCCAGAGAGCAGACTTTTCAAAACACAACTCAAAGATACTGTCGTATCAGAAGTACTTCTATCAAAATCCCTAACAGAAAAAGTCAGGTTTTTCGATCAGCACAAATGCCTTCGTAATCAATACATTTTATCGTCAAAAGATCACGTTCTATAGCGAAGAATATCGTTTGCTGAGTCATTCACTCGTTTCGAATGAGGCATTCGTCTATCGGCAAAAGTGAGAATAAATATCGTTGTCTTTTTAGTTTGATTAATCAATTGCTGACATCGTTCAATGTTATTAGATGATTTTGATCAATGCTTGGATTTAAGATTATAATCCTTTCACGATCCAAAGTTCGAAATTGTTGAATCATATCTTTCGTGATACTCGTCTTCGTATTCATGGTCTTGTCTTGAACTTCGTTTTAAGGATTGGTATTTACCAGTTTTTTGTCTTGTATTGCGTTCTCTGAATTTCAGCGTTTCGGTAATCTCCTCTTCGCACACAAAGAAGCAAAATGGACTTTTCCAATATACTCTTTCTTCCTTTCATGATATACACGTATGATATTGATCGAGAATCGAATAAGCCATGCCCGTCCACCTTTGTTCTATTCTTCCTTTTATACGTATGTACACAGCAAAGAGAAACAATGGTGAAAAATGTGCGTTCTGTATTCTTTTTTTGGTCATGTGAATCGAATATTACTGATTGAGGTTTTATCTGTGAAAAAAAAAATTCACATTGATGGAATTGATAAAGATTAGATTGAAAAAAGGAACATAGGAACAATTTAAGAATAGAAAATATAATAAATTCGATCTAATCGTCCAGAGTCACCTGTTTGTATTACAATAGTTTGAATTTAATTGCTTCTCTTGTTTTTATAATCAATCACTCATTAAATGTTTCGAAAAAAAAACAATTCTGAATTAATTGAAAATATTCGCACAGATATTTGTCACATAGGATTGACTAATCCACTCAAAGCCCTGTTAGTGGTGTTGTCAGGTGCTTTTTTTCAAATATCAGGTTTTCTTGATATAATGTGTAAAGGTGTTTAACGCAATTTTTCATTACGATATTAATTTCGACAGTATCTCTAATATATTGAAAATGAACGTCGTATACGTATCACTATTACTTCTTATCGTACGAAGGACATTTAGTGCTGTGTCTTACAATTGGACGTACACTTATGATCCAAGTTCAACTGCTTGGAATCCGTTAAAAGGTTTTGTTCCTTATTATTATTGGACAGGATCTCAACCAACGATTAATTTTCCTCATTCAATGGAAAATCAATACTTCTCAATGAAAAGTTTAATGCTTGGCCCAAATTCATTTGATTTCTCGTCAATTGATTCTGTTTTGAACAATACAGCAAAAAGAAATCATCATGCTATTGTTCGAGTCTATGCTGATTATCCGGGAAGAAGTTTAAATTCGTCTATACCGGATTTTCTTTGGAATGGACTAACGTAAGAATTTATCATGAAAAAAAAACACGAAAAGAAAGATTTAATTTCATAGAATATATTCGGGATCTTCTAGTCGAGATTCCTTTCCTGATTATAACAATCAAACACTGATCGATGCTATGGTAACACTTATCCAAGCATTAGGTGTCGTTTAAAATTCTTTTGTATAGTTGATATTGATTTTACTTGTTTAGGTCAAAGATATGATGGAGATATTAGAATTGGATTTTGGCAAATTGGATTTTTGGGACATTGGGGTGAATGGCATACGTATCCGAATGCTACTTATTTTGCGTCAATTACACATCAAAATCAAATTATCACTGCTTTTACTTCTTCTTTTACTAAAACAAAGCTTCAACTTCGTTATTTCGCTGTGACTGGAAGTTACAATCCTATAAATTTGAATATTGGATTTCATGATGATTCGTTCTTTCAAGATACGTATGGACAATCGTGGATGTTTTATAATACGAGTGTCACTGTAGGAGCAAATAATCAATGGAGAAGTCAAGTAATTTGAACTGAATTATGAAATGTATTTGCTAAATTCTACTATTGTAGCCAATCGGTGGTGAAGTTCGTCCTGAATTGATGCCCTGTGCATTTGCGAATAATCCTACAACAGCTTGTCAATCAATAACTGGATTAAAACCTTTGGATTGGTCTACTTGTGTTCAATTAACTCATTCAACATATCAATGGCTTTTCTATGCTTTCAATACACCTGGATATTCTGATTTGGATTATAATAGAGCTGTTAATGGATCGATCATGCAAGGATATTCTTTCTTTGTATCTCAAATAGCTGTAAATGAAATAACTTGCTCAGCATTGTAAGTCATCACTATTTTAGATTTGTTTTCTTTTCATTTAAGAATCTTGACTGTTCTTTAGGTCACATGTCATGAGAATCAGTGTTACGATGTCGAATGTCGGAGTCGCACCCTTTTATTATCCATTAACTATGAATGTCAAAGCTGCTGATAGTACAAACAAATCTGCAGCGATTTACAAATCGATCTCTGTTCCTATTTCGAATCAACTCGACCAAATTTCTTTCGTTTATTCTTTCGATGTGACAGTACAAACCTATGCGAATATACAATTTTCCATTTGGCTCAATAGCCCATATCTTGTTGGAAATCAGACAATCGTATTTGCTATTTCTGGTGCCAATACTTCAGGAATCATTGAACTTCCGACAATACCTATCGAGCCTTGCGGAACGCAGAGTGTGACTGCAGGTTGTGCCTCTTATATCAATTCTGCTCAAATCAATGGAACGCTGGGTACCTCGAATACTATTCGTTCCAATACTAATGATTTCCATGATCCGTGTTCGTCATCTGTATCTTACAACACTGGTATTGCACTCAAAAAGACTGTTTAGAATGGGAATTCATCAATTATGACTTGATCCTATTTTTCTTAATCACAATAAATAGGAGCCACGACTACAACAATGAAATTCAGACTATATATGACCAATATGAGAAGAAAAGCATACAATCGAGTTGCACATAGCTCGTGTCTGAGCATTGTTGTAGTGTTATTTTCATCAGGTATAAAAAGAGATTATAGTGGTGAATGAATAATTATATTCCTGCAACCAACTAAGTAGATTTTGATATATGCATTACTAAGACGCAATGAGAAATAAGCTTTTGGTTCAGTTCCTCGTTCGTTGTTTATTATATGAATTCTAATGAAAGTAAATATTTGTGCTGAACAAGTTCAAAACCAACAAATATTCAGCAAAGACATTGAATAACATTGTATAAATAGGAGCAGAAAGTAGAAAGAGAAGGAGGCGAAATGAAGAGCTATACAGAAGTGTTTACATTGGTTTTAGTTTATTGAAAAAAAGCAATGTAGTATATTTTGATGAAAATATAGAAGAAGAAAATCTAACTCTTTCACCTTCTGTTCGTTT
The DNA here is from genome assembly GCA_905250025.1 of Adineta ricciae. Taxonomy (NCBI): domain Eukaryota; kingdom Metazoa; phylum Rotifera; class Eurotatoria; order Adinetida; family Adinetidae; genus Adineta; species Adineta ricciae. Next base: position 154,603 of record CAJNOJ010000188.1, read on the forward strand.
CAGAAAATTGCATTTTTGATTGAATATATAAAATCGAACGATAATGACACTATTAGCTAGTTTCATGAACAAATCGCCCATTCAATAGAAGATTTAGTTCAATTCAATATGCGTATTTAACACCGCTGTAGATTATTCTCTCGTATTGTAAAATTCCATTGAATAAATTGCGATGTGTTTTTTTAATCGCAATGAGATTGAAAATTAATCCTATTTGAGGAAAATATTTGATGGTATCATATGGCAACAGAATATCGATTTATAAGGTGTATCTTTTCATTTTGGTGTTATAATTTACCATGTATCAGTTTATTTTTAATATTCTTATTTTCAATTTCTTGTTACTGGCTATTGTCAGTGCATCAAGTATGTCCTTTAGTTTGTCATGAAGAGATTCTACGACGTGTTATTTTAGATGAATACAATCATCAACAAGCAAGACAAATCGGGTAAAATCTATTGATCTTTCAGTGCATTTATCATTCTGTACTTCTCGTGTTTAGCCGAGAGCTACTCGTTGATCAACGTGGTGGAACTTCGTACAAGACAATTGCCTCTGCAGTCTCTTCAGCTGTTCCTGGCGATAAAATTATATTAGCTAAAGGCAGTGGTCCTTACCGGGAAACGCTCAATATTAGAAAATCCGGTACGGCTACAGCTCCGATTATAGTTGAAGGTAATGGTGAGACGATCACTGGTTTCGATCCAATGCCTTTCACATTCAATGATAACGTTTGGATGTACACACTTTCAAAACCATTCGAGACAGCACCAGCTGTTATTACATGGTATGGGCGACGTATTCTTCAAGATCAAAACACTGGCGAATTTATTGGGCCAATCAAATTGCGAACGGATGGAAAAACTCTCGAACTTACTTCTGGTACGTCGGCGGAAGGTTGGGAAATCTCTACTCGTCTTTTTGTTGTTGCTCTTAATGGCGTTTCCCATCATATCTATCGCAATATAATTGCCACCGGTAGTCTCAATGACGGCTTTAATCTTCACGGAGATGGTAATAACATCATATTCGAGAATATCGCTGGTTACAACAATCTTGACGAAGGTTTCTCTTCACACGAAACAATCTCTTGTACGATTACTAACGGTCGTTTCTGGGCTAATGACAACGGTATTGCCAATGTTCATAATAGTGTGACAAACATCACTAATGTTATGATACATGATAATGTTGGCTATGGTCTGTGGCTTCCTGACAATACCACAAGCAACTTAGTTGATATTCGTGTCTGGAACAATGGTGCTGCTCAGATTCGTCTCAATGGTCGTGCGACAGGTACAGCTACTCGAGTTTCTGTATGGAAATCATCATGGAGTTCACCACCTTGGCGTCGTTACATGGAATCTAAAGTCGTTAAGAATACGACAACACTAGATGGTAATGCCGCTTACACGTCAGTTCCGTTTTGGACGGGAAAATCCGAAATCATGAATATATCCACTATGCCTATCCCCGTTAATCCAACAGCGAATAGCACTGTACCTAGCATCGCAGTCTTGATTCAGAACGCTATTACAACTAGTCGTTCATTTGTAGTTCTCCCAGCAGGAATTCATCGCCTCACAGATCAAATAAACATTCGTAATGCCACTAATCTCGAAATAGACGGTACTGGTACGACTCTAATTATGACTAACCGTAAACGCAGTATTCTATCTATTTCAAAAGCGAATAATTTAGTCATTCGAGGTTTAACATTCGATTATGATCCACTTCCCTTTACTCAAGGCACAATCACTGCTGTCACATTGAGTTCGATTACATTTAAAGTGCATGATGGATATCCTGATCTCGATAATGGCTTTGGTTCAACACCACCGGCACATTTGTTCAAACCAGATGGTCGACGACATCCACATGCTTATGATTTCTATAAACCTTCTTTAAAAATCATTACGAATCGTACGGGTACTTTAATCAAGACCGGTCCTAACTGGCCGGTAACCCTTGCTATTGGTGATTTTGTTGCTTTGGATCGTCGTGAAACTGATGCGACGAATGCTGTTAATATCTTTGATTGTATTGGCTCAGTGACGTTTGAATATATCGTCATGCTCAGTTCGCCTTGTCTTAGTTTTGTTGGTCGTTATAATCTCGATGTTGTTAACTTCCGTCGGGTTACTTTACGACCTGGTTCAGTACCAATTGGTGCCATTCAATCACGTCTTCTTTCCACAAATGCTGACGCAATCAACTTTGCATATTGCCGTAAAGGACCACGAATAGAAAATTGTGACATATCTCATCAAGGTGATGATTCTCTTAATGTACATGGACCTTTTCTCAAGATTACAAGTGTACTCTCGAACACACGCTTTCAGTTTACCCATCCACGTCCTTATTCCTTCCTCCATCCTACAAAGACTGGTGATACTGTACGTCTACATGCTAATGGCAGCTTCAACTTGATCGGAATGGCGAAATTTGCTTCTTACAGGTTAGTGAATACGAGTGACGAAGTCACTACATATGAAATCAATCTTTTAACTTCACCTACCACCCATCTTGCTGTGGATCAATGGTTTGACATTCCTGAATTGAATAGTCCTGATTATATTGTTCGTGATAGTTATTTTCATGATCATCGTGCACGTGGTTTGCGTCTCATGGCGAGCAATGGTCTCATCGAACGAAATCGCTTTGAACGTCTTACCAAATGTGCTATTTCAGTCGGTCCCGAATTTGGATACTGGCGCGAAGCAGGTTGGGTCAATAACGTCACAATTCGAAATAATAACATCAGTTACATCGGTGTAGATATAAGTTTATCAGCAACAGGTAGTATCACACCCGGTGCTATTAGTATCTTTGTTCACACAGACAAACAATTAACACCCTATCCAAATAATCATAGCAATCTTATTATTGAAAATAACGCCATTCAAGAAATATCAGTCGCTGGTATTCATGCTTATGCTGTCAATGGTCTTCTTGTACGTAATAACACACTTTTTCATACAAATCTTATTCGTGGTCAGGGTACAGATTCATCTACTGGTCTCGTCACTACTGGGCCAATTTCAGTTTCTGCTGCTGTTAATGTCACTCTTGAAGACAATTATATTCTCCAATAAAAATCTCTCTATCTCCTTTCTATAAGGATGGGTGGGTGAGAATCAATTTTTGATTAATCTGTTCGTATGAAAGTAGTATTAGTATGGATAGTTAATTGTAACATCGTCTAAAAAATATGCGATAAGTTAAGCATGAAGCGTCAATGGTTCTTGCAAGATTGCTGTAATTCGACTTCTTCTACACAGTTTTTCACACATTTTTATCGCAATTGGGACAAAGAATCGAAATATAACGGCCAATCCACCATAAACGCCAAAATAAGATACTAATGATATTAAGAGTATTTGTGCGTTGAATATACGAGTATTCGCAGTGCAAAGGTGCACAAATAGAAAAGTAACTCGAATAATCCATAGATGTCTTCCATTCTTTAACAAAAAGATCATGAATCAGTTCTCTAATTGGTAATGTGATATTTTCAATTAATGATGATTTAAGAGGAACGATATTGAATTTACTTTGATCAATAACCAAATCAGTCATCAATTGTGTGAGATAATTCTTTTCATAGAAAGATTCGAGAGTTGATAAACGCAATCCATCGATAAGTAAACAAGCCCGAAGTAAACCTGGATATGATTTATTTGAAGAAAACATTAATGATCTTGAACATGTTGATGAACGAGTACATGAACACGATGATGACTTATTATTGGTAGGAAATGTACGAGGAACTGTATTAATTATATATTTCTCCTGAGCATTTGTAAGTTCAACTTGCCAGTTAGACGAAAGAATATATATGAATTGATTTACTCGAAAACTTGAATCATGGCAGGAATGTCCTCAAAATTTGGTCCTCGCAAAAAATGTCCTTGCAGAAAATGTTTTTTGAGAAATGGTCCGGCAGTTAAAATTGTCCTTTGCATTTGACAAAGAAAATTCCGAATGAAGCATCTCTTAGACATAGATGACGTTGTAGTTTAACGAAAATTCGTACTATGCTAAGTCATTTAAATAGAGGATTTACTTACATGTACAGAAAATGAAAGAAAAGAAAATATGGCCATTGTACACGTATTGATCGTATCGAAACATAATTTATAAGTGATAAAAATCGAAAAATTTCAACATGAAACCGAGTGATTTTGTTATAATTGATGATATGTTGTCATCTTCTTCATCCTCATTCTCGTCTAGTTTAATTTCTCAAATGAACTCCGGAATGACATCTCGTGAAAAGAAGACTCAATAGAAAATCGTCGAACGAAGAATTACACAGCTATATTGTCGCTTCAATTTAGAAAGGATTACAGTCGAAGAATTATTACACCAGCTTTCTTTTTTTGTTACAAATGATAAATAAATCAAAATTTGACTCTTTATAATAGAAAATAGACTATTTACACTACCCATCGGCTGTTTCTTTGTTTTATACCGAAAGGACATTCCAATAATGGAGGACTTTTTTTCATAGGACCAAATGACAAAGGCCTATTTCTAAAGGACATTTTTTAAAAGGCCATTTACAACACAAGACATTTTCTAACGGACATTCTTGACGGATACCACAAATCTGATGTTACTTTTTTCAGAATTAAAAGAAAATTTTTCAAACCAAGGATACCGATTTTCAGAAAAACATTTATAACTTGTTTACAAGTTCGACCTTCTGTTGCCCAAGACGCTGAATTGAAACGTCTAGATGAACTTGAAAAAAAGACAAAACGAGAATGTACCTCTTCCACTTTTTGATCGTGTATAAATCGATACATTGTTAAGAGTTTAGTGTTATTACAAGCATATAAAATGTATTATCACTTTTCAAATTATCTTAAAATAATTATTTGTATATGTTCATTTTTTACCTCTTTCTTTGCAATTATCTTAATTATTGTAGTAATCGTTTCTTTTCTCTCATTGTAGCAGATATTTCCTATCGTGTTGTCTTATTTTCTTTTTTCATGTAGTAACTCATAATCTACTTAATTGTATTGATACTTATTTAGAATATCTGGTTGTCAATTTGATATATGGTATAAATATCTATCACTACTTTTGTGAAAATATCTAATCTACACTAAAAATAGGTTAATATACACAACAATAGCTTTAAAGCGTAATATCTGAAACCACAATTTTTACGAGAAAGACCTGAGCGAGTCGCTAGACGAGCGTTACTTGTCATTTAAACAAAGACCCATGTCGAACGTTCCGGTGTCCAGATCGCTGAGGATCCTACAGGAAAGCCCCGGAAAAAAACGCTGGATCCTGCAGGAAAGAACTGGAAATCGCTGGAACATGGAAGCAGTATTCCAACCGGTAATTTTCGGAAATTTTCCCGTGATTTCCGGTCAGTTTCCGATCTTTTCCAACAGGAACTGGCTGGAAACCATGGGAAACAATTCCGAAAATTTTCGGTCGGAATACTGCTTCCATGTTCCAGCGATTTCCGGTGCTTTCCTGTGGGAACCGGCCCGTACTCTTTGACCTTGGGATGTTTGCAAATTGAAATTGTATAAAAAAAATAGGTTTTTCGAACAGAATGCCATAGCTTGCAAGAATAAAGGCAATTACATTGAGAGAATATACATACACACAATCTTTTGCATTTTTTTATTCTGAAATACTTCAGTTTAGAAAAACTGAGTAAAAAAGACTTTTTATGATATGAATGTCCAACTAATATAGTTCTTCTCAGAAAAAGCTATAGTTTATTATGAAAGCTACATATAAATTTTATTTTCAATATGCTACAAGTAACGCTTGTCGAGGCAGACTCACTTAGCTCTTTCTCGTAGAAATGTCGCTTGTGGATGTTATATTTTTAATGCATTATTGTGTATATAAGTTTATTTCCCGCATAGATTAGATATTTTCAAGAAATTCCAATACTATTAGAAGGATTACGGATGATTACATCAAAAAACGAAACAAAAAAAAAACACGACAGGCAATATTTGGTACAAATGGCAGAAAAACAGACAATTATATAATAATTAACATAAGTGTAAATAGAGATAAAGGAAATGAACATTTATAAATAATTATTTTAAGATAATTTCAAATTATATTACGTTTTATATGCCTACCATGAAACTAGACTCTTAGCAAAGTATCGATTTACACATATTTACGAAATGAAAGAGGTACACTCTCGTTTTGTCTTTTTGTCAAGTTCATCCAGACGTTTCAGTTCAGCGTCTTGAGCAAGAGAAGGTCGTACTGGTAGAACCTTCATATCAAAAGGTCGAAGAATGACTGTATCTTCCGCTCTCTTCACCCTGCTGAGTGGTACATATACTGACGCCACTTGCAATGTCTGAAGTGGAACTTGAAGATCGACTACAATTTTGTTCATTGTGAGTCCATACGCTTCATATGTAGTTATTGCGTTCGTGTGACTTGAATGATTTGTGAAATTTTTCTCCCATTTTGTACTCGATCGAGCAGATGTCCGAAAAGTTGCCTTATACGTAGGAACAGTGAATTGCTTCTTGATTAATGGAATAGAAATTAGTTTGGGACGAAGGCCATTGAGATTTGTTTCTACTTGTGATGCATTCATTTCTACGAGTGCATATAATGGTTTTCGTATGTAGATTGCACTTGAAGGAAATATTTCGCTTTTTATCTTGAAATCGCTCGGATCCTCCTGATCGTCGTATATGAGCTCTCGAAAAATGCCTTGAGTACCATTGGAAAGCCCTGTCTCACAGGCATGTTTGGTACCAGAGGTAAACGACCAGGAAGAAGTTCCGTATTGTTGGCAGGTATATGGAGGTTAATTCAAAGTTCGTTTATGAAGATCAGTTATTAATTATTATGTCACTAGACAGTAAACACAATGTTTTATTTATCATACTAATACGCTTGCCTACAGCCGGTATCATATGTTTATATATTTTTTCAGAAAATCAACACCCTTTGTTTCAGAATGCTAACATTAGATTCGAGTTTCCGCACTGAAATACCCCTGGAAATGCCTTTTCCGAAAAATCGATTTTTTTAATGTTTTTTTACCCTGCGGGCATACAAGGAAACAAACAAGCAAACAATTTATGCTTCTAAGACTCTTCTCTGAGAGAAAGAGAATAAATCAATATATCAATTTTAAAAAATAAAATTTGAATGGACAATTACTCATTTGCCTCTCCTCTGGTTGCGCCACTGCAACGAGTAATCCGGCTTTCAGATCCTGCCGAATTCCCATCGAATCCGATTGAGTGTACTCGCTCTGAGCAACCATCCCCTGAAGCGTAATTAAGATTGAGAACTTCAAACTCGACGTCAATTTCTTCTGATGCATCTTTTTTCTTAAATCTTAGTCGATATGTAGTCTATTTGAAATGAAATCTTTTGGATCCATTGTATGTATGCGTAAACTCCTTGCTCTTCTATGCTGAAAAAAAAAACATCATGTGACGTACAGTAGGATGTCATTGGTGTTAAACATGGTATAAAGTCAAAGATATTCATTGAATTCGAATATGAATAGAAAAACGGCGGATATTGTAGATCGATCATTATAATATCGGCTAGGCAACAACGGCTTTTTTTTACAAAGAGACAAATGGTTTGGTTTATGAGGTAAAGCAATTCTCTGTGGTGTTTCAAGTATGCTGAAAGATATAGATTTACCATTTTAGTATCAGATCAGCGAGTTTAATGAGCGGACATTACTTATAAATTTCATATGTATATTGAAATAAGTTTCATTGTGCACGTATTCGTTATCCTGAACTTGGTCTTTCCTTTTGTTGGAAATATTAGATCTAAACTGAAAATTCAACAAGATTTACCGTCAGGAGACGATGCTTTTGAGCGTGAGCGCTTTATTTGGAACAAATGTGGAAGGATATTTTTTTCGTGTGTTAGAAGAAGCTTCTGCAACTACTGGAAACTAAAGAATATTAACTAATCCAAGCATGTTTACCTCATTTTAACAATGACAATGAAAAGTGACTGTATACTCAGCTAAAAAGTTCCAATATTGCACGGCGTGATTTTATTTACTGAAAACAAAATGCACATATCTTCTTTCTTTGACTGTTTTATATATCCGTATATACAAATTCTGTCGATAGCATTATATCGGAGTTCGTGGATACCAGTGCTGGTTGTTGCAAATTCTACTTTTTATCTACATCACGTACAGACTATTACTAAACAGTTGTATTCGTTGAGAATGCTGTATTGATAAACAAACGGTGACTAAATGTGCGCAAATATCTTGATTAAAAGTAAAATTATTTGTACTTAGATGATGATAATTTGCATACTTTCAGTCCACTCGATTTATATGAGTGTACTTTGACTAAGTACTGTTAACCCCTTGCAAAAAGGCGGTATATATACATATCATTTCAGATACATCTCAAAACCTAGCAACGCTACAGACACAAAATCAGTCTGGAGTGACGTCAGATAGCCAAAATCCACTTCTCTTCAATGATCATCATTTTGTGCGAGGTTTCAATCACCGATATGTGCAGAGAACTCAAAGACAGGTACTCAAATCAAACGAAATGTATGTTCTCTTACAGTGTAATGTTAAGGAACGCTACGAATATATAATATCTCAGCGCACAGGCTATGATGTTGAATGATGCACAACTAACTGGTTTCAGTTTTTTCATCATTCGAAAGATAGATCTTAGAGAAAGGGCACAATAGGAGCCTATCATTAGATATTAAATGTACCAGTCCGGACCTGACTAAGAAGACTCGTCAAACTGGTTATCCTCCACTATTCTTACGGCATCAAATTTCCTATAGTTTCAAGCAGTGTACAGATTTTACACGTAAGCAAACCATAAACGAAAATCCTGTTATCAGAATAATATACAAACAAGTTCGAGAGTATATTCCACTGCTTTTCCCGCGATAAAATGTTGCAACAAATACTTCCCTGATATTTTTCTATGGATCTACACTGAGAGTGCATGGAGCTGATCATAATCGACAAAATAACTTCTTCTCAGACTACGCTGATCGTGGCAAACGATTAGTCTAACAGCGCGATCTGCTGCGCTACTTTTTGACCATTCTCTCTTCACTGTGCTATTTCAGTCACTTTACACTACATTGTTTCTTTCCAATGCACCACAGAATTCATAGATAACGGATACATACTATCCTCTCCAAAAATAAACTGCAAACAAACATAACACTTCATTAACAAGCTCTCAATACATTTAGGATTTGGAATCAAACATAAAACAGCTAGATAATAATGAAACATCGCTCTCATTCAATGTACCTTGATCTGATGACTTTGCCTTTACGACAACTGACATGTAAAATACATACGTGCTGTACTCCTCTCAATACAATTCTGCCACACCTCCAATGTAGTCGAGCAGTCCGCAATAATAATGTCTCGTCAATCACACACTTTCCGAAACAAATTCCAACCCAAGAGAACCTCCTATAAACGCATCGTACCATCATAGCTCTTCCATCAAACATTGCTCCGTTACACCTCCGTAAATACAACAATCACTTTCACTATTCCACATATATTTTCCCGCAACAAAAAGCATTCTCATTAAGGTCACATCCTCTTCTCGCAACACAATTCATTTTTTATTCATCCACTACCTATCAACGCCACCAAAATCACACACCAAACGGTATCGACTAAGTTCTCAATCGAAAAGCATCCTTTCTACGAAAAACGTCACCAGATCCCCTATCACTTGTTCTCCCATTCCATTCAGCGCAAGATCTACACCATATTCACGCTCTAAGAATTAGATAAATCAGATATTCCAAATCTCTTCCACCAAAACATCAATCTTACTACATTCCTACGCAACGCGTCCGCAATGTACTCTGCTGCTTCAGCACTGATTTGGTTATCGACGAGATCGAGTGTGGTGAGTGTCTGTATGTGGGAGAGAGACTAAGTACTTCACCTTACGTAGAATGAGATCAGTATTACCGTGTTCGTTCGCAACGCACCCGCAATGTGTTGTGCTCCTTCAGCACCGATTCGGTTCCAATTGAGGTCTATTGTGGTGAGTGCCTATATGTGGGAGAGAGAGTGAGTACTCCACCTTCCGTGGAATGAGATCAATACTACCGTGTTCGTCCGCAACGCATCCGCAATGTGTTGTGCTCCTTCAGCACCGATTGTGTTATATCGGAGGTTCATCGTGGCGAGTGTCTGTAGGCGCGAGAGAGTCTGAGTACTTCACCTTCCGTGGAATGAGATCAATATTACCGTGTTCGTTCGCAACGCATCCGCAATGTGTTGTGCTCCTTCATCACCGATTCCGTTATACTCGAGATGTAGTGTGGTGAGCGTCTATAGGTGCGAGAGAGAATGAATACTTCACCTTCAATGAAATGAGATCAATATTACCGTGTTCGTTCGCAACGCATCCGCAATGTGTTGTCCTCCTTCATCACCGATTTCATTAGCGCGGAGTTTTAGCGAGGCGAGTGTCTGTTGGTACGAGAGAGACTGAGTACTTCACCTTCGATGAAATGAGATCAATATTACCGTGTTCGTTTGCAACGCATCCGCAATGTGTTGTGCTCCTTCACCACCGATTCCGTTGTTGTTGAGATCTAGTGTGGTGAGCGTCTGTAAGTGTGAGAGAGAATGAATACTTCACCTCCGATAAAATGAAATCAATATTACTGTGTTCGTTCGCAAGGCATCCGCAATGTGCTGTGCTCCTTTAGCAGCGATTGTGTTCGCGGCGAGGTTTAGTGTGGTGAGCCTCTGTAAGTGTGAGAAAGAGTGAATACTTCACCTTCCGTGGAATGAGATCAATATTACCGTGTTCGTTCGCAACGCATCCGCAATGTGTTGTGCTCCTTCATCATCGATTGTGTTATTTCGGATGTTCATCGTGGCGAGTGTCTGTAGGTGCGAGAGAGACTGAAAACTTCATCTTCCGTGAAATGACATCGATATTACCGTGTTCGTTCGCAACGCATCCGCAATGTGTTGTGCTCCTTCAACACCGATTCTGTTGTTGTTGAGATCTAGTGTGGTGAGTGTCTGTAAGAGTGAGAGAGACTGAGTACTTCACCTTCCGTGGAATGAGATCAATATTACCGTGTTCGTTCGCAACGCATCCACAACGTGTTGTGCTCCTTCACTACCCATTCCGTTGCTGTTGAGATCTAGTGTGGTGAGCGTCTGTAGGCGCGAGAGAGAATGAATACTTCACATTCCGTGGAATGAGATCAATATTACCGTGTTCGTTCGCAACGCATCCGCAATGTGTTGTGCTCCTTCATCACCGATTTCGTTATCACGGAGGTTTAGCGTGGCGAGTGTCTGTTGGTACGAGAGAGACTGAGTACTTCACCTTCCGTGGAATGAGATCAATATTACCGTGTTCGTTCGTAACGCATCCGCAATGTGTTGTGCTCCTTCAGCACCGATTCGGTTCCAATTGAGGTTTATTGTGGTGAGTGTCTATATGTGGGAGAGAGAGTGAGTACTCCACCTTCCGTGAAATGAGATCAATATTACCATGTTCGTTCGCAACGCATCCGCAATGTGTTGTGCTCCTTCACCACCGATTCCGTTGCTGTTGAGATCTAGTGTGGTGAGTGTCTGTAGGAGTGAGAGAGACTGAGTACTTCACCTTCCCTGGAATGAGATCAATATTACCGTGTTTGTTCGCAACGCATCCGCAATGTATTCTGCTCCTTCAGCACCGATTCGGTTACACTCGAGATCTAGTGTGGTGAGCGTCTGTAGGTGCGAGAGAGAATGAATACTTCACCTTCGATGAAATGAGATCAATATTACCGTGTTCGTTCGCAACGCATCCGCAATGTGTTGTGCTCCTTCACCACCGATTCCGTTGTTGTTGAGATCTAGTGTGGTGAGCGTCTGTAGGTGCCAGAGAGAATGAATACTTCACCTTCGATGAAATGAGATCAATATTACCGTGTTCGTTCGCAACGCATCCGCAATGTGCTGTGCTCCTTTAGCACTGATTCTGCTGGCAGGGATGTTTAGTGTGGTGAGTGTCTGTAAGTGTGAGAGAGAATGAATACTTCACCTTGCGTGAAATGAGATCAAGATTACCGTGTTCGTTCGCAACGCATCCGCAATGAGTTGTGCTGCTTCATTACTGATTATGCTACCGCCGAGGTTTAGCGTGGTGAGTGTCTGTAGGTATGAGAGAGACTGAAAACTTCACCTTCCGTGAAATGAGATGAAGATTACCGTGTTCCTTCGCAACGCATTCGCAGTGTGTTGTGCTTCTTTAGCACCGATCACGTTGAGGGTTAGTTCGGTGAGTGTCTACATGAAAGGAATATATTATGAAAGGGGCAAGTAGCAAAGAAAACCTTTGATGACACTTCCGACTGTATATGTGTGATATGAGGGTGAGGGTGGGAATGAATATAGGCGTAGACCGAGAAATCGTGGAGAGCAGTTTGCTTCGTTTGGGAGGGTTGATCAAAAGTGATAGCTGATGCTCTTTTGTATCGAATAGCTCAACATATATAGGAGAAAGGCGAGAGAGTGGGGGGGAATGCTTGATTTCATGACTTCGCACTGTGAGTGTCTTATTTGAGCAATTTATTTGCGGACTATGAGATTACTTGCGGCTTCTTATGAAGAAATTTACGACGTTAAATATCATTAGGCTTATGTGTAGTACAGCGGGCAAGAATGCTAAGGTGTCATCAAGTAAACTTACTCGATATCGTCTATAGGTGCTGAGGATCTGATTAAGCCGCCGGGAAGTATTTTGCATTGAACAAAGTAGCGTCTTCCCATTTTGATGATCCATAATTCGGTAAACAAGTTCGACGGGTAATGTGGAAAACGTGTGCATGTTGTATTTCAATCGTGTAGCAGACCGTACCGTAGAGACTGGAAGCGATGAAAAATGTTTGACTTTGTTTGTTATGAGTAGTAACTCATGGGGGTGACGTATTTATATATGTTTTTGAGGAAAACAAATGACGTGTAATCATTTCGACAGTAACGAATTGTTGGCGTGCGCAGAAAGATGGCGTTAGAATACGCATGCTCATGAAATTCTGTTTTGACATTTAAAATAGAAGTTTTAAGAATTAAAAGTAGAAAATATTTTATGCCTTTGACTGCTTTGCAACTCTGTAAAAAAACCGGGCGATATTGAAGCATAAAAGGTTTTCGCTAGCGACTAAAATCTTTTATGGTTCTAGATTTGGGTACCATCTTCAGAATCTTTTGGGTTCTAGCAAAGAAATCTGAAACCTTTTCTAGTTCGGCACATTTGGCTAAAACCAAAAAAGGTTCTGAAAAAGGTACCGAGAAAAGGTTCAGTATGACCCGATTTTTTTTACAGAGAAGCCGATTCGATTTTCTTCAAAAGAAACTGACACCTCGAAATTAAATTTTTTAGCTAAAAAGTATAGTGTAAGTTAAAAAAACTCTACAGCTTACATTAGAGATTTATTCCGATTATGTAAGTTTTGTTTTCGAGAACACTAAATGCCACCAAGTCAGTTTTCACTGGTTGTTTTGCACCATTTGACGTTTTTCAGTAAAAAAAAACACATGACCGTAAAAATTTTCACGATATAGTTTGCTGAGAGCTTCATGCAGCATCTCTCATTGTGTTCGTTTCATTCTTCCCAAGTCTTATTCGATGATAGATAAAAGAAACAAGAAAAAAAGATCGTTTGTCAACCTGAAAAACCAGTCGCATGATCTTATTTCTTTTTGAAGCTACAAAATAGAAAATTGAGCTACGGTTTACCGCAAGGGTGACGTTAACTTGAACACTTAAAGTTAAGTTAAATTGCCACTCCTAAAATATATATATCTTTTTTGTGTTGAGGAGTGAGTTAGAACACTCAGCATCTTTTACATAAATAGAATGCCAACTCCCTCACCGAGGTGCTCTAACAATTCGTTGTGAATTCATTTTGATACAATTCATGTGTTTGGCAGTAGCGTATATAATTTTTATTTTACCTTTCGCAATTGTAAGACTATTAATTACAGTAGGAATCACAAGTTTCAACGCGAATGTTTCATTTTTTCTTTTTGACATGACAAATGTACTTTCAATAGTTATATCCTGTGCAATGGCGGTTTCATTACCAAATTTGCGGCAAAAACTTCGTACGTTAGTATGTCATAAACCAACGGAAGAAAATGTCTTTATTTTAACGTATCGTGCACGACCATAACGACAGTTTCGCGATTATCTCATTTTTAATTGATTCTCCGTTTCATGAATTGTGAGCTAAAAATGCTTGAGCTATGTTTTGAAACATATCGCACGCTTTAGCAATCCTCAAATACCTCTCAAATTACTACTGAAATACATTGTACATGACAGACATTTCGCAGAAAATCTACATCGACAGAATTTTGTGTACATTCCATAGTGTCGATGCTACATTGAGAGTGAGTGCGGATTAAACATTGCTTTTACTTTCTTTTGTTGCTCTGTACGTGGAGTATCGCACTTCAAACGAACAACAGAACAACATTAGCCAAATATACAAAAAGTTTCTTCGACAATAAAGAAGAGATCAGCAATTGAAATAAAAAGGTTGTTTTTCATCTTCTTGGAGAGAAAAAAAGGTGTGCTTCTCTTCATCTTAAACTGTCGTTGACTGCAACAAAAACTTCTTTGCTTTTCAGTGTGTCGATTTGCATCCACAACAAAAGTACGTTTATTGAAATAATCACATGGACAAAGATCTCTCGATACGATCTGAAAATCAAAATAACATGCAGCAGGCTTGTGTTCGAAGTTTCCATGTACTTTGGTTGGATGTATACCATGATGAATCTAATCGGCAGATGAGAAACGCAATTGTTGGGCTAAGTGACTTCGTTGATGGAATTACCTTACTCGATGATGTGGATGAATGTCGCGATTTCTTTGAACATAGAAAGACTGAAACAATATTCATGATCGTTTCGGACGCTTTGGCACAGCAAGTCATTCCGAAAGTTCATGGGATGCGTCAGCTGCACTCGATCTACGTCTTTTGTCTTAAGCAGTTGCCTGACGAACGAATGTTGAATACATGGTCGAAGGTAAAGGAAGCTACTCCGCAACTTACCTTCATCTGCGAGTCAATCAAACGAATCATACAACAATATATTCAGGATACAATTTCCATGAGTTTCACTTCAACAAACGATCTTATCGATGAAAACGATCAATCATTCATGTATATGAAAATATTGAGAGATATTCTTCTTGACAGGAATTATGATACTCGTGAACAATCACTCGACACATTTACTTCGTACTGTCGTCGTAACAATATACTGACAAGTAGCATAATCGATTCTTTTGAACATGATTTTACCAATCATACACCTATTTGGTGGTTTACGAAGCGATGTTTTCTTTCTTTAGTACTCAATCTTTATATGTACCGTCAAGATGTCAAAGGTATTAAAAGCATGAATGTCTTTATTCGAGCTTTACATCAAGAAATACAAACACATCACGAGCAACAGCAAAAGGAACATCCACAAGAATTCATTGTTTACCGAGGCCAAACTATGTCACAAGAAAACTTTTCTACGATGATGAAATCGACGAAAGGATTACTATCATTTAATAATTTTCTATTGACAAAGACGAGTAATAAGGATGCTTTTATCTATGCACAGCATGCTCTGAAAAGTTCCAATTCAATCGGTATCGTCTTCAAAATGAAGATCAATCCATTAATTTATTCTCGACCATTTGTTCGTCTCGATAATGCCAACAAGGGAACATCAGAATACCTATTTTCGTTGAACACTGTTTTTCGTATTGATGAAGTACAGCAGATCGACAATGATACCCGCTTGCGGCTAGTGGAATTGACATTAGTGGATGTCGAAAATACACAGTTCAGTAACCTGAGCAAGAGAATAGACGAAATGCTTGACGAATCGAACGGTTGGGAGCGATTGGGAAAATGGTTGATAAAGATGCAAGATTATGATAAAGCCGAGCAAATGTATCTTGTTTTACTCGATGAAACTACAGACAAGAAAAAACAGGTGATCTATTTAGAAATTCTTAGTAAAATTAAAAAGAATCAAGATAAATGGAGGGAAGCCATTACGTTCTATAGCGAAGCTATCAACATCAAGGAAAAAGTTCTCAGTCCGAACGATTCCAATTTAGCTGAATCATACAACAATATTGGTCATATGTATGAACATATAGGTGACTATCCTAGAGCACTTTCGTCCTATCAGAAAAGTCATGGCATTCACAGTAATATTCTCTCGTCAAACTCTGATGAACTCGCCGATTCGTTTCACCAACTGGGAGTAATTCATGAGAAACTCACCGATTATTTCAAAGCACTGTCGTTTTATGAACAAGAGTTAAACATACGACAAAGTACAGTTCCTGTTGATGAATCTCGCATTGCTCGTTCGTATGATAGCATTGGTTCAATATATGAAAAACTTGGCGACTATTCGAAATCAATGTCGTTTTTACAAAAATCGCTGGATGCTCATGAGAATACGCAGCCTTCGGATGCGAGTGACTTGGCTCGTTTATATTACAATATCGGCTGTACGCACGACCATATGGGGGAGTATGGTGAGGCTCTGAAATGGATTGATAAATGTCTGAATATTCAAAAGATGAATTCGTTTCTCGATCAATTATCGCTAGCTACAGCGTATGACAGATATGGCATGATTAATGACAAAATGGGTCAATATTCCAAGGCTTTTTCCTTTGTTAAGAAAGCATTCGATATACGAAAAAAATTCTTAGATGCGAATCATCCTGATATACTTACTTCGTACAACAACATGGGTATACTATTTATTCGAATGATCGAATATTCGAAAATGTTCACCGCTGATGAGTTAGCGCAGAAACGAGAGTACTGCTCATTGTTCTTGACGGACAGAGACACCAGTTATCCAGTACACGACATGAATGAGTATCTTGAAGCACATCAATTTATTCAGAAAGCTTTTCAAATTCGTCAGACAGTGCTACCTTCCGATCATCTGGATATAGCCGACTCATGGAGTAGTATTGGATTAGTGTCGATAAAGGCAGATCAATATGCAACAGCTTTGTCTGCCTACGAAACAGCAGAGCAAATGCGTCGAAAACTTTTATCGGCAACGCATCCGGAATTGATTCCATTGTACAATTCTATTGGGCTCATCCATACAGTGAATGATGAGTATGCAAAAGCGTTTACATATACTGAAAAAGTTATCGAAATTTATCAGAAATCTCTTTCTCCAAATCACCCATACGTAGCAACTTGCTACAATGTTATAGGTTTCACTTATGCTAAAATGGAGAAATTCACTGAAGCAATTTCACACTTGGAAAAAGCGATTTCGATTTACAAGAAATATCTTTCTCCCAATCATCCAGATTTGTCTACTACGCTGAACACAATTGGACTAGTACATTACAGAATGAATGATTATTCTAAAGCCCTTCCAGCTTTTGAAGGTTCATTGGAAATTCGTGAAGCAAAACTGCAACGCGAACATCCTAATTTGGCGACTACCTACAACAATATTGGATTGGTGCATCTGAAAACAGGCAACTATTTCAAAGCGTTAGAGGCCATGAAAAAGTCTCTGATTATGCGTGAAGAATCACATGTGTCAACTGACTCCCAGTTAGCTGAATCGTATAGCAACATCGCATTAGTTTATGCGATGATGGATCAGTATTCTGAGGTACATTTCTATTTTGAAAAATCTCTTAAGATTCGAAGAAAAAACTCACCAGAAAATCAATCTGATTTCATAACATATAACAATAATGTTGGTTTAGTTGATTTTAATATGAACGACTATTCCACAGCGTTCATATGTTTGAATAAATGTGTGAAATTGGGCGAGGTGAAGCTTCCTCCCGATCATTGTGACTTGGCTGATCTTTATAATAATATCGGCATTATATGCGCAGGTCAAACTGATTACTCGAAAGCACTGTCATTTTTAAACAAATCATTGGAAATTCGAAAGAAAATCTTACCTTCAAATCATCTTGATTTAGCTATTTCGTATAACAATATTGGCTTGGTTCATCTTCGAACTGATAATTACTCCGAAGCGTTAACATTTCTGACGAAATCAATCGAAATACATCAGGAAAGTCAACCAATAAACTATCCTGATTTGGCGACAGCGTATAACAATATCGGTTCAACTTATGATCAAATGTTTGAATATGAAAAGGCCATGCCTTTCTACGAAAAATCATTAGGAATTCGTCAAAAAACGCTTCCATCATATCATACTAATTTGGCTATCTCTTACAACAATACCGGCTTGGTATATGCAATCATAGGTCACTATACAGAAGCATGCCCTTTATTGGAAAATGCACTTGACATTCGAAAGAATATCCTACCGGAAAACCATTGTGACTTAGCGACGTCTTATAATTATCTTGGGAATGTGTATTCGAAGCTACATCAATTTGGAAAAGCGCTGATATGCTATCATCAAGCAGTGAACATCGCTGAAATCAATTCAGGCATATCGCCGCCTGATTCCATCGCGTTTCACAACAATATCGGTCTCTTATACTGTCACACAGGTCAATTTTCAAAGTCAATTCCATATCTGCAGAAAACAATTGAAATTCATCAAAAATATGTTCCTTCTACGTATTTGGAGTCGGCTATATATTACGAGAATCTTTGTAATGTCTACATCAAACTAGAAGAATATTCAGAAGCGCTTTCCTATCAAATGAAAGCACATACAGCCTATGAACAAGCACTTTCCCATCAGCATCCGATGATGGCGAAATCTTACAAGACGATTGGTTTCATATATGATAACGTCGGTGATTATGTAAATGCTCTTCAAGCTTATCGTGAAGTAGTACATATTCAGGAAGGTATCAATCCACCCGACCAACAAGAATTAGCTGTTGCATATAAGAATCTTGGTAATATTTACTCGAAAATGAGCAATTTTTCACGTGCATCGTTCTACTACGAGAAAAGTCTCATTATCGATGAAAATACGTCATCGGACAACGATCCAGTCTTGACTAGTAGTTACAATCAACTTGGTTTAATTTCAGAACTCCAAGGCGAACACTATCGAGCGTGTTCATATTACGAAAAAGCCATAGAAATTTGTCAGAAACAACCCCATCAGAACTCTCGTAATCTAGTCTTATTTTATAATAAGATAGGCAGTGTCTATTCCAAATTAGATCAGCATGACAGAATAACACCATTGCATACTCGACAATCGAAGAACAAATCAAATCTTCCTGCTCTGGAAGCTCACGATAACACGGATGCTTTTAAACAGGGAAATATGCTGCAGGGTCCTTTAATGGAAGATTCACCACGACAAATTTCAATTGGCGAACTTCCCTTTCACATTTCGCTTTACTCACAACCGGCAAATTGCCCTCATATACGAGTGATGCAACATGCTTGAGACACCATTTCATAAACGTTTTACATTATTATTAACAAACGAACTTTTTTACCGTCAGAAAATAAATAAATAAAGAAGAAAAACGCATATTATTTCAACTTTCAGCATAATCACTAATAGTAGTTATCTTCGAGAATGTCATTTACAAAGAAATAAAATAGAGAGATGGGCAAATAAATTTAGTTCTCCTCCCTCTCGCGGAAATTGAAGTAAAGAGAATCAGAATAAAACTATCCGTTTATAGAGGACACCTTTCAAGCGCAGAAAAGAAAAAGGAAAAAAACTTTCCAACGTATAGTGCAACGTAAAGCCATGTGACATAGAAGCCTATGCGAGAAACAGAACACAACAAATTTATAGTCAATATTCCATCATACAGCGAATGCTTCAAAACTATCGACTAGTTTGGCTTGACAATGACATTGACAATGTGAAATGTTATGATTCTATTGCACAATTAAGATCAATCGTCAATACGATCGATATATTTAACGATATTGCTGCATGTTTTGAGCATATTGAAAGTATTAAAGACGAGACGTTAGCATTACTCGTTTCAAATAAGCTTGGAGAAAAAATAATACCAACTATACACAAGCAATCGAATATAACTGCAATCTTTATCTTTAGCCAAACCGACATCTCCGACAATCGATGGATGCAGAAGTGGTGGAAAATACATGGAGTATTCCATGATATATCATCCGTTTGCCAAGCATTGAAGTCTGCTACTTATGATTACAATCAGAGTACAATCGCAATGAATTGTTCCCGACCGAACAGACTCGATCATGACCTCATTTATACGTTTTTACTAAAAGAAATCTTATCTACAATCAAGTTTGAACACGAGCACAAGCGTGAATTTCTGAAATACTGTCGCGAACAATATGTCGGCAACAGTATACAATTGAAAAAAGTCGATCAACTTCAAACGGACTATCGTCGACAGGACGCTATCGCATGGTACACACATGAAGGGATCTTGTATTCGATGCTTAATGATGCTTTGCGTACACTGAATGTAGATTTAGTTCTCAAGATGGGCTTCTTTATCAATGATCTTCATGAACAAATTGTTACTCTTCATTTGCAACAGCATGGTAATCAGCAAGTGGCAGAGCCACTCACTGTATTTCGAAGTCAAGGTGTTTCTCATTCAAATTTCGACTTGTTGATGAGAACACGAGGTGGAGTATTATCGTTTAACAACTTTCTGTATACCGATAAGAATCGTGCCGAATCTCTTGATTTTGCCCGACGAACAATGACTAAATATGACGTAGTTGGCGTTCTTTTCATCGTTACTGTTGATTCTGCAACATCTAAAACTCCATTTGTTAATATTCATATGGAAGGCGAAGAAGAACAGGTACTCTTCTCTATGCACTCGATCTTTCGTGTTGATCAAATGAAACAAATCAACGGAAATAATCGTCTTTGGCAAGTGGAATTATCGTTGATGGATAGTTATAAATATTTATCTGATGATAGTATTCAACATGTGCGCAAAGAAATAGAGGGATCAACCGAATGGGTTCGAATAGGAAAATTGATGGTGAAATTAGGACAATATGATCTAGCCGAAAGCCTTTATCGAAAGATTCTTTTACAAACAAATCAGGCAAAAGCACAAGCAGATTTACTATACCAACTTGGATGTATCTATTGTATTCAAGGGAAATATTTCGAAGCATTAGCATCCTATGAAAAAGTATTAAGGATGCGTGACAAATTATTCTCGTCGAAACATCCCAGCATTGCCAAGTGCTACAATGATATCGCAATTGTCTATGGCGAAATGAATGAAATCTCAACTGCACTATTCTATTCGGAAAAAGCTATCGAAATATTCGAGATAGCCGTTGAAGAGAATCCTTTAGATTTAGCAAATGCCTACGAGATCATTGGAGTATTATGTTCCAAGAGGAATGATTATTCAAACGCACTTGCGTATTATGGAAAAGCATTGAGAATCTACCAAAGAACTCTACCTGCAAATGATCCTCAGTTTGCTAATTTGAATACTAACATCGGTTCTGTCTATGCTAGAATGAGTGAATATCTTACAGCACTGACATATTTCGAGAAAGCACTTGAAATTCAAAGCAAAAGTCTTCCTTCAAACCATCCCGACCTAGCCTTTTCCTATGGACACATTGGATTGGCATCGTTCTTTACCGGGAATCACTCAAATGGATTATCGTATTGTCAACGAGCATTAGAAGTAGCCCAACAGTCATTACCGGCAAATCATCCTCATATTGAAATCTATAAGGCAAATTTAAACTGCATTACATCACAAATGAACGATACTGCACAGGAGTAAAACTATTCTTCGTGATACTATTCTAATAAATGTTTGCATTCATTTGTAAATGAGAAGTTCTTTTTTTTGTGTTGAACTGTGACCTTCCTGCTGTTGGAGAAGTTTCTGAACATTTTTTATGGCGCTCGCACGTGTGCAAAAGCTCTTCAAAGACGAGTTGTCGTTCGTCGTAGAACACTTCGATGGTTTATGAATACGAACTGTTTGTTTTCTTTTGTACTCTCACTGCAAAAATTGATTCTATTTTCAGAATATTAGAAGGTATGACGAATATTGCAATGATGTCATGTTCTGAGTCAGATTATGAGATTTTATATAAATTACTAACTACTTATCTGATTTAACCACAAAGTTTGGAATTGATTACTGAACTCCAATGTATCTTATTGGCATAGGAGGTAATCTGATGAATATTTTGATCTTCACATGATGTAAATTGAGTGATTAGTGCATGTTCGCTGTATTTCATTGCTATTTCTATCGGGCAGATCATTCTTTTCAATAGTTTAGCATTAACTAAAGCTATCGCGCAGCTAATTGGTGAAGATTACGGTCTAACCATCAATATTCTTTGTAAAATGTGAAGTTACCTATTTATTTTTAGTCTCGGATTAATGTGGCAAATCTTATGTTACACTGGTTGGTTTCCAATCGTCGAAAGCACGTGGCTGTATGCATTGTTTTACGTTACACAATGTACTGTCTCCTCTCTAATACCGATTTTGATTATTATTTTGTGTAGCGTTTTAAGTGTAAAAAATTTACGTTAGCGATGACTTCACGTTTTTTCAACCTTGCAACATCAAGGAGAATTGAACTCGATGGCTGTTATATTACCTCAACATACTTTACGTCACCGACGAGGGATGCAGTTACGTAGATTGTCACTTTTACAAGTTGCTTTCTACACTAGCTTGCATACTCAAAATACATGATTTCTTTCCAATACCATTTTTTTTTACAAATTATCAAACGACAATTGCAGATCAATCTGCTATTGATAGATTTCTTATTATCTATCAATAATTTATCAATCATCTAAAGAATATTTCATACTGATATATAGGAGTGCTTCTTTTGATATTGGATGTTGTCTGAAATTTACGCAAATACATAGCTGTAATAAGAAACAGGCCCTTTGCCTTTCTGTAAACACGTATTTGTATCGAAAAGATTTTCTCCTCGGACGGATGAAAATTTCGACTCCTAGGTTTCGCACAAACATGCGCCAGCTATGTCTGAAGCTATTTAAATGGCATTGAATATGTTTATTTCAAAGAATCTAACGCTGGTTTAATGTATAAAAAAACGTATAAAATACAACAGTTCATGTCACATATCTGTACTTCATTCCTAAAATATACAAACAGAAAATAAATAATCTAGGAAATTGTAGGAAAAAAAGCACTTACTTTATGTTCGATCTTTACATGAATTTCGCCTTTTGAACGAAGACCTAACAGGGCGGGTAGTTTTATCCACTCGTCAAAAGCGCCTTTGGAAAAATCATGCTTTCTCAGATCAATCTTTGCTTCGCCAATCGAGTCTTTGCCGACTGCGTCGTCATCATAAACATGAAGATGTAAATCGTCATGATTTCGCGATAAATTGCTACAATATACAACTTATAAATCAAATCAGATCATCGTGTGAATAAGAAGAATTTACAAGGTGAATGTCTCGTTCCATTGAGGATCGTTGTTATTCTTAATCGTCTTTGTTCGTTGTTTGTAGTCTTTGTCTAGATAGACTTCGACGAAAGCATCATTTTTGCCAACGATATCTTGATCTTTGAGATGACGGGCTTCGATAATGGTTACTTCAAGTTTGCCGTGTGAACCACTCATAATGCTTGTTCGTTCAGGTTATTGTTGAGAATTTTTAGAAAGATTAGTGAATGAAAAAAGACAGTAAATGTTCGATGTATTTAAATGCATTCGTTTCTTTCCGTTCTTAATAATACGAGAAAAAGAACCTTTTAACTTTTTTGTTATGAGAGAAGCAAAGAAAACGAAGGAGGAGTTCATATGGTTCCATCGAAAGTAAAAAGAATAACGAACTGGTAGATTCTAGAATACAAACAATACTTTCTTTTTTTTGTCAGCTTCGTTCGTCACTTGAAAAAAAATTCAAACAGTACTTCTGCGTTCGCGGCAAAACACGTGACCTGTACGATGCTAGCAATCAAGAAGGTTTTTCGGTAGAGCATCAAGATGAACTCAAAGAATTGTTTTCATTTGCAAGTATCTATGACTAATTATGGCGAATTATTCATCGTGATAATGTCAATCATTGCCATGAAGTTCAAATTATTAACAATGATGATGTATGCGGATATTTTCGTGGTTGTCTAATGTTCATGAAAGATTAAAATAGAGAGTTCTTTAGCCAGAATGTAGAGAATAACAAGCTCATTCATTTTCAAAGTCAATTATTTCATCAGATCTCAGATAGCTATAAAAAGTGTTTTTTTGCTAACGAGAATAGACTGACATTGACAATAATGAAAATGAGACGATGTATAAACAGAAGATAGTCAATGGTCAGTGCGATTAGACGTCTCTTTAGATCCTGAGAAGAAATCACATTATCTGTTGCCAATCTTAGTTAAAGAGACCTGTACTTCAAAAATGTATCGAAGACTCCGTGGCGCAACGGTAGCGCGTCTGACTCCAGATCAGAAGGTTGCGTGTTCAAGTCACGTCGGGGTCAAATATACTCTTTTTAGTAATTTTACGTAAAAATAATCGTTACATTAGAAGAATTTGTTACATTCGAAAAATAAATAAATTATTAGATGTGAAGCTATTCGTTCACGCTTATACTCTCTCGATATACGTACATTGCTGTCGTGACGTAGTCAATGAATACACAAGTTGCATATAATATTTTTGGAAAAAAAGATGAAAGACTTCGAAGCTGTGGGGAGTATCCTATTAGTGTGCTAATCCTCCATTAAACATCGAACATTGACTGTATCTACAGAAACCAGTTATTCTACTATTAATAAATGATTAAATTTCTAAGAAACGAGAATAATCTGAGCGGATAATCGAAAGGAATAGCGTCCAAAAGTATTTGTTTATTCATCTTATATTATTGATATCAAGTCGTGGTTTGAGTTAAAATCAATTTGTTCTCCTGGTGGTTGTATTTGTCGAACAAATGAACAAGAAAGGCGATCATTTCGTCTGTCTCTACTCACTGATTGGCAATGTCATCGTTCAAATACTACTGGTTCACTGTTTGTAATGAGCATGCAAAAATGTCGCACCGTTTATTTAGCAGTCAGTTACTATCGTTCGAATTTCAATGGCCAAATTCAAATTGAAACATATTATTAAATGCTAATATTACTACGACGATTGTTGTCCCAGAACAAACGAGTTCCCACTATTTAGTATAGGCGTGCAACGGAAAAGATTAAAAGAGTTATTGCTTGGTTGAATCGAAAATACATTACATTTTATATTATGATTACAATATTCTTTTGATGACCCACGGACAATTCATCTCACATGTATACTATAATCAATTTACATTGAAAAATGATCTTTTCTTGGTTGGCATTGCTGATCTATTGAGTCCTCAAATGAAAAACTCATCATAAGTAGTATGCTACTAAATGGTGTCCAGACGTCCTTGACTTGATACATGTTAAACTTGTCACACCGGATTTTGTTAATTGTTTACGAACATAGCTCTTTCAGGAGACGCATGTCTCTCTTCATTCATCTGTATATTTTCGTAATCTTGTTACAATTATTAAAGTCTGCGATCGATTTTCTCCTTCTGCTTTTTTTTATCAATATTTATGAAGAAAACTCATGGTAAAGGATCAGAAATCTTAACGTCGAAAGAAATTGCTGGAAACCAGTTTAGAATCATCATGTTTTATTTTTGCATTCTAGAAAATAAAATCGTCATGGAAATATTCAATAGTTTGATGTATCAAAATCAATTCTCATAACATTAATATTCGATTCACCGTGGCGTAACGTTTCGACGAGGTGATATCCTTGTTTTTCAAATAAACCTTGAGCACTTCTCGTCCATAGCCACACATATGTATATTTCAATTCTTTCGCTAGATCTAAGATTTTCCCAATCATGTACTTTGCTATACCTTGTCCACGATATTCTGGCTTCGTATAAGTACAAGCTAGCCAAGGTGTTGTGTTATAATATGGATTGCCTGGAGATACATCACAAACTTCCAAGCCAATAGTTGCAATCAGATTCTGACTCTGTTTATCCAGTAGAATCATTAATAAAGGTAGTTGTTTTTCATTTCGAATATAATTCATTTCGGCGTCTTGTATCGCAGCTTCGAGGGTCAGCAAACCGAATGCATGATAACTATCCTGCCATTCGTTGTAGAATACGTTGCTTACTTCTTGAACATATTCCGGCTTTTCTCGTAAAAGATGAATTGTATATTTCGCTTCGAAGTCATTACTCATTTTTTACTCGATTACTTGTGGTGAAAACAACGTATCTGTTGTGCAAGATAACCGACATATGCATGACTCATATTCGATCTTTTGACAGATGTCAGTCTTTGACGAAATCTTATTTTATTATATATGGCATGAAAACATTTTTCTTGTGTTTCAATCAATCACGTGGTCGTCCATATAAAAGTGTGCTGTCCAATGCTTTCCTGTAGAATGCTGGATAATCATTACGATATTCCAGATAACATTCTGGATTATGGCTTCCATTTTTTCCAATAAACGGACTGTCTATCATTTGAATAATAGTTGACAAGATCGTATGCAATGATAATGTCGGTCTGTAGCTTGAATCTGCAAAGCGAAAGCCACAATCACAACCACAACACACACCTGTTTGTGAAATATTCGGATGATAAATTGGATCTAGAAACTGTATGTCAGGATATTTGAAAGGATATTCTGCAGTCAAACCAATTCGAATAAGAAATGATGCACGGCAGTATGGCTCACTTTGTAACAGAAGTCGACCTTCAATGGTATGCCGGTAGTGTTCAGACGAACGTACGGTTATTGGCGTGTTGCTGAAACGTGGTGGTGGTCTATTGGTATCAATAGATTGCCCTGAAACTTTGTCTAATATGAATTTATTTTCTGACTCCAACTTTTTAAGTAGTTTGATCTCAGCTATTACTTTGCGATTTAATAATACAGGAGAGGCTATAATGATACAAACAAATACGTATTATTTTGTTACGAGTAGATGTATTATTCTTGATATACCTGAATCTGGAACGAATGAATATTCTCGAGTTGTCAAATGACGTACATATCGAAACCTTGCTTGAAATTTTACTTTATCTTCTTTTGTCGCCATTGCTACATTCAAAATTTTCAGACTAGGAGTGCCTGTCCACTTTTCATTGAATGACACGGCCCCAATATCGAGTATTTTACATATTCGAAGACGAGAGAATCCGTTCGACAAAAGTATTTCCAACAAATCACTTATCACTTTTAACTTATCTTCCTGTGTGCCATCGAAATCTATTCGGGAAATGAAACAAATAGATGGATTAGTACAATGACATCATCGTTTCATTACCTGTGATATGAAGAATCTCAAGATGTGGAAAATTATTTGGTTGGACACTATAGAGCTGCGCACTCGTGGAACATTGTAGCGAAAGTGAACGTAGATTGATTAGAGATTTGAAATTGGCTGTGTTAGAGTAACGAATGTCTAACCGATCGACAACAGTTGGAAATACCTGTAGAACACGAACAGCGTCAATATTGTTGTTTTTAACGCCATGATATTTGTGCCTGACACTGCGAATAACTGAATTGACGAATGAATTGAGATTGAGGAAGGATGCCAGAAGTTGTTGAAGTGAGAAAAAAATCAAAGATAAGAAGAATAACTTCGATGGGCAAGTGTTCAAATGAAGCTATAGATTCTATGTTACCACTCATATTACAATAATGCTGTAATTTCGACACACAGTGGGTTTTTATACGTAAAATTGAAGAAAAACAAACGTATTTAACCTCTCGCGAAACGCATAACCTGCTCGTTCTGTCACAAAGCACGTGGCTAACTCACTAACACAAAAAAAAACACTGAATTCTTTTTTCACCATCATTTATCTTAGAACATGAAGTAATAGAACGTGCAATGTTGTAAACGAAAATCAGCGAACGAAAATTCGAATATAACTTCTTAATTTATGATGTCATGCTTTCCCCGAACAGCACAACCTTGATTTGTACAAAAGGAAGTAGTTGAGTTAGAAGAAAATAGTATTTACTTATCGTACTGCATTTCTCTTGTACTCAATAGGTAACAAGATTATACTACTTCGTAAAGATGTTTCATACAATAAAGAAACTAATGATTATCGCAACTAGTACTGTCATTAACCAAATTGCAGAAATAATCGGTCCATTTATATCATGACTGCAGAATAAGCTTTAACGATTGATGTGTCGATGTATTCGAATAAATTGCCAAATACCATATACAGCAAAAAAAGAACACCAGTAATTGCTAAAATAATATCGGATCTGTTAAGGTCGTTGATCAGCTCGGCGACGTATCCTTGCACTAGCACAACTAGTTGTCAATATATTTAAACCCATTCGTGTCCCAGATAGGAAGGTTCGTTCGTTCGATAGATGAAGTTTCATTAAATTGTTCTCTTGGTTACCTTGAGTACTGCTGCTTTTTAGACTTCGTTGTTGCTTTCACCATCGTTCCTGTGAATGTATGTGCGTGCGAAGATGCACAAAAAAAAAAGAAAGGCATTATACATCGACATCCTGGACATCACAGGCAGCACCGCAATGCCTATACCACGATAGGAAACAGAATAGATCAAAAACTTCTTTTTCTCTCGATAATGAGAAACATAGCTGAGCAGTTCATTTGCTCTACAACTCTAGTTCTTTTGGACATTAATGTAGAGAAATATTGTCGTTTCTCTCGCTAGAAATATTTTATTTTGTGTGCTAAGGACATAATTCGTTATCACACCCTACAAAGAATCTGACGAAGCAAGCATTTTATCAGTTTGCATTATATATTACATATTAATTCAGACGCATCGTAATGTCGTCTCATGCGACGTGCAACGAATGTACTCCTTTGAATAATAAACCCAAAAATTGGTGGCATCATCGTTTGATTAAGATTATTGGGTTCGCATTCACACTGTTAACAATTTCAACGATTTGTATTACTCTCTTCTGGAAATTTAATAATTCTCAACGTGAGACATCAACTATCACCAGAACGATCGAGAAGTCAAGTAAGTCTGAAAGTTGAGTTAGACTTAACGAGCTATTTTTTTGTAAGAACAATTACGAACTATCAATGTTTACTGTTTAGGATGGTCTCTTACAGGTAGTATGCGCTACGCACGCGGTGGTCATAACGCGATTCTGTTGCATAACAAGAAAGTATTAGTGACGGGCGGTGCTAATAGTGTTAATCGGAATGATGGTGTTTTGAAGAGCGCAGAACTCTATGATGCATTAAGTAAATCATGGAATCTGACTGAAAACATGGTGAACTCACGAATTGGACATGCCATAATCATGCTCAATAATAAAACAGTCTTGGCTGTNGTATCAATAGATTGCCCTGAAACTTTGTCTAATATGAATTTATTTTCTGACTCCAACTTTTTAAGTAGTTTGATCTCAGCTATTACTTTGCGATTTAATAATACAGGAGAGGCTATAATGACACAAACAAATACGTATTATTTTTTTACGAGTAGACGTATTATTCTTGATATACCTGAATCTGGAACGAATGAATATTCTTGAGTTGTCAAATGACGTACATATCGAAACCTTGCTTGAAATTTTACTTTATCTTCGTTTGTCGCCATTGCTACATTCAAAATTTTCAGACTAGGAGTACCTGTCCACTTTTCATTGAATGGCACGGTCCCAATGTCGAGTATTGTACATATTCGAAGACGAGAGAATCCGTTCGACAGAAGTATTTCCAACAAATCACTTATCACTTTTAACTTATCCTCCTGTGTGCCATCGAAATCTATTTGGGAAATGAAACAAATAGATGGATTAGTACAATGACATCATCGTTTCATTACCTGTGATATGAAGAATCTCAAGATGTGGAAAATTATTTGGTTGGACACTATAGAGCTGCGTACTTGTGGAACATTGTAGCGAGAGTGAGCGTAGATTGATTAGAGATTTGAAATTGGCTGCGTTAGAATAACGAATGACTAACCGATCGACAACAGTTGGAAATACTTGTAGAACACGAATAGCGTCAATATTATTGTTTTTAACGCCATGATATTTGTGTCTGACACTGCGAATAACTGAATTGACGAATGAATTGAGATTGAGGAAGGATGCCAGAAGTTGTTGAAGTGAGAAAAAATCAAAGATAAGAAGAATAACTTCGACGGGCAAGTGTTCAAATGAAGCTAGAGATTCTATGTTACTACTCATATTACAATAATGCTGTAATTTCGACACACAGTGGGTTTTTATATGTAAAATTGAAGAAAAACATACGTATTTACCCTCTCACGAAACCTGGCTTCCTACTCCTCCTCTTTTCCCCTTTTCTCTCTTCTTTAGTTTTTCTCTATTTTTTTGTCTGCATTATTACCACCCTTTTTTTATAAACTTATATTCGGTGATGTTTAAGTTTTTGCAAAAGGAAAAGAAAAAAGATGTTGCAAGAAAATATATTTCCTGAAAAAAAAAGACGAAAAAGAGGAAGTGGGAAGCCAGCATGAAACACATAACCTGCTCGTTCTGTCACAAAGCACGTAGCTGACTCACTAACACAAAAAAAACCCTGAGTTCTTTTTTCACCATCATTTATCTTAGAATATGAAGTAATAGAACGTGGAATGTTCCAAACGAAAATTCGAATATAACTTCTTAATTTATGATGTCGTGCTTGCCCGAAGAGTACAATCTTCATTTGTACAAAAGGAAGTAGTTGAGTTAAAAGAAAATAGTATTTACTTATGATACTGCATTTCTGTTGTACTCAATAGGTAACAAGACTATACTACTTCGTAAAGATGTTTTATACAATAAAGAAAAAAAAAAGATTACCGCAGCTAGTACTATAATTAACAAAAATGCAGAAATAATCGGTCCATTTATATCATGACTGCAGAATAAGCTTCAACGATTGATTTGTCGATGTATTCGAATAAATTGCCAAATACCATATAGCAAACAAAGAACACCAGAAATTGCTAAAATAATATCGGATCTGTTAAGGTTGTTGATCAGCTCGACGACGAACCCTTGCACTAGCACAACTAGTTGTCAATATATTTAAACCCGTTCGTTCGATAGATGAAGTTTCATTAAATTGTTCTCTTGGTTATCTTGAGTATTGCTGCTTTTTAGACTTCGTTGTTGCTTTCACCATCGTTCCTGTGAATGTATGTGTGTGCGAAGATGCACAAAAAAAGAAAGGCATTATACATCGACATCCTGGACATCATAGGTAGCACCGCAATGCCTACCACGATAGGAAACAGAATAGATCAAAAACTTCTTTTTCTCTCGATAATGAGAAACATAGCTGAGCAGTTCATTTGCTCTACTACTCTAGTTCTTTTGGACATTAATGTAGAGAAATATTGTCGTTTCTCTCGTTAGAAATATTTTATTTTGTGTGCTAAGGACATAATTCGTTATCAC
Organism: Adineta ricciae; assembly: GCA_905250025.1. Classification (NCBI taxonomy): domain Eukaryota; kingdom Metazoa; phylum Rotifera; class Eurotatoria; order Adinetida; family Adinetidae; genus Adineta; species Adineta ricciae. Next base: position 186,042 of record CAJNOJ010000188.1, read on the forward strand.
ACCCTACAAAGAATCTGACGAAGCAAGCATTTTATCAGTTTGCATTATATATTACATATTAATTCAGAAGCATCGTAATGTCGTGTCATGTGACGTGCAACGAGTGTATTCCTTTGAATAATAAACCAAAAAATTGGTGGCATCATCGTTCGATTAAGATTATTGGGTTCGCATTCACACTGTTAACAATTTCAACGGTTTGTATTACTCTCTTCTGGAAATTTAATAATTCTCAACGTGAGACATCAACTATCATCAGAACGATCGAGAAGTCAAGTAAGTCTGAAAGTTGAGTTAGACTTAACGAGCCATTTTTTTTGTAAGAACAATTACGAACTACCAATGTTTACTGTTTAGGATGGTCTCTTACAGGTAGTATGCGCTACGCACGCGGTGGACATAACGCGATTCTGTTGCATAACAAGAAAGTATTAGTAACGGGCGGTGCTAATCGAAATGATGGTATTTTGAAGAGCGCAGAACTCTATGATGCATTAAGTAAATCATGGGAACTGACTGGAACCATGGTGAACTCACGAATTGGACATGCCGTAATCATGCTCAATAATAAAACAGTCTTGGCTGTATCTGGTGATAACGATAGTGGTATGACTACGAGTACTGAACTATATGATCCATTCACAGAAACGTGGACACCTACTGGCGATGTTCATTTTGGTCGTAATGGACATACAGCGTCCTTATTAGCAGATGGAAAGATTTTGATTGTTGGTGGTTTTGATGAAAGTTATAATCGATTGAAAAGTGCCGAAATTTATGATCCAACTACTGGAGTATGGACAATTACCGGTAGTATGAGCAATGGACGAGATTATCATCAAGCATGTGTCCTAGGAAGCGGAAAAGTATTGGTGATTGGTGGAAATGGGCCTCCTCCTAATGCGACAAATACTTGTGAACTATATGATCCATTAACAGGAAAATGGGCGTCTACTGGTAGTCTGAATATTGCACGAGTCTTTCATACAGCGACTCTGTTACTGAATGGAAAAGTTCTAGTTAGTGGAGGATGGACAATTGGTGGCTCGCAAAGTTGTGCAGAATTATACGATCCATTGACAGAGAAATGGACAATGACTCGTAATATGTCATCTCCACGAAGTAGTCATAGAGCAGTTCTATTACAAGATGGAAAGGTTTTAGTGAGCGGTGGATTCGGCAATCCTTCGACTGGTAATAGTACAGAACTGTATGATCCGTTAGAAGAGACATGGACATTCGCTGGCCGTATGAATTACACACGCGAATATCATACAGCCACATTATTAGAGGATGGAAAAGTATTAGTAGCAGGTGGATCGTATCAGACCACACATTTTCTGAACAGTGCCGAAATATACGATCCATCCAAATACTTTCTCTATTAGTTGTATTGACAATTTTTTTTCCTTTTTTGTGCTTTTCGAACTATGTTATGCTTTGTGATATGATGAGAGCAATATTGCCGGAGCATCAGCTGCCTTTGCAAGATAAAAAGAGTTAGGTCGTGTTTTTATCACATATCCATTTTTATTTTAGTATACGTTGTATTTCACATGGCAGTTTTTCAAATCATTTTCGTTCTACTTATTAATATCGCTGTGAATTGTTTCGGGCAACAATGGATAAATACAAATGATCTTTTAAATAGACGTGTTGATCATACCGCAACTGCTCTAAAAAATGGAGAAGTTCTAGTTACTGGTGGCAGTGAATACATTACTCTAAATGAAGCTGAAATTTATGATCCATCTTCCGGAACATGGAGATTTGTTGAATTTATGATCAATCCGAGATCGTATCATACGGCAACTTTATTATCAAATGGAAATGTTTTAGTGAGCGGTGGTGCCAATCCTGGTCCTTTAAGTACTAGTGAAGTGTATGATATTCAGACACAAAAATGGACGGATAGTAGTGTGATGAATTATCCACGAATTTTCCATACAGCTACACTGTTACGAAATGGAAAAGTACTAGTTGTTGGTGGTAAAACAGCGATCGGTGTTGACAGTAATACTTCTGAATTATATGATCCGGAAAGTGGAAATTGGACAGTAACCGGTTCGATGGCACAGGCACGAAGCGAGCATACGGCATCGCTGTTGTTGAACGGAAAAGTACTAGTTGCCGGTGGATTCACTTCGGATGTTCTTGATAGCGCAGAATTGTATGATCCTGAAACGGGTACATGGAGAGCTGCTCGAAGTATGGATTATCCACGAATGCAACATGCTGCAGCAGTATTGTCGAATGGAAAAGTGTTAGTCACTGGTGGACAGGGAAGTGGATATGTCAAGAGAGGTGAAGTATATGATCCGGAAACAGATGCTTGGACAACGACGAATCCAATGAATGTTGTTCGAAAACATCATACTGCATCAACATTAAATAATGGAAACGTGTTGATTGCTGGTGGATATTACAATACGGAAGCTTTAACAAGCGCTGAAATATACGACATTTCAACAAATACTTGGGTAACTGTGAATAGCATGAATCACGGTCGATATCGACATCAAGCATCGACCTTATCAAACGGATCGATACTGATTACCGCAGGATTTAATGGTGGACCATTAAATAGCGCAGAGCTCTACTCATTCTCGTGAAACTTAAATCTTTCTTTCAATTTCCAAATAAAAAATCCGAGAGGGCGCAATGCAATGGAGAGTTCAACTTGAGGTGAAATTCGTCTGTTACTGAGCATATTGCTATTTATTTAAATCAACATAAAAGTTAAGTTTGAACGATTGATGTGTCAGATTAGCAGCTGCATTAATAAAAAGTGTATTATTCTCATATTTATAACCAGGATCGTCATGAACATGACCAAAACAATGTACACGTGGCTGGATTCTTTCCAGAACTGCGCATTTTAAGCTTCGCGAGCCCCAGTGTCCATACGATCCGTGAACTTTATCATCACACATTGCACAAGGTTCTGTGATCGGAGCCTTCTTCGGTTGATAAGCTAAATCTAAGATATACTGCGGTGGTACATGCGTCATCAAAACATCAATACGATCTGGAATAGAAGACCATTTTGAACGATAAGATTGAGTGAACGGCCACGAAGAACCATAGATTGTTATTCCTTCAACTTCGACTAATTCGTCTTGTAGATATTTACAATTTGTTAACAGTTTCGATTGAATATCCTCCAGGGAAAGTTGTGCAAAGCCAATTTCATGATTCCCACAAATGACAAATTTGTGTTGATGTGGTAATGCGCCTAACCATTGATTGAAATCAACGATTGATTTTGGAATTGGATTTTCATCGGATAAATTGTACCAATCATGTCGATTTGAAAAATCTCCGCAATGTAAAAGTATATCACCATTGGGAATCGCCAATCTTCGATGGTTTTTATGTGTATCAGACACAATGACGACACTTACTTTTTTATATCTAGCAGGATTTTCATCATAATCAGTAGGTTTAAGGATATCCACGTGACAAACACCGTTGGCGGACGACATTCTTTTAGAAAAATGTAATGAAGCGAACACCTTATATGGTGGGTATAGAAATGAGTAATAATAAATGACGTGTAACGTGTGCCATCATGTAATTGCGCAACCAACAGGTAAACAGTATCTTTCATCGTATGGATCCGTTTTTACAAAGAGAAGGAAAGCAAGAAAGAACATTGAATCGAATTATAACATTCGAACCTGTTTCTACTAATAGTATGTGAATGTGACATTTTCTTAATGTAAAAGTACTTTTTTTCGTTTTATGTCAGAAGTCGTATAATAGTGTAGTTTATATTTATATGCTCGTAGAGAGCTGGTATATCATTTTATGTTAGATCGGATCGAATATTTATGGCAGTGATCGTTGTAGCGATATTTTTCATTGTTACTATTGTGGACGCGCAGAATAACATCGGATCATATTCAGATGTAACGTCGATCGAAGCGAAGCATCTGATTGGTCCTCAGAGACCATTGGGTATAATTGACTTTGCTTGAGAACTATATCGAATGCAAATACTTTCTATATTTGATGTTTTAAGGATCATATCCAAATGGTAATTATAATAGATCATCATCAAAATGGTTTCTCATTCCACTGATTATTTCTATTGTTGCTCTTTGTTTGGGAATCCTTCTTGCTGGTATTCTCATTTGGTTCTGCCTCCGACGTCGTAGAAATCGAAACAAAAAAGACGTTTCAAATCAATCGAATATAATATATGCTGATGAACCGCCGATCTACAAAATCGCTTCAGAAACAAATGAGTAGAATCGGACGAATATCACTGTGTGTATTATCTTTTCTATGACTAGAAGCGTAGTAAACAAATTATTTTGAATAGCTTGCAGATATCAGAGGATTTCATTTTATTTTCTAAGTAAGATCGCCAATAATAAATGCTTTGAAATCTATATATGATGGACGATAAACTCCAAAACCAATTACTGATTCATGATAACGAAGTTGAATTTGTCATCCTATTGACTAGACTATCCATTCGAATAATTTGTAACTAAACCAATTCGTTAATGTTCAACATCGAGCAGAACTCGAGCAAAACCTTGCTGAATAAAAATTACATCGCTTGTTAACAGTTGTATATCATATCTGCCTTGTAATATACTATGTGCACGAAGGCTCTTATTGAAAAAGAAATTCTTTTACTTTAACGATAAAATTTAATAATCCTGTACTAAATTCGCTTAAACCTGAACTGGTTTTTGTTGAAATAGAAGATCGTTCTTGATTGATGACTGAATTATGAGAAAGAAAGAAGACACAAAGATCATCATAACAGAAAAAAATCAACTGATATTTATAAAAGTATCGGAGAATAAATGCAGAAAATTCTGACTCTGTTCAATACAACAGTAACAGTTGATCACAGCACTTTATCCGAATTCAAAATCTACGAGTTGCTATAGCAAAAAACATGAGAAAGAATATTGTATTATCTACATATATTTCACCGAAGTTGTGCAATACCAGTTTTATTATGTAAAATAAGATAAACCTGAAAATTCTTTTCCTCTGCACACGTCTACCTATTCGTACTCTAAAATACCAGTTAGGAGAATGCGAACACGTTCACAAGACTTAGTCGATAAACAAAAACCTCAAGTGGAGCGTTTAGCAAATCAGACTACAACGAAGCGTAAAAAGAAAACGAAAGCCTTACCTGCCGAAGATCATCCAGAATCAGTTCCAGTTGAAAAGCGGCTTCGTTGCTATCGTTCAAAACCTACGAGTGCCATGTGCACTCGCATAAAACGTGCTATACGGGAACGATTATATTTATTGGCCGTTAGTTCAACACCAGAAGAACCCACTCGTCGGACATATCAAGTTTTTGGGCAAACAGGCAACGTTTATACTGTCACTATTAGCCGTTTACTATCGTGTACTTGTGAGTGTAGAGTATATCTTTACTTAGCTAAATCAAAACTTTCTCTTTGTTGAATGATAGGTCCCGATCATGCTTCAGGTAATGTATGTAAACACATCATTTTTATCTTGCATCGTGTGCTCAAAGTCGATAGTCGTTCACGACTTTTGTATCAAAAAGCACTGTTAACTAACGAATTGAACGAGATATTTACCAATGCCGATGCTCAGCAGAACGCTATTTTCAATGATTCAAATATTCTTGCAGAGCAAGAGGTAAATTAAGATGTCTATAGATCCTTTACTAAATATTTTTTCTCAGGTGCGCCGAGCTTACCAAGTAACAACGGGTGACTCCAATACAATCCTTGATACTGTCGTGGATACAACTGTGCCAGAAACAGTTGTAAAACAAAAAGCAATTACAGCTGACGATGACTGTCCCATATGTTGTGAATCAATGGAAGATAAAGCAGGCGACCCTGAAAATATTCTGTTTTGTTCCACATCATGTGGTAATAATATGCACAACAGTTGCTTTAATCAATGGCGTCGAATGAAAACATTGATGCGTGAACCGGTTACTTGTCCGTTCTGTCGTATTGAATGGAAAATAACTACAGATAATAAATCAAGTGGACCGAATATTTCTTATACCGCAGATGGTTTTCTTAATTTAGCAGCTCATTCAACGACTACGGTTCGTCGTTCCTCTCCTCCACCCTATGGTTTCAATTATCGTAGGTATCGACGATATTATAGACGATGATTGAATGTCTTTTACAGTTTCTTTGTTCGGTAAATGCCACTAAACTTTAATAAATAAATCTTATTCTGCTCACACTTTTAACCAATGTATTATGGGAAAAGGACTAATTCTTCAAATGAAACAGTAACTGCTGTGGTACCACTGGTTTTTATATAGTATCAGTTCCAACTAGTTCAATGTCCACATAGCAGATATATGTTTATTATAACGCAAATGATCATCAAATGTATACAGCAAGCAAAAATTGATCTGTACAGCTACTTGATTACGCTTCAGCTAAGCATAGGAAATTAAACTTTTTATATAGGGCGTCTTGCATCATCAGATGCTTGACCAAAGCGTCGCTGTTGCCGTTTAAATAAGTTCACTAGTTCAGAACGAAATAGCTTACTTGACAAGGTAAAAAGGTAAAAACTTGTACAGGCACCTGTAAGAGAAGTAAAGCCAGTTATTTGTGCGAATAAATCATCTTTGGCCACTTGGAGAGCGTCCATGACCACTGGAGGTCTTACAGCCACATAGATCCAATTGATTGAGATCGAAGAAGATGTCACGCTAAAATAAACACACTGNAGGAAAATGGGCGTCTACTGGTAGTCTGAATATTGCACGAGTCTTTCATACAGCGACTCTGTTACTGAATGGAAAAGTTCTAGTTAGTGGAGGATGGACAATTGGTGGCTCGCAAAGTTGTACAGAATTATACGATCCATTGACAGAGAAATGGACGATGACTGGTAATATGTCATCCCCACGAAGTAGTCATAGAGCAGTTCTATTGCACGATGGAAAGGTTTTAGTGAGCGGTGGATTCGGCAATCCTTCGACTGGTAATAGTACAGAACTGTATGATCCGTTAGAAGAGACATGGACATTCGCTGGCCACATGGATTACACACGCGAATATCATACAGCCACATTATTAGAGGACGGAGAAGTATTAGTAGCAGGTGGATCGTATCAGACCACACATTTTCTGAACAGTGCCGAAATATACGATCCATCCGAATACTTTCTCTATTAGTTGTATTGACTATGTTTTTCTTTTTGTGTGCTTTTCGAACTATGTTATGCTTTGTGATATAATGAGAGAAATATTACCGGAGCATCAGCTGCCTTTGCAAGATAAAAAGAGTTAGGTCGTGTTTTTATCACATATCCATTTTTATTTTAATATACGTTGTATTTCACATGGCAGTTTTTCAAATCATTTTCATTCTACTTGTTAATATCGCTGTGAATTGTTTCGGACAACAATGGACGAATACAAATGATCTTTTAAATAGACGAGTTGATCATACCGCAACTGCTCTGAAAAATGGAGAAGTTCTAGTTACTGGTGGCAGTGAATACATTACTCTAAATGAAGCTGAAATGTATGATCCATCTACCGGAACATGGAGATTTGCTGAATTTATGATCAATCCAAGATCGTATCATACTGCAACTTTATTATCAAATGGAAATGTTTTAGTGAGCGGTGGTGCCAATCCTGGTCCTTTAGGTACTAGTGAAGTGTATGATATTCAGATACAAAAATGGACGGATAGTAGTGTGATGAATTATCCACGAATTTTTAATACAGCTACACTGTTACGAAATGGAAAAGTACTAGTTGTTGGTGGTAAAACAGCGATCGGTGTTGACAGTAATACTGCTGAATTATATGATCCGGAAACTGGAAATTGGACAGTAACCGGTTCGATGGCACAGGCACGAAGCGAGCATACGGCATCGCTGTTGTTGGACGGGAAAATACTAGTTGCCGGTGGATCCACTTCGGATGTTCTTGATAGCGCAGAATTGTATGATCCTGAAACAGGTACATGGAGAGCTGCTCGAAGTATGGATTATCCACGAATGCAACATGCTGCAGCAGTATTGCCGAATGGAAAAGTGTTAGTCACTGGTGGGCAAGGAAGTGAATATGTCAAGACAGGTGAAGTATATGATCCGGAAACAGATGCTTGGACAACAACGAATCCAATGAATGTTGTTCGAAAACATCATACAGCATCAACATTATATAATGGAAATGTGTTGATTACTGGTGGATATTACAATACGGAAGCTTTAACAAGCGCTGAAGTATACGACATTTCAACAAATACTTGGGTAACTGTGAATAGCATGAATCACGGTCGATTTCGACATCAAGCATCGACCTTATCAAATGGATCGATACTGATTACCGCAGGATTTAATGGTGGACCATTAAATAGCGCAGAGCTCTACTCATTCTCGTGAGACTTAAATCTTTTTTTTCAATTTCAAAATAAAAAATCCGAGAGGGCGCAATGAAATGGAGAGTTCAACTTGAGGTGAAATTCGTCTGTTACTGAGCATATTCCTGTTTATTTAAATCAACATAAAAGTTAAGTTTGAACGATTGATGCGTCAGATTAGCAGCTGCATTAATAAAAAGTGTATTATTCTCATATTTATAACCTGGATCGTCATGAACATGACCAAAACAATGTACACGTGGCTGAATTCTTTCCAGAACCGCGCGTTTTAAGCTTCGCGAGCCCCAGTGTCCATAAGATCCGTGAACTTTATCATCACACATTGCACAAGGTTCTGTGATCGGAGCCTTCTTCGGTTGATAAGCTAAATCTAAGATATACTGCGGTGGTACATGCGTCATCAAAACATCAATGTGGTCTGGAATAGAAGACCATTTTGAACGATAAGATTGAGTGAACGGCCATGGAGAGCCATAGATTGTTATTCCTTCAACTTCGACCAATTCGTCTTGTAGATATTTACAATTTGTTAACAGTTTCGATTGAATATCCTCAAGGGAAAGTTGTGCAAAGCCAATTTCATGATTTCCACCAATGACAAATTTGTGTTGATGTGGTAATGTGCCTAACCATTGATTGAAATCAACGATTGATTTTGGAATTGGATTTTCATCGGATAAATTATACCAATCATGTCGATTCGAAAAATCTCCACAGTGTAAAAGTATATCACCATTGGGAATCGCCAATCGTCGATGGTTTTTATGTGTATCAGACACAATGACGACACTTACTTTTTTATATCTAGCAGGATTTTCATCATAGTCAGTAGGTTTAAGAATATCCATGTGAGAAACACCGTTGATGGATGACATTCTTTTAGAAAAATGAAATGAAGCGAACACTTTCTATGGTGGGTATAGAAATGAGTAATAATGAATGACGTATAAGTTGTGTCATGTTGTAATTACGCAACCAACAGGTAAACAGTATCTTTCATCGTATGGATCCGTTTTACAAAGAGAAGGAAAACAAGAAAGAACACTGGATCGAATTATAACATTCGAACTTGTTTCTACTAATAGTATGTGAATGTGACATTTTCTTAATGTAAAAGTACTTTTTTTCGTTTTATGTCAGAAGTGGTATAATAGTGTAGTTTATATTTATATGCTCGTAGGGAGCTGGTATGTATATCGTTTTATGTTAGATCTGATCGAATATTTATGGCAGTGATCGTTGTGGCGATATTTTTCATTGCTACTATTGTGGAAGCGCAGAATAACATCGGATCATATTCCGATGTAACATCGATCGAAGCGAGACATCTAATAGGTCCTCAGAGACCATTGGGTATAATTGACTTTGCTTGAGAATTATATCGAATGCAAAAACTTTCTATATTTGATGTTTTAAGGATCATGTCCAAATGGTAATTGTGATAGGTCGTCATCAAAATGGTTTCTCATTCCATTGATTATTTCTATTGTTGCTCTTTGTTTGGGAATCCTTCTTGCTGGTATTCTCATTTGGTTCTGCCTCCGACGTCGTAGAAATCGAAACAAAAAAGATGTTTCAAACCAATCGAATATAATATATGCTGATGAACCGCCGATCTACAAAATCGCTTCAGAAACAAATGACTAGAATCGAACGAACATTACTCTGTGTATTATCTTTTCAGCAACTAGAAGCGTAATAAACAAATTATTTTGAGTAGCTTTCAGATATCAGAGGATTTCATTTTATTTTCTAAGTAAGATCATCAATAACAAATACTTTGAAATCTATATATGGTGGACGATAATCTCCAAAACCAATTACTGATTCATGATAACGAGGTTGAATTTTGCGTCCTATTGACTAGACTGTCCATTCGAATAATTTGTAACTAAATCGATTCGTTAATGTTCAACATCGAGCAGAACTCGAACAAAACCTTGCTGAATAAAAAGTACATCGCTTGTTAACAATTGTATATTGCATCTGCCTTTTAATATACTATGTACATAAAGGCTCTTATTGAAAAAGAAATTCATTTACTTTAACGATAAGATTTAATAATCCTATACTAAATTCAGTTAAGCCTGAATTGGCTTTTGTTGGAATAGAAGATCGTTCTTGAATGATGACTGAATTGTGAGAAAGAAAGAAAGAATCAACTGATATTTATAAAAGTACCGAAGAATAAATGCAGAAAATTCCGACTCTGTTCAATACAACAATAACAGTTGATCTCAGTGCTTTATACAAATTCAAAATCAACGAGTTACTATAGCAACAAACATGAGAGAGCATATTGAATTATTTACATATATTTCACCAAAGTTGTGCAATACCAGTTTTATTATGTAAAATAAGATAAGCCTGAAAATTCTTCTCCTCTGCACACGTTTGCCTATTCGTACTCTAAAATACCAGTTAGGAGAATGCGAACACGTTCACAAGACTTAGTCGATAAACGAAAACCTCAAGAGGAGCGTTTAGCAAACCAGACAACGACGAAGCGCAAAAAGAAAACGAAAGCCTTACCTGCCGAAGATCATCCAGAATCAGTTCCAGTTGAAAAGCGGCTTCGTTGCTATCGTTCAAAACCTACGAGTGCCATGTGCACTCGCATAAAACGTGCTATACGGGAACGATTATATTTATTGGCCGTCAGTTCAACATTAGAAGAACCTACTCGTCGGACATATCAAGTTTTTGGACAGACAGGCAATGTTTACACTGTCACTATTAGCCGTTTACTATCGTGTACTTGTGAGTGTAGAGTACATCTTTACTTAGCTAAATCGAAACTTTCTCTTTGGTGAATGATAGGTCCCGATCATGCTTCAGGCAATGTATGTAAACACATCATTTTTATCTTGCATCGTGTGCTCAAAGTCGATAGTCGTTCACGACTTTTGTATCAAAGAGCGCTGTTAACTAACGAATTGAACGAGATATTTGCCAATGCCGATGCGCAGCAGAACGCTATTTTCAATGATTCAAATATTCTTGCAGAGCAAGAGGTAAATTAAGATGTCTACAGATCCTTTACTAAATATTCTTTTCTCAGGTGCGCAAAGCCTACCAAGTAACAACGGGTGACTCCAATACAATCCTTGATACTGTCGCTGATGCAACTGTGCCAGAAACAGTTGTAAAACAAAAAACAATTACGGCTGACGATGACTGTCCCATATGTTGTGAATCAATGGAAGATAAAGCAGGCGACCCTGCAAATATTCTATTTTGTTCCACTTCATGTGGTAATAATATGCACAACAACTGCTTTAATCAATGGCGTCGAATGAAAACATTGATGCGTGAACCGGTTACTTGTCCGTTCTGTCGTATTGAATGGAAAATAACTACAGATAATACATCAAGTGGACCAAATGTTTCTTATACCGCAGATGGCTTTCTTAATTTAGCAGCTCATTCAACGACTACGGTTCGGCGTTCCTCTCCTCCACCCTATAGTTTCAATTATCGTCGGTATCGACGATATTATAGACGATGATTGAATGCCTTTTACAATTTTTTTTCGATAAATGCCACTAAACTTTAATAAATAAACCTTATTCTGCTCACACTTTTAACCAGTGTACCTATTATGGGAAAAGTACTAACTCTACAAATGAAACAGTAACTGCTGTGGTACTACTGGTTTATATAGTATCAGTTCTAACTAGTTCAATGTTCACATAGCAGATATATGTTTATTATAATGCTAATGATAATCAAATGTATACAACAAGCAAAAAATGATCTGTACAGCTACTTGACTACGCTTCAGCCGAGCGTAGGATATTGAACTTTTTGTGTAGGATGCCTTGTAGCATCAGATGCTGGACCGAAGCGTCGCTGTTGTCGTTTAAATAAGTTCACTAGTTCAGAACGAAATAGCTTACTTGACAAGGTAAAAAGGTAAAAACTTGTACAGGCACCTGTAAGAGAAGTAAAGCCAGTTATTTGTGCGAATAAATCATCTTTGGCCACTTGGAGAGCGTCCATGGCCAACGGAGGCCTTGCAGCCACATAGATCCAGTTGATTGAGATCGAAGAAGATGTCACGCTAAAATAAACACACTGAACAATCATCATTTGAATTAATTGTCGATCTGTTTTCTTTTGACGTTGTAGCTGTGGTTGAGATTGTACGTTAGTCTGGTTTTTCTGAAGTCGAACTTGTTTTGCTGATTGTCGAAGGTGACGAATGGTGAGTGACCCGAAATACAACATGATCAATGGTGGACCTAAGCTAAATATGATTAAATTCCAAATGCCATTAAAACTTCGAGCAGAGCCTTGAGCCAGGGAGCATCCAGCACTTCCTGGTAAAGTTGTATAAACGAAAAGAACATAAATGTACGCTAGTCCAACGGCAATAGTCGTAATCAGATTAGCCCAAAAAGCAACTCGAAGAGAACTCCATGTTCGCAACGAAACGGACCGCGAACTACAGAGGAATCTACGAAAATAAACAGAAAAGCTATGACTGCATGAATTACAGAGACTTGACAAAATAACTGTGAATAGTTAGTTTCTGAGATGAGATGACTTACCGATCGATGGAAGCTAGTGCAATAAACCAAGATGGCAGTGTCCTGACAAAGATATAAATAAACGTTTATATGATGTTGTGTTTTTTTCGGATAGTATACAAACCTGGACCAAAACAGAAGATAAGTAAGTAATTTGCACGTTACTACAGAATATCCAAATATCTGAATACCATACGCAGCTGCCATAAGACGCAACGGAGTGTTTACAAGTATAGTAAATATGCCGCATATCGTAGCTGCTAAGAAGTAGCGTGTACACGGATTTGATCGCAGAGATGGTCGGGTAAAAACATAAATATTGAATGTATGACCAACTAGACCAAGAGATATCATCGAATATGACCAGTATTGTACGAATAGTATTTTAACATGTATGAGAAGAGCCACATCAGTAGTATTTGCACGGGAAGATGACATTTTATGACATGGGAATATGAGAGGATGAGAAATTAAATATGCTTTTACGTTTTTCTCATGATGAGGAAAAAAATCCAGATGAATCTATTCATTTTGCAGAAACGATGTCACTACCAATTATTTTCCGCATAAACTACTCGAAACGTCAAAAAGCGAAGCGTGTTACATAGTTTATTGCTTGTATATGTCTTTGTAGTTATCATCAAAAGAAATCGTCATAAACTTATTTAGTCAATTTATGAATAAAAACTGACAGAGCGCAGTTAGATTTTTTTTTCCATTAGATAAAGTTATTTTCCAAAAAAGGTTAGTACTTCAACATGTTCTACTTATTTATTTCTATAATGGTCGTATTCTTCTTTAGATTTCATTCGTTCGGATGATTCTATAGGATGCTTCAGTCACAACATCCGAATGCATAAGTATTTTGAGCATAAAACGTAGATCCCTAGAGAGAGACGCCCGATTTTATCCGCAGATAGATAGCTTTGCTGAGCTCTTGGCCCGAGTCGAATTGCAACCAGTGAATGAGTCAAAATACTTCCAACCTTGATGAAGGCCTATAATAAATACTAGCAATCTATGATTAATTTTAGTTCATTGAGATGGATTAAAGCCATTTTGTAATTCCTCTCTATAATTATTTTTTATGAGCTTTTATTTTTACTAAAAAAATTATTTAATTAAAACGAATCTAATAGATTTAGACCATTATTCATTAATTATCGGTGCTTGAAGTTTTCTGGAGAATGAACACTTTCATTGCCGCTTTATAACTGAATATATAAGCTTAATGTTATAATTTAATAACTACATTTCAAAACAAAGCAGTAATAATTTTTGTGAAAATGTGTGCGAGTAGAATCAAGGAAAAAAAACGAACGGAGTCGTAAAATCTTAGTTTTCCATATGTCTACACACAAGTGGTCAACAACACAATGACAAATCTAACACAAATATATGAATTCATCAATCATCTAGTTTCAAGATGATAAAGCCACTGCGTGTGAATGGTTTTACCATACTAGAAAATTTTGCCATTTAAATTATGACTGTAACAAAGGCAACAACGTTCATATCTGCATTTCCTCATTTATTTCTACGAGGTACAACGAAGATCTGGATCGAAATGATAGATGAAATTTTGATCATATTCAGTTACAAAAACTTCATAGTTATCGAGTAACAGTATATTCGCCACTCCTGTAGTTAATGACCAATTACCCAAGAGAATTGTCCCTGATTGATCATAGATACGTATTCCNTCTGGTTGTTCTGAAGTTGAACTTGTTTTGCTGACTGTCGAAGGTGACGAATGGTGAGTGACCCGAAATACAACATGATCAATGGTGGACCTAAGCTAAATATGATTAAATTCCAAATGCCATTAAAACTTCGAGCAGAGCCTTGAGCCAGGGAGCATCCAGCACTTCCTGGTAAAGTTGTATAATCGAAAAGAACATAAATGTACGCTAGCCCAACGACAATAGTCGTAATCAGATTAGCCCAACAAGCAACTCGAAGAGAACTCCATGTTCGCAAAGAAACGGACCGTGAACTACAGAGGAATCTATGAAAATAAACAGAGAAGCTATGACTGCATGAATTACAGAGACTTGACAGAATATCTCTGAATATTTAGCTTCTGAGATAAGATGACTTACCGATCGATGGAAGCCAGTGCAATAAACCAAGATGGTAGTGTCCTGACAAATATATAAATAAACGATTATATGATATCGCGTTTTTTTCTGATAGTATACAAACCTCGACCAAAACAGAAGATAAGTAAGTAATTTGCATGTGACTACAGAATATCCAAATACCTGAATACCATACGCAGCTGTCATAAGACGCAACGGAGTGTTTACAAATATAATAAATATGCCACATATCGTAGATGCTAAGAAGTAGCGTGTACACGGATTTGATCGCAGAGATGGTCGGGTAAAAACATAAATATTGAATGTATGGCCAACTAGACCAAGAGATATCATCGAATATGACCAGTATTGTACGAACAGTATTTTAACATGTATGAGAAGAGCCACATCAGTAGTATTTGCACCGGAAGCTGACATTTTATGACGTTGGAATATGAGCGGATAAGCAAATAAATGTACTTTTACATTTTTCTCATGAAGAAGAAAAAAATCAAGTGAATCTATTCATTTTGCAGAAACGATGTCATTATCAATTATATTCCGCATAAACTACTCGAAACGTTAAGAAGTGAAGTGTGTAACATGGTTTATTGCTTGTATTATGTCTTTGTAGTTATCATAAAAAAACTCGCCATAAACTTATTTAGTCCATTTACGAATAAAAACTGACAGAGAGCAGTTAGAGATTTTTTCCATTAGATAAAGTTATTTTCCAAAGAAGGTTAGTACTTTAAAATGTTCTACTTATTCTTTTCTTTAGACCTTGTTCATTCGGATGATTCAATGGAATGCTTCAGTCACAACATCCGAATGCACAAGTATTTTCAGCACAAAAGGTAGATCACCAGAGAGAGAGAAGCTTGATTTTATCCGCAGATAGATGGCTTTGCTGAGCTTTTGGGCCGAGTCGAATTGCAACCAGTGACTGAGTCAAAAAAAACTTCCAGCCTTGATGAGGGTTTATAATAAATACTAGCAATTTATGATCATTTTTAGTTCATTAAGGAGGATTAAAGCCATTTTGTAATTCCTCTCTATAATTATTTTTGCTCAGTTTTTATTCTTATTAAAAAAATTATTTAATTAAAACGAATCTAATAGATTTAGATCGTTATTCATTAATTATCGATGCTTGAAGTTTTCGGGAGAATGAATACTTTCATCGCCACTTTATAATTGAATATATAGGCTTACTGTTATAATTTAATAACTACATTTCAAAACAAAGCAATAATCATCTTTGTGAAAATGTATGGGAGTAGAATCAAGAAAAAAATGAACGGAGTCGTAAAATCTTAGCTTCCCATATGTCTATACACAAGCAATCAACAACAAGATGACAATTCTAACACAAATATATGGATTCATCAATCATCTAGTTTCAAGATGATAAAGCCACTGCGTGTGAATGGTTTTACCATAATAGAAAATTTTGTCATTTAAATTATGACTGTAACAAAGGCAACAACGTTCATATCTGCACTTTCTCATTTATTTCTACGACATACAACGAAGATCTGGATCGAAATGATAGATGAAATTTTGATCATATTCAGTTACAAAAACTTCATAGTTATCGAGTAACAGTATATTCGCCACTCCTGTAGTTAATGACCAATTACCCAAGAGAATTGTTCCTTATTGATCATAGATACGTATTCCAAACCCATAAACGACAACCCAAATTCGACCACAAGGATCGGTTACTGCTTCTCCCAATGAGTTCGATCCCGTTACTTTCGTAGTCGGCAAGGAATTTCTGAAACATGACATGCTCGTCGTCGTAGGTGATTGAATTTTATAGACAGGTTCATTATTGCTCCAGAATGTTGTTAGTACACAGCTATCATTAACTGTATGTATAGTCCACATTTGATCAACGATAGGTGCAAACGTTTTAGCAAGTGACACGAATATTTTTGGTGTCCAAATGATATTATAAATATAAACGCCATAATCTCCTTCTTGAACGGCAACAAACATTAATGTATCATTGTGTGCAAATGATACTCCTCTTATCCATTGTGTCATATTTATTCGCATCAAGGGTGAAGTTAAATTTGTTTCCTTGAAAATCATTAGTGCCGGAGGTGTATCGCATCCTGCAATTACAAATAAGCCTGTTAGCATTCACAAATATACTACTAAATAAAACAAATCGTACCAAAAAAAATATAACCTCGTTTGTAGATTGAACTAGCACATACATATCCTGTCGGTAATGAATATATACCTTCCAGACTCAGATTAGTTCGATGAAAGCGATAGAATTTGCTCTTGTATTGCATTGCCGAAAGAAACCTGCCCGTTGAATCAATAGATAACAATGTTGGCTTTGGAACTGTAGCACTCGACGGGCGTCCTGATCTTTTCATCCGGTCTAGCATCCAGGAAAAGTCAGAACAACATGGAGCATCAATAAATGGATGTAAAAGTGAAAGATTAGACTTAATATCGTAGATGATCGACGGTGACAAAATCGGTGGTGCGAGAATTAATTGACAGCTGGCATTCGACGAGAAGCTATTTAGACCAGCAATTGCATCCACTGAATGATACCTTAATGCGGTGCAAAGACACTCCTCCGTACTCGTCTGATTGTAGAGTCATGTCGTTTGATTTTTTCGTCCTGGCAGAAGCCGTGCTTTCGATAAACGACCAATAGATAACATTGAAACGCGTATTATTAATGAAAATAGGACGATCAAGTGAATGAAATACATGCTATTGTTGCCGAATGAATGTATCGTAAACAGAAAATCAGAATGCAAGTAAGCATCACATCTTTTATGTAACTTTTAACATTTTCACCTGTCATAAGTTGGAAAGAGCACTTCAAAGCAGAACGTTGAGAAACTAATGGGCTCTTTTTTTAGATTATAGGTTAAAAACAATGATTATATTTGGATGATTCTTTTCAGTTTGAAGTGAGTGCAAAATTTTTCATCGAATTGATTGAACTGAATGTTCAGCTGTTGCAGAACATTGCATCTATGATTAGTCAACTACTAGTAAACTATACATAGCATTAATAAGAAGCGAATAAGATAGAGAAAAACTTTTCGTTCATGAGTTAGTTGTTTAAGAATTAGTCGACTGCTTCATAGCCAAAAGCTATGCCATCTTCGTTCTCTGCGTCTGATCGATCAGTAGATTGCACTGAACTCTGCGATTCCAAAGATGTTTGCCGCTTGATTTCTTTTAGTATCTCTTTCTCTTTCTCGTATTCACACTTATTTTTGCTCCGTCGATATGCTTCGAATAGAATTTTGTGAGCATCATACAACCAATTGTAACGACGATATCCATTCGGATAAAAATAAAGATCGTCGCGCACTTTTGTATTGAACGTGGGATTACTTTCAGAACCACAATGCTCTTTACAGGACCAGATTGCAACTACGGTATCTAATCCTTTAACTTGTTCAATCATCGCGGATAAGTCGTTACAGCATAAACAGAGAACATAGTAAATTTGTCCATTGGGTAAAATTGAGCGATATAATTTGTTTAAATCACGAAAGATTTGAACGCTTTGCTCGACTGATAATTCAGAATGCTTTTCATCTGGATCGTAGAACAGTAAAGTACATGACAACGACATCTCTAATCACAAAATTCGAACGACTGATGTTGTATATGTTTTTATTAATTAAAAAACGCAATACATATAAATTTCGTACACAAGTATTTCTAGCAGTATTACATATAATCGAGGGATTTCTTTTCAATTTCTTAGAATCCTCAGGCATGTTTTGTTGAATAAAAAAAAATCCAATTGACTGTGTGTTTTATATGTTAAATTGATACGACGTATTTGAATGAAAATTTAAAAATTAGTAAATCCATCCATTTGATCAAAGAGAATTATACTTTCATTGCTTAGCACATTAGCTGCAAACATATCACCTTGATCGCGAAGCTTCATTTCTTGTTCATTGAGATAGTCCGTTTCATGATTCATAAGATACCACATCAAGTCTCGTTCATTTCCATTCACTGTGCGAACTTTAACATTTTCAGTATTGTATTGACCTAGAATATAAACTGCCCATACGTAACGACTAGTGAAAAGATGTTTTATCTCATGAGTGTGCTTTCGTTGGCAAGATAGAATGATGCGATACTGTTTGTTCAAGTCAATAGTGTGTTCAATCTGATCCGATGTATCGCACTGCAAAAGAATCAGGTTAGCCATGTACGGTTCCTGTAATACTTTGTATAGAATAAATCTGGTCTTGATGTCAAATATATTCATCGACAATCCAGTTTATATAGAAAAGTGTAGTTTAATACTTTTCGAAGTTATAATGATGAAACCCTGCATGTTGACTAATGACACTTGTCTTGAAAGCACCGTTTTCAGTTAAAGAACAATTCGAAATTTCTTTTTTTCTTTCCTCTGTTTGTGTAGCTTTGTTTTAAACTGAAAAATAAAAAAAGTTATTTAATCAGCACTCGTTCGAAACACCTACACGAGCAAATCGACGACCACGCTGATGATGTCAGCATACGATTCATTTTATTGTGTGATTTCTATACCTTTGTACAAAATATTAAGATATCGCTTTAAATCGCAAATACCGATAAAGAATGAAGACTTATCTCGAGGGAGGCGTCATCAAGTATATACAAATAGAAGATAACGAGGTTTTGATTATTGAATACTTTGTATATAAAAAGCTTGAAAACTGTATTCTAAATAGGCATGCACCAGTACAGTCGGACTGGGTATCCAGCCGGACTGGGTGCCAGTCGGACTGGGTACCGGTCTGACTGGGTACCCGGTCCGACTGGATACCCAGTCCGACTGGTGACCCAGTC